>JAFIDM010012231.1:76779090-76790670 GCA_023159025.1 Thereuonema tuberculata
TATATATATATATATATATATATATATATATATATATATATATATATTAGTGGAATAATTGGATTGTCACAAATTTAACTACAATTGGCTTTATCAAAATTAGCTCACATCACTTCATTTCTTTAATTTCATTTGAAAATTTTTTATTTCTATGAATAATTCATTTATTTTCTTATTTCATTACCTCATTCCTAAAACAAAATTCTCGAAATTGATTATATGGATAGAGTAGAAATTTGAAATGAAAAATTCAAAAACGAAATATTATTGTTTTATTGTTTGTTTTAGCTTTTGTGGGTGCCACATTTCTTCTGACATTTTAAAATATTAGATTAATTGACAAAATTAATAAAAATATTTTGACTTTGATTTATATACTGAAATAGTGTTTCTCAATTTTCATTGCATGTCCAAATCATTAATTGTTGTTGAATTAATGATTAGAATTCTAAACTTTTAATATTTTGGATGTCTGAAGATTGAGATTATGTTGCCATTTATAATATGTATAAAGTTTCATACATAATAAAACCTAACAAAATGTGAGAAAAATGTATTGTAGACATATAAACTTATAATCACATTAATTCTAATTTCAATGTAATATGGCTCAAACATAAAAAAAAAAAAAAAAAAACAAAGTTACTGCAAAATGCTTCGTAAATTACCTTTCACAGAGACTGTTATAAATGGATCAATGCAGAGTTGAGCATCCTTTAAACCAATTTTTTCAATCCTAACTGTTACATATGTTTTACCAAGTTCAAATTTTGGAGGGGGCAGAAGTGTACCTGACAATAAAGAAAATGCATTTACATAAAATGACTTAAAATATATATCAATATACAATATGTGCACACATTTTCAAAGTTAATTAAATGGGAAAAAGTTAAAATTAAATTTGAAATAACTTATATTGAAAATGAGTCATTTGTAAAGGTAAATCAAATAAGACTGAGGTGGGATTTTTTTTGCCATAACTGAACGGTTTCAAGGAATTATTCAATTTTCTAAATTCCAATGTTATTGAACTATTGATAAATGAAGCAAATTTTGAAGATTAAGTCATATTTCTTCTTGATCTCTACTCTTCTAGTTGTCATATTATTATAAATACCCACATCTTACACCAATAAATATATTAAATAAAATACATTTATTAAATATATTTAAAAACAGCAAATTTTTGGCAAGAGAAAATTTTCTTTCCTTTATCAAGCCTATTTTAAAATAATTTGCTGTTTTAAATATATTTAATAAATGTATTTTATTTAATATATTTATTGGTGTAAGATGCGGGTATTTATAATAATATGCTACACACACAATATCAAGAAACTACTACTGATTGGATAAATGAAATTGTCATTTTTTGTTTAATATTGAGAAAGTTATTATCCTCTAGAAACAAAAGATGATATAACTGTTCTTCAATCATCCAATTTTCTGATGTTTCACCAAATTCCATGTTTGAAAGTCTCCTTCCCTATACAGATCAATATTGCATACATCTACTTTACAATCTGACAGTTAGTCACCTTCAATAATGTGAAGGATTTATTTCTGTAGGTTGCCAAACAGCCAATATCGCAACATTATTTCACTTACTTAGTTAACAATATAAATAACAAAATGTTTTTAATCTTGTCAACCCAAAACAAATTTGAACTAAATTAAAACAGATTTTGTATTATTTGATCTAAAAACATAAAAGAAGATAGGTTCTTGCAAACCTGTATTTGCAGAAAATACATCTATTATATCGGAATCTTCCTTGTCATCATACCTACAAGAAAAGAGAAGAAAAGAAAATGAAAATGTTTAACAAATTACTTTTCAAAATTATTTCTAAAATTTAGTATATTAAAAAATGAACTTTCAGCAACTCATACTCACTCTGAAGAATTGATATGAGAGAAATTTTCTTCCAACAGAGACCTCTTCTGATTTTTCATTAAGTTAGCTAAACCTGAAAAGAAAAAATGAGTAAATAAATAATAGAATGAAAGAAATACTATTGTTGTCTCTGTCCCATCTAAAAAATACTTGGGACTAAGATGGCTTAATAATAATAAGCAAGGTCTCTCTGGAAGGAGAAATCATTAATCTACAATCCCAATCAACTTATTATGAGTTTGTAAGATAGCGATTCTTAACAAAAACATCATTCTAAATCTTCAGAATCTTTGTAATCAGGTCAGAATCTTATAAAGTCCAAACAAAATTTAATGAATCAAAAATGGATAAACATTCCAGAAATATTTTAAAATAAAGTACCTCTAATCCATCAACATCCATAAATGGAAAACTTAATAAACCTCATCTCCCTCGTCGTCAAAACAGGGGAGTGTGAAATTCAACTTTTCTGAGTTAAATTTTTACCATTTTTTACTTTGATGGCAATGAAATCCAAATCTCCCATCACATCTAATCATTGACTTCAAACAATATCTACAATTATACAAGTACAGTAAAACCCCAATTATCCGAGCCCTGATGATATCCGAGTTTCCGCTTTAACCGAGTTATCAATTATTTCTAGGATTTTTTTTTTTTTTTTTTTTTTGGTTCTACATTTTTCATTTTTAAAACTACCGAAAAAAATTCTGAACTTGATCTCACCAATCATTGAAGAGGATATGCGTGACTGGATAAGCGCTGATGAAGAACAAGACATTACAGATGAAATGATCGTCAATCAGGAAAATGAATCTAGCGATGATGATAAAGACAGTGATGATGAAAATCTCCCATTTAGTTCATTTAGATGAACTAAAAGCTATCAAAAGTGCTATTGAATATACAGAACAACAAGAAGAAGCGACACAAGCAATCCTGTTATCCTTTAAAAAAATGGCGAAACATTGGTGCAGAAAAACGCCAAAGTAACATAAAACAAAAACAATTAAGGACTTTTTTAAGTAGAAGAACTCTTTAATTATCGTAACAATATGAATTGCATGTGGTGTGTCTGTATAACTTTTGTATTGTTAAAATATACATTTAAACCTATACGATTTATTTTATTAACAGTTTTCGCTTTAACCGAGCTTTTGGTTATCCGAGTTAGTCTTGGTCCACATTAATTCGGATAATCGGGACTATACTGTATCTGTTCATCTACAATTATATTTATATGTACTTAAAAAAAACTTATATCATCATGTTCTTTTGTCAACTTAGTCATTGCCAATTTTAACTTAAGATATCAAAAATAGAAATTATAAATATAAAAAGCTTTGATTCTTATCTTAAAGCGATATTTCCTAATAGATTTAAAATCTTTTTTGTCATTGTCTGTTTATTATTTGATTATTCATTTAGTATTTTGGGCCATTCCGTGCAGAGAGCAAAAAAATATTTTTTAACATAGAAAAATGTTAATGAATTTTATTTGTAGGAAAAACTGTGCTCTTTCTCATGATGCAAAAATTTTTGTTATTAAACTAAAATTTCATTAAAAAAATACCTTTTAATACATAAGTACATAAAAAATTGCAGAATGATGAAATTAAAATACACTGATGATTTCTGAATTTAAAAAATATTTTGCATACTTTATTTATTTTAAATGATCGAAATCAATTTATGAAATACTCAAGACTGTGAATAGAGTTAGAAGTGTATATTTTGTAAAAAATTTAATAGTTTAGAAAACTTTTGAAGAGGCATGATAAAACTATTGTCACACACGTAACATTTGAATCTAAAAAGTTTTTATAACTTTTAATTCAGTCAAAATTTTAACACAAAACTTATTTTTCTCTTTTAACTAAGTATTAAGATGACTTTTGTAAAGTTATATAAAAATCTATTAAAAAATGAAAAAATTGTACAACTTTCAAAATATGTCACACACGTAACATTTTGTTATGTGTGTGACAGATTTTGAAATAAATCTTGAAATTTTGAAATAAATTTTGAAAAAAATTTTGTAAAAAACAAAAAACAAGATTAGGAACAAATTTAAAATACTTAATATTAAAGAAAAAATTACAGTTGACTCGCGATAATCCGACATTTGACAGTCCGACACGCTCAGTAGTCCGACGCAGGTTGGTTCGAAAACCGACCCGATTGAGACGGTCACGGAGGTGAAATGCACAATCACTTGCAATGAAATTATGTCGGCTGCAAACACTTTGATACGTTGGTGTGAGGAGAGGGAACTCGACTACGAGAACATTTTAATGTTAAAAAGATATTCAAGAAAAAACCATGACAGACTCTTTACGTAAGAAGAAACAAAAACCGATTACAGATTATTTTTTAAGCCGTAAATACATATGTACGTATTTTTATTTTTTATTTTAAGACATAAAATTATATTTTACATTATATACTGTAATTTTATTTTTTTAAGACATAAATACAGAAATAAATTAGTATTATATATATACGTATTCATTTGTGTAAAACTATGCCTAATGAGTTTTTTTTTATATCCTCAATGGCCGTAAAATATATACTCAATATGTATTGTAACAATATATGTACAGTACTGTATACACATAACTTAAATTTTCTTGCCTTAGAAGTCAAAATTCAGTTTTAAAAATCAACCTTTGGTAATCCCACCCCCTTCGGTCCCGTAACTGTTGGATTATCGCGAGTCAACTGTATTTATAAAATAATTATGAATAACATTTATAATCTCAATATGGAAAAAAAATAATCAAAATAATGAAAAAATAACTAGATACAATTGGTTAAAAATCTTTTTAATCTTTAAAATGAATAATAATTTTGGTGTAAGATTAGAAAACTATATAAAATATAGATTATTCAGTCAAATTAATTGGGAAAAAAATAATTCTAAAACACTAAAAGTAATAAAAATGTTAAAACTTTATTAATAGCTGATGTAATTGATGGGAATATTACTCTAAATTTTTAACTTTTAACTTTTGTTAAGTTTCTTTTGTATTAGATAATTAACAAAGCGATGTTTAGACTGGATGATGTTTCAATTTTATAAGTAACTCTGTTCAGATAAGAATTGATTTAAATAACTTAAAGTTGATTTGAAATGTTAAATAAACATTAATAAGAAAAATTATTGATTGACTTATTGTATAAATGTTTAAATATTATGTAATATTTTAATACATTTTTATCCTCATGCATTTTTAAAAGCAAACTTTTTCTTTGAATTCACATGGTCACACACGTAACAATCAGGGTGTCACACACAATGCAGATTTTTAATTTTCATTTATTCAAATATTTATTAAATTTAAATTTTAACTGTGATTTTAGATGGTATGGTAAATAAATTATTACCATATTTTTTAATTTTAATGTATGGCAATAAAACTCACAGAAATATATCATTTAATGTCATTACTCAAAATTTGCTTTTTTTCTAAGTCACATACGTAACGTTTTTTAAAAAGCTATTTCAAAAATAACTATTATATCAAACTGATAGGTTCTTCATAAAAGAATGTGGTAAATTGTATATTATTTTAAAGAACTTTTGTTTGGATTTTTAAATAAGAAATATATTGAAAAATCCTTGATTAATTAGAAAAAAATGTTTTCCAAATGTCACACACATAACACGGAATGGCTCTTTTAAGGAAATAACTTTGTAAAAAAATAAAAAATAATTAAGCAGCAGTGATTCCAGTTCCACAATAAAATAATTCAGCATTTTATTTGTTCATAAATAATAACAAAGGCATCTGTTTCTTTGTGAGTTCTGTATAATAAATCAGAAATTTCACTTTCCCATCGATTAAAATTCTAAATTTGGTCGAAAGCTTTTCAATGAATTCTATTACTTCAGTGACAGAAGTTTACAACTTTCTGACAACATGAAGTTTTTAACATTCAAATACCTGCTCATTGAATAACTAATTAATTTCAAAATAAAGAAAGAATATCAAGTGATCTACGTAGAGTTGCTATCAAAATAAATAGCCTTTTGGATTTACATTAAATGAAATAAATAGTGAAAAATATACAAAAACTCAGCATTCAAAGTTGTTTATACAGCCTCGTTATTATGAATGCTAAGTTTTTGTGCATTTCTCTTAATTATTATTTCAACTAATTACATTTTAACAAAATTACCACTCTTTCACTTTAATAATGTCCAAATTTCATGGAAGAAGATAAAACTGATCAATTTTCTGTAACATTGGAAAAGTGAAAAAAAAGAGGCTAACTTTTTAAAAATTACCTGGTGCACTTTGACGAAGCTTTTCAAGTGTAATTTGCTCTTGTTCTTCAGGCATTTTCAGACTTTTAATGCGTAAATCTAAGCAATAAATCAATCTGCTACAAACAGTCTGAAATGAAATTAATAAAGTTTAAAGAAAATAAATTAAGCATTTATTGAAAGAGAAAAAGAATGATGCACAATTTTGAAAATCCTTTTTCATTTAAATCTATTTTTAATATTTTTTTCTGTATTAATACAAGTGGATCGGTAGCACAGCACATTTGACTGCAGACTGAAGGAGCCCAGGTTCAATTCCAACAGTGGTTGGGTATTATTCTATACTTGTTTCTCCTCCTAGGGTTCACTCAGCCCTCTGTCACATGGTTTTTGTGATTCTTACTTGGGGAGTTAGGCGCAGGAGAGTGTTGGTTGACTATCTGATCTCAACCAGTGCCATTGGTTGAGAATTGCTGGAGCTAAAATCTCAAGCACCCAAGGGCATGCATGGCCTGTAGTGATACACCTTTATCTTTTTTTGATAGTACAAAAATTTAAAATGCTTTGACAAAAAATTAAGTTTTAATAAACTAATTTTTTGACAATTTTCTTTCAAATAAAACCTCATATTGTAGCACAGCTACAATATTAACATTTGGGTTTATTCCCCTTCCCCCACTTTTTTTTATTAATTCATCAATACATGTTTCTTTATCTATTACTTCTTCATTAATGCTTCATTCACTAATACTGCAGTTAAAATAAAAATCAAATAATCAATTGGGAAAGGCAAGAGGATAATAACAACATGAAGACAACTTTGGAACATGAAGATAATGTAGTTAGTTGGTGAAAACAACTGGTAAATAAATATTAGACGAACTGACTCCTGGTTGAAGATCAAACCAAGAACCACATGGATCAACAATATCACTCAAATGGACAGACTCTCTAAAAGATTTAGTAAACAGATGCAAATGCAACAGTTAACGAAAAATGTTCATATTGTTTTTAAGTAATTGATAATGTTGAAAACTGCATAAATTTATTTGGTAATTTGACAGAAAAACTAGCACAAATTGCTGATGCATCGTCAATGACATCTCCAATGGTTCTCATGAAGATTAAGGGGTCAAGAGTGAAATTTTTAGGCAGACATGAAGAATTAAAAAGAACTTACTGCTATTGATTAAAACAATTACAGAAGAAACCAAATGATATTTGCACTTGAAAGTTCTGTATACACAATCAAGTATCACTCTATAGGTTTGAATTAATGTGATAAAAATGATTCTATTTTAGCTATAAGCAATATGCCAACTATTCTAATAAAATTTTTGTTACTGTTTTCTTATTTATTCATTACAGTAGTTTAAATTCTGAAATATAAATCTTCATATAGTGCAAATTCAACTCTGAAAATGAGATCTCACTTCAATGTATCACATTTAGATTCTCAAGCAGTAATTCCTCATTTATGGGATCCTTTATGTTAATAAAAGGTATTAAATGCTGAATACAGTTTTTACATCACATCAGCAGCAATTTCTAAGATAGTGCCTGTGAGACTGTAGATTATATTTGGAAATTTTGGCATCATGTATTTGACAAAGATTATCTGAGCTTCAACGTAACTCTGATGACCTTTGATCGATGTTGATATTAATGATTAGTCTGAAAAAGTGTTGAATGAAGTCTTTCAGAGATTGCCTGAAAACTAAAAAAAATTAATTTGCAGAGAATTGTTAGTGAGTTATGGGTCCTAATTTTCAATCTTTCTTTTCTTTGTTATTTTTTTTTTTTTAATTATTATTAAACTACACTAACTACAAAGCTGAAATGTACTTTCCTACATTTTTTTATGTATTTTTTTATAATTTTGGTTGTCTGTCGCAAGATCCTATAGATTGAAGGTTCCAAGGTAGAGATTATACAAAAGCTTATGCTATAAGAATCATTCAATTTATTTATTTATTTTATGTTTGCAACTATCTTAAAAACATTTAGAATAAAAATTTCTTATTAATCTCTTACTGCAATTTTAGGTATACCTTCCAAAAAATATTAAAATAAATGAATAAAAATAATATTTTAAATATTTTACCTTTTGTTCAGGGGTGAGTCCTACATCAGTTGCTACCACTGCTATGGAAAGTTCTCGGGAAAGACTATATCGAATAAATAAATAAAATAAAAAAGACCTCTTAGAAATATCTGTTAATGATGAAAGAAAATTACAAAACAAAGTTTTAAATTATTCATTGGTTCATAGGCAAAGGGTGGGGGAAGGGGGATTAATTCATCCATTCAAATTCAATATAATCAAGTATTTAAGAAATATTAATAATTTAACTAATATAAATAATATTAAGAAACATAAAAAGTGATTACTCAGCAATATTTATACAATAATCTTATTATTTTTATAATGAACTTTATACATTCAGTAAAAGATAGAAGACCACTATAATTATTTACGCACAATAATCCTCCCCCGCACATCCAGATCAAATCCTACAACATCTTACAGCTTGTTTATTCTAACCTCAATGATCAGATTCTGGACTCACCAGCACTGAGTTAATATTAAAAGCAAAATATTAAATCGAGATAACACACAGGTTTTATTAACTCTTAAATAAAAGCAAGATGTAGTTGTCGTATATTTCTAATTCTGAATAACTCAAGTTTTCATTATGTTCGATTCTCAGAATTCAGATGTTTTTATTTTTTTTTATAGCTCAAAATTTTGTAAATTGATTCAGTAATAAACTTTAACTATTAAGCCAGCTTTCTGTGTAGATATAAAAGAAATTAATGTCATTAGCTGAAGTAGCAAAAAAAATCCACAAAATATTGAAATGTTATTAAATTAAAAAAAATTAAATTACGCGCCGATTGGTACCTTTTTAAAACCTGTGAATATTGTAAATATCGAATTTGAAAGTTGCAACAATAATTATTATCAATAATAATAAATAGGCTAACAAACTTTACAAAATGAGGATCAAGATAAAAAAATATATTCGAAATTACTAAGTAATATCTAAATAACCTTGAATGGCAGCAACATTTCATTTACTATATACAGCTACTACATTTACAATAAATAAATAAATACATAACACTTTCACTTGCGGATCAAAATTTATAAAATGAACTATTGCTTAAGTTTACAATATTTTTTCACTTGATTTTTATGTAAATTTAATTAAATATTTTAAGATATTTTACATTCATCTTCAGCTTATTATAATGAAGATAATTTAAATTCCACTAAAAAAAAATGTTGACTTGACATTGGAATTCGTTGCCGTAGTACCTGTTAATGAAATTCAAAACAAAATAATGTTTATTAAGTAATTACCGTTTGTAGCATTCGGTGGCTTCTACCGGTTGTCCCCATAGATCGAAATCTGTTCCCTTTTGAAATGTTGAATTCCATCCTTCCACAGTTTTCCTTAAACTTTCCATTACCTGTTGAGAGTTTGACAATTTAAAAACCCCGATGAACTTTCACCATTTTTCTTTCTACTTTCCTGACACCTGGTGTCAATGAAACGAATTACACTTCCTGGTTAGGATTTGCTCTTGAATGAGCTAATGAGGATGAGCGTCCGTCACGCATCCATGAAAGTACCTCAGAATATAAAAGCACATCCGGATTTTCAACTAACAAGAGGACCACAGATTTTTGTGAATGGAAATTCTTAGGAAAAGTTGCTCCACAAAATATTTTCGATTCATTGCAGATCAGTTTTTTTTTTTTTTTTGGCTTTTTCATAGCTCACTCAAAACAGGAGCGCATCTAAAGTTATTTGTACTCGGGGAGGATCTTTCTTCTGGCAATCCCTAATGACATATTTGAAATTAAAAACAAAAAAATACTTTAAGGATCGAAATTAACCTTTTTTTCTAAGTTTGGCTAATTTTTGATTTCGAATAAAACTGTTTCATATCAAAGGCTCTTCCAAGTTATTGTAAATCCGGGCATACATAATTTTTACGGGACTCTTATTTTGTTATCGTAACAAAAAAATAAAATGGAATTCAGAGTATGTTGTGATTTCTAAATTAATAAAATAATTTTATTTTTTTTAAGTTTTTTTTTTTTTTTTTTCCATAAACCTATTGTTCTCATAATGTGGGCATTGGTGTTGGTATCTGTCCGGTGTTGATATTTAACGCCAAAATTGTATGTTCCGTCTTATCGGGATATTATCATGGTATTTAACAAAGATGAAAAAAAATAATAATAAAAATTATGAATTTTTAAATCTTTAATTTTATTTAAATATACTAAAATAAATTAGTTAAAATAATATTGATTTTTCACGATAAATTAGCATTATTAATTAAATTTGAAAAAAAAAAAAGGCTGCTGCAATGTAATCGAAGTAATGGGAATTTTTATGAATCTTTCTTAAGACAATCGTTTGTTTGGGTTTCTCTTACAATTTATTAAAATGGGATGAAATAGACGAAAAGAAGAAAAAAATAAGTTTCGTATTTTATACATGGCTTTAAAATATCCCTTATTTCACTCAGTGTGAGGTGGCAACCCTAGTAGCAACCAATCCCAAGGAGATAAATAAGCGATTTTTGTAGTAAATTAATTGTTGTTTAAAAAAACGTAGTCAAACCTTTATCTTAACGCAGCAACAAATTTCAGATCAATTAAATAACTTCTAGTTTACAAGGATAGTTCGCAGTTTACTATCTCTTATATCTCTTACTGTCTCTTATATGATATAAGATTGTATTATTTTTTTCTTATAATTCAGTTACTAATTTATTACATGTTAAAAATCATTTAGTTTTGTCTAAATAACAAGGCGTGGGACCAAGTATTTACTAGGTGACATCCCAGAACAGCTGTTTCTCTCTTAATTGTCTGTCATCAGCTGGGAGTAGTCACCAGTAAACAACAAGGTATCACTACTTGTTATTTATATTTGGTCTTCCACCTTGTTATTTATGTAATTTAGCGGGTTTATTTTAACTTTAACACCTTTAGAAAAATCTTTGAGGCTTGCATGTGCCGGAACATGAATTCCTTTATTTATTTTTTGTGTGATTTCTTTTAGTTTGGGGTGCATTTTATTTTAGAACTCTGTTTAGTTTTGTCGTATAATATTTTATTTTTTAAAATCCTTTGGATTACTTGAACCTCTATTCAAAATTTTATTTTCTATCACCGTTGAAGGAGCGCTAGAAAGTTTTAGAGTCATTATATTAAACACATTCTCTGAAGGTGAAAGTATGTTTGCATTCTAGTAAACAATCCTGTGTTCGCGAGACCGCCTTTCGGTTCGATTCCACCTTTTGAGTCCGTGCATTGTAATTTTGGCATTTCCATTACTCTACGACAGCTACTTCTTTTGTTCACCAGTCTTCCTGAAGAAGTTTTAGAA
>JAFIDM010012231.1:76792467-76823446 GCA_023159025.1 Thereuonema tuberculata
AAAAAAAAAAAAACAAAAAAAAAAACTGAATATCTTGTAGCCATAAAAGATAATAGGACCTCTTTGTGCCATACAGGACTGTCTTCTCCTATACTAGGCCTACTAGTTCCAGGAAGCTCCAGTAACGTCAGTCGTCGAAATGAAAATCCCTATTGATTTTGATTCATGACTACATCTAAAGGCAAAGAGCAT
The DNA here is from genome assembly GCA_023159025.1 of Thereuonema tuberculata. Classification (NCBI taxonomy): domain Eukaryota; kingdom Metazoa; phylum Arthropoda; class Chilopoda; order Scutigeromorpha; family Scutigeridae; genus Thereuonema; species Thereuonema tuberculata. Next base: position 76,792,660 of record JAFIDM010012231.1, read on the forward strand.
CGGGCAAAAAGCTAACATTTAGTTTCCTGTAAAATTCAGTAATTACCATTTCAGCTTACAAGGGAAGTGCGTGACCTCGAACGCTGAGAACCGCACGAAAATGTGCTTAGAATATAAATCGCTCATGCCAAAAACCGTGGTAGGAGTCATTCTCATGCAAAACTGCACGTCTTATTTCGAGAGACATTTGAATGATCACCTATTAAAGGTCCAAGAGAGGAACTTTGGTAACGTAAAGAAACAAAATATCGATATAATAGGACCAAAAACCCACATATTTCAATGTCGTGATTATATTGTTATATTTCCCTCTGCTTAAAATAATTACGCTATCTAAACAACATACTTTTCCTACTAACCTGATAGTGTTGTACAGCTATTTAGTCTTCAAAGTGCAGGTGTGGGATTTCAATGAAGTTGTCAAAGCAAAATGGAACAGAACAATATACACATCTGACTAAAGCCACTGTTCCGCATTCAACGTCACATCGCATTCAAGCAGTCCAATATCAACAGCCACACTAATTACATTTTCAAATTAGGATGCCAATGTCATAATCTGCCTTTTGCCAAGCATATTGTAACATAGGCTTGTACTTCGGTGCAGAAAGTTGATTGTATATCACAGAGTGAAGTCTGATGATGAAATGATGATCGTGTAACTTTACCTGAGGTTTTTCACATTGTAGTCTTACAAAATCAACGATCCTTCTCATGGCGCTAGCAGACAACAGCTGAGTTTTGCATGGGAATGACTCGTATCACTGTTTTAGGGATGAGCGATTTCTATTTTAAGCACATTTTCGTGGGGTTCTCAGCGTTCGAGGTCACGCACTTGCCTTGTAAGAAACTGAAAATCATTGATAGATAAACATTATTAATGTTATAGACGAATGACATTTTGTTAGAAACTTTTCCCTTAGATGAGGATCAAAAGCATTAATAAACGAATCTTCATAAAGTGCGATACCATGATATATATCTAATTATACAGTATGTAAATACTAATTACCATCAATAATCCGGTATAGTTTGGCTATCATAATTTCAAATTTTCGAGATTGCCTTTATGATTAGTATAGGCTATTAGTGAGCAACTGATTTTTTTTATTTTTAACTAATTTTGGATCTCATCATACGATTATTTAAAAGTTTCGGTCATTTATTTTACAAGAAAATCAGAAAAGTGATTTAAAGTGCCCTTTAAAACATAATAATGGAATAGGAAGAGTAGATAAGTTAATGCAAAACAAAGTTGAACAGTTGAAACTTGTTCCTAACTCTATGTCCGCGTTTTTACTTATAAAATTTACTTTGCACGTCCTTGACGAAGGCTCATAAGAATCATGGGCGCCCCAGAAATTTTTCCAGGGGAGGTGGGAGGAGACAAAATATTGTGCTATTTTTTTTTTTTTTACATTATTATTTTTATCTTTATCTCTTTGCTTTGGATATTGATGAACATAATATCCGGATTCTTGAAATCAAGGTAATTATGCACTGTAAATTTTTAATTCGTTCATTGAAGGATCAGGGTTTTTCTGATGATGTTGGCTGTCCCAAGAATTGCTGCCTTCTGCATTATTCTCAGGTGCCACTCCTGCAAGCCGAGGCTATCCTTCAGTGATTTCCATTCTTTAGTTACAAGTCCATTGTTGGATGTAACCACTGGGACCACAGATACACTTTGTGGTCGAAACATGTCTTGCAGTTCGACTGCAAGTGGTTGGTATTTCCCCAATGGCAGAAGTAACGTGATCGTCCAATGGCACAGAAATATTGATGTGTAGTCGAAATGACAGAGACTACACACGCCGTGGTTTAGTCTAAAGCACACACACAGTTTATTTACAATTATGTACAGGTTTATATACAAATGGACTCGGGATTTCAAGAATTTCTCTAGAGCTCTCTGTTCGGTCCGCCACTCGGAGAGCGCTAGCTGCGACGCTGTCTCTTCGGTCCGCCAGTTGGTGAGAGGACAAGACACGTCGCTGATTTGTCTTCCGATTCGGCCAATCACAGGACATTAACTAGCAAGTTCTGCAGCAAATCTTCCATGTAAAGTTTCACTCTTCCAGTTGTTTACGGAAGATCGGCTTTACGACCACGACTGCCATAGTGGTTTCTTGAGATAGTAGTAATGGAGTGTAATTCTGATCTTGTTGACATATTACTTGATGGACGGGACATAAAATGATGTTACTAGACATAAAATACTCTCGCAAACGTTGCTCCTGTTGATGACACATCATTATATATGCTTAATAAGCCTCTTCCACCAATATTTATGGAGAGATAAAGTGTTTCCATTGAACTTCGAGGATGATGAATTCGATGTCTAGTAAGCGTTGTACGAATCTTTCGGTCAAATTCATCTAAATCCGTGTTGGACCATTTGCTATGCCAAATGTGTAACCTGCTATAGGTAAGGCCCAACTATTAATGGCAACAATCTTACTTCGTCCTGAAATATAGGATTTGCAAACTTTATTTATGCTAACTTTTATTTATACTGTTTCTTCATTGTTGCAATTTTTCTTTCTTACTTTCGTTGATCTACTTCTTTGAGTGAATGAAAAACATTAAGCAAAATAAGAAACGAAAAATTCGTTTTTTAGGTTTTTTTTTTTTCTTTCTTATTTTAGTCTATTATTTTTTTAAGTGGGGGGGGGGAATTAAAAAAATAAATTGAAATAAGAAATGAAAAGCTATTTCGATGTGTCTCTACCTTGACTTGGTGAAGTAGCTTGTGTGTCCTACGATCCATGTCGGAAAGATCGAGGGCCACACTAAAAGAAAATACACAATTCGATTTTAAATTCTAGATATAATGAATGTTATAAACTTTTGTCATGAACATTGATGGTTCTTTGTATTTATATTCCGATAACGAATCATTCTTTTTTAGGGATGTGTATTTACAACTTAGAACAGAATTAGTTTAAGCAATCCATCAGATGCCATTTCGTCTCCCTGAGACTATACCCAGAACGAAACATGTAATTATAAGCTATGTATATTTCATAGTAACTAATTATAATGAAAAGAAAACGGGGAAAGATGATCCCACCTCCACAGAAGTTCATGTGTCAAAAAGAGAATTTACTAAAAAATTAATAAGAAATGAAAACTAAAGACTGCACAAACAAATAAACAAATCACGCCTTTAAGTTTGTCAACAGAGGGAATCGGGAACGGCCATTTTATCCTACTTAGGGACTCATCAGTCAGATCCACCCTCCTTTGATGACAAGCCCAGAAAGACGTGAAAAATAAATGGAAGTCACCTTCACTACCGAAAGTGACTCCCGAACAAAATTAAAAAATAAAAAAAAAAAAGTGCTAAAGTGCGCCTGAAAAACCTTTGACCTAACAATCGCTGGGTTTTCTTATAATTAAATGCCATTTGAACCTAACGATTGTTAGATCAAAGGTTTTTCATGTGCACTTTAGCACTTTTCTTTGTTTTTAATTGTTGTTTATTTTTTTGGAAGTCACTTTCGGGAGCGAAGATTACTTCCTTTTGTTTTTCACGCCTTTCTGGGTTCGTCATCAAGGAAGGGTGGATCGGACAACAGTCCGTTCCCGACTCCCTCTGTTGACAAAGTCAAAGGCGTGATTTGTTTGTTTATTTATGTGCAGTCTTTGGTTTTCATTTCTTAATAATTTTTGCTGCATGTTAAATTTATTTCTTAGGATTTACTTAAGTTTCCACCATATATACGAATTTTATATCCCGCCAGCACGAATTCTCTCATTTTATACAGACTACATTTTAATTCAATTTTATAGTATTATAATGCAATAATAAAAGCAATAAATTATTGTACAATTTTTAATGATAATTTAAAAAATGAATGTAGAGAAGTTAAATATCTAATTTTTAATTCGCTACAATTATTGCTAATAATGTCATGACAGAACATAATTTTTTTGGTCTCAATCAATACTTTTTTAAATCTATTTGGTAGGTACCACACAGTCTAATGTTTGTGCCGTGCTGGCGTGGTCGTGCGGTCTCGGCGGCGGCCAGCCGTGGCGTCCAATGCGCCAGTACCTGGGTTCGAATCCCGGTCGTGGCATGGTTGTTTCTTTCGTCTTCTTCTGTGTGTTGTGTCCGCTGGGGACCCGAAATCTGCTCTGTAGGTAGTGGTCCCCATTTGTCTTCTATATGTTACAGGCTACAGTCTAATGTTTGTAAAGCCGTAAAGAGATTAAGCATGAGAGAGGATAAAAGATTGAACAACATATTTTAGATTATAAATTTCTATCCATCTATCCTTTAAGAACTGTTTGGCATTGGAACCTGACATTTTAGGAATGGGTTTAAAGAAAGATCACCAATGACTTTAGTGCAAATCGGATCTAACGATGAGGAATTAGAAGATAAAAACCCATCAAAATGAAGTAGATTTCACCATCACTCCCAGAATTCAGTTTCCTTTTATGCAGTTATTTTCAATATTATTGTCTTCTACAGCTTGAAATTTTATTTTACTTCAACCTTTACTGTCTCTTCTTTCCATAACCATCAGATGGACTTCGACATACTCTGCTATTCTTAAATATTCGCAATTTAATTTTTGTTTTTGATTTTTTTTTCTTTCCGTTTTGATCAATTGATGTTTTTGGATTTTACCATCAACGATATCTAATTTTTACATTAAAAGAAAGGACATTTGGTTGTTTTATTTTGATTTTTATTAGTTTCTTTCCTTAGGTTTCAGTCATTTTCGTCCAACAAACTTTGCTTTTCTTGAGGTCAAACAATTTTTACAAATTGTAGGAGAAATTCAAACAACTGACTGTCTTAGAAAGATTCTTTAAAATTTCCAATACTTGTGCTTACATTGCAGAGCCTTTCTTTTTTTCCTTTAAATTTAATAATGATAATTTGTGCTGAAAATATCATTATAACTAATATGTTTTAATAGATTTAAATAAAATTAAAGATTTAAAAATTAATAACTTTTATAATTTTTTCCCCTCTTTGTTACATACCATAATTACATGGAACAATGGACCACTTGAGGTTTACACCCCTATCGACGTCACGTATGACGTGTAAGCACATGCGGCGAGAGCTTGTGGGATAAACAAACGTATAACTTTGTGTGAATTATTTAACAAATCGTTGATTTTTGATATTTCAAGACAGATGGTTCAGTATTGTGCAGATCCTTATTGGTAATTTTGTAAAAACGCATGGAATATCATTCTTTAATATAATATTTCCTCTATATCTACACCGGTTAAAACAAAGCACATGGCTTTGTTTATCCCACAAGCCAAAAAGTAGACTGATGGGATATTTTGGAACTACGAAGCCCCGCCTATCCTCAAGTGGTCCGTTGGCTTTTATATAATTTTGGTGGTGAATAATGGATAGGTAGCAACTATTTCTTTTGTTCGTCAGTCTTCCTGAAGAAGTTTTAGAAAGAACAAAAGCTAAGTATACCGTGCTTTGTGTGGGTTAAAAAAAGAATTGTCTTGATGTGCAGAAGGAAGAAATTGTAATTGTGAGATCACTTTCCCAGTTGGTAATAAATCCCCAGACAGTTACAAATGAATGTTTTATTCTTATTTTGTAACCCGAAAATCCAGTAGATATCAAATTTCATTGAGATCGGAGGACATAATATTTCCACCCCTTTAGGGAAAATAATTGTCAAACTCTGAGAAAACGTTTAACCCAATCCTAAAAGGAATCTTAAAATTTAAAGTTTCTATGTTTAGCAGTTTCGAGTGAGCATTGATGAACACTTTATTACAGAAACCCATCCCCTCTATTCGTCCTTCGGACATTTTTTTCCGAAAAACATTTGAACATGTATTTCTTTATTTTGTAAGAAGAATATGTTTCCCGAGTTTCACGTTTCTAGGTTAAGCAGTTTCCAGGATACACATACCTTACAAGAAAGTTTCCCTCTCTGTTCACCCTTTGGTCATTTTTTTATTTTGAAAAACCGTTAAGCATGTATTTTTGTTTGTTTGTTTGTTTTTTTTTTCATTTTTTAAAAGCAGTATTTTTCTCGGGCTTAAGCTGTTTCTGAGATTCATTTCCCACCCTCCATTTTCCTCTTTCCATTCACCCTTCGGGTAAGCTATTTTTTTTTCTTTTTTTTTTTTAAAACACCGTTGAACACATATTTCTTTATTTTTTTAAAAGTGTTTTTCCCGAGTTTCATGTTTCTAGCTTACGCAATTTCCGAGATAGCCAGACCCTTCAGCAAGTTTGCCCCTTTTGTTTACACCCCTTAGGATACGATCATCAAATATTTGTCGAGTACGCATCTTTTCAATTTCGACAAAGAACATTCATGTCAAAGATCGTGCTTCCAACTCAAACGGCTTCTAAGATATGCTTATCCTTCAAAAAAAGTTGCCCCCTCCCCCCATTTACACCCCTTACAACTGCCAATACCGAAAATTCATCGAATATGTATCTCTTCGATTTTGAAAAGAACACTCATGTCAAATTTCCACATCATTAGCAAGGGTGTGGTGGCATGAAATGGACATTGCAGTGTCATTCCCAGTTTTTTTTGGCATTTCAATGTATATCATTAGTTGCAGAAACTGATTTTATTTCTTTACTTTTGGTTTGTTACTAGAAAAAGAATTCCGAAATCAATTCGGCAACATCAATCTGGTGATTTATTGTTAGTAAATTAAAAAACAATCAATATTAATTATTCCTCAATGAAATATGCATTACCAAAAATTTATTCCTCATTATTTAGTTTTCCTAAAACACTCTTTGCATTTCTAAATGTTCAAATTAATAAAGTAGCAGGAGATAAGATAAAAATATTTTTTTTCCTGAATCATTCAGTGAAGAAACAATAAGCAAAGAAAAGACTGAAAATGTGCTTCAAGATCAAATAGGAAATCAATTTCGTTTCCTTCTTTCATTCCTTTTCAGTGCAGTGCTAAGTCCTTTTTCTGTAATGGTTTGCATCTGAATTTAAAGGCTTAATTTTCGATTAAATAAATAAAATGTTATCAAGTTTTATTTTCAAAAACATTTATTTATGAAATTTTATTATATGGTTTTAGACAGGCAACTACAAAAATGAGAACAAATCTAATAAATTATTAAAATGAAAAATTATATCACATTTTAAAAAGATGTAGTCCTTTTTCTTTCTTTTTTTTTTTTTAGTTTTTTTCAGGATTTTTTTGCCAAACATAAAGACTTTTAACAAACTGTAAATATTCATAAAAATTGAACATCAGAAAATAGTTACAATCAATCACTGGAAACTTCAAATTATAGTTTCCAAAATTTGCTATTTTAAATTACTGGAAATTTTCGAATAGTAATGGTCTATTTATTTATCTTACATTTTTGAAAATTGAGTTTGCTTAAATATTCTATCTACAAAAAAATATTTTCTTGTGATCTTTAATTTATTTATCTATAAAAAGATCTACTAAAGTAAGATAAGGACTACTACAGCTTTCGAAGGAAAGTTACTTATTATGTCAGGTTTCAAAATTTGAAAATTTAGACAAGAAAAGTTCTTAATAACTTTTTTTGTTCCTCCTCCCTCTTGAATAATTTCTCCGCAGGTCTTCTGGCTTCTGTTTAAATCAAACAATGACTGCCCAAGGCGTGAAACTTCCTGGCTCTGAAGGAGTAGACTGAATATTGAAAAAAAACATTATTTTAAAAGGCAATTATAAAATTTCAAATAAAAAATAATCCAATTAGTCATTTTTACAGTTATGAAGTTTTTATCACATAATGGAATGTTATTTACTTAGTACTAATGATGAAATAGCTACAAAAATGTCAATTTCAGAAATCAACCTAAATAATTTACTAATTATGCTAAAAAAAAAAAAAAAAAAAAAAAATCAAGCACTATAAATTAAAGCAAGTTTTTTTGGGAGGGATGTTTATTAACATAATAGATCCCGTTTCTCAAGCTATTAAAAAACAAAATTAAAAATTCACATCTGAAAATGAATTGTAGTGATAATAACACATAAATGCCAAAAAGATATTGAACTTGTATAAATAACAATGACTGAGACCTTTTTATGATATTGAACTATTTCTACAAATAAAATAAACATAACAATGCAATGTGTGTTAAATAAAGCCTTCATTCACCATTATTATCAAAGGAAAATGAACAACATGTTGTTTTAGTTTTAATTACAAAGATCTTCTGAATACTTAATAAATAGTGCTCTAAGAATTCAGATCTTATAGCATCTTCTTTATGAAAATATCTTCAATCTCTTATATAGTTTTCCAGATCTGTCTGTGCAATGCATTTCTGTAATGTACTTTCTCTGTGTTTGAAAAATAATTTTAATTTTCTGTGAAAATAGAAGTAATTGCTATAATGAAATGTTCAATACGGGAATCGAATGTATAACCTTCTGATTCATAGTAAGATGTCGTATCCATTAGGCCATGGGGACTAATTATTATTATTAGAGCCAGAGAAAATAACTCATTAATTTTAGCCTATTTAGCCTACTACAAGCTCAGGTTATATGAGCAATAGATGTAAAAGCTCGCCCTCACAGCAACGAACTGAAGAGTAGTTAGAGACATTTCTCAACATGAATGAAGAAATTACAAATGATGAGCAAAAACTCTTATCTCGACTAAAAGCTGTCACATTGTTATCCCATTATTGTTGATAGGGTGTATATACTAGTGCTCAAATAATGATCCATAGCAGTTCCATAAGTCTTTCCTGTACAGGAGAGACTATAGTGTTCAGTTACTTTTATAGCCAGGCAACATTACAGCAACAACAACAAACCTAAAAACAGAAAACAATTAGAACTATCACTATCAATATGCAAGTCTTTCAATCACACAACAAATGCTGCATTAAAATCATTGGATACAGATGCATTCCTTACAGCCTCCATCTCTGTCTGCAATTATATTTAAAAATATGATCTACATTTGTTTTCGTATTTCCATGAATTGTACAATTATTTCTTGTTGTTCCGTAAAGACGATTTTTGAAACCATTATTGCACATGAGTTTTACGTATTTCTGTACTGCATTGTTTTTATTCATTTTGAAAATATCTATATTTACGTTGCTATAGTTGTACAGTTGTTTAATATATTTTCATTTTTTATGAATAGATTCTCTATTTTAGTAACATTTTATTAATTTGTAATTTAACATTTTGCTTACAGAATGACAGACAGAATAACGTTTTTATAATATATAATAATAATAGCTGGGTAACGTCGCTTCGCTCCGGAACCCTTGCATATATAGCATTCAAAAAACAAACTTTATTTATTTAGCAAATTAATGTTGCGATCGTCGCAGAATATATAACTTCCCAGCCCGTTGTGGCTTCTCCGAATAACTCGGATGTATTGCATACATTTTTGCATGTATCTTGCAAATGCTGAAATGTTTGTGAATAAGTGATACATCGTTCGATAGAACTTTCAAATACCAATATTTTCTCAATATAATTTTCTCTTCCATCTTTTATACTTTTCGTTTAAATTGAGAAAAAGATAAAATTTGACTCTTTAAAAGGCGCCATCTTGGAAACCAAAAACTTTTTTCGAAATATTTTTGTAGCATTTTGTTTGTCTTAAAAAGATCTACATTTTATCCATTTACATGACCAATCTATCTCTTATAGTTTGGTCACAAAATCGGAAAAACATAGTCTTATATTATAAAAGCGTTATTCTGTCTGTCATAAGATATTAATTTCCCTAGGATTCTACAATATACATTTTGCTAATCTGTTTAAGCCTTTTTAGCCAATTGTATTATACTGACTACTGAAATATTGAATACTGAAAATTGCCCTCTTTTGTAACTGATGGCACACTGCAATGTTTTAAAATCTGAGCCAAATCAGCCTCACTGAACCCAAGCCCATCATACAGTACAATGGTTTATAATGAAGCCGTTTCAATATTCTTCCATTTATTTAATCAATTTTGGTTTTCATTAAAAAAAATGAAAACAAAATAATATTAATAAGTTTACTTGTTTGTTTCTTAGTTTGTTAAATAAGCCTTATAATAACAGAATAATGAGCTGAAAAGAAATAAATATTTTATTTATAACATTGGCCAGATACATATTCATAAATGTAGATATCACAGACTTCTTGATCACTTTCAGCTAGTAAAGAAAACAAAAGGCTCAGAAGATTTATTAAAGATATGTTACAGCACCAATATGTATATTCATAAATATTTGCAAAAACTAATTATTAAATTAAATATAAGCTAAATACTTAAAGTTTATAAAAAGTGAAGTCACCTGTATTGTCAAGTTGTCTACACATGCCATTCTGATTCGCTCTGCTGTGGCTGGACTATCTAATTGGAAGTGATCGTGAACACCTGCTTCCTTCCGAGCAGCAGAAATAGCTTCTTCAATGGCATAAAAGACTGATGATGCAAGCAATAAAGGAGGCTCTCCTATAGCCTTTAAAATAAAGCAAATATTTGTGTTATTTTTTTTTTATTCTGGTATGGATAATTAAGCATTAAGAATGAATTTATGTAAGAATTTAAATTGGTTAAAATTCTTTATAGTTAGATTTAGAAATATAGCAATAACTAATTAACTGACACTATGTATAAATCATTATCCTGTAGAATTAAAAAAAAACTAAAAATGACTAAACATAAATAAATTCTTTTATTTATTTTTATAAACAGAAGCAGTTCTCAGACAGGTAAGTTAAACCGAAAGCAATTCTTCAGGATTTTCTTGTAGAAAAAAAATGTTTTATTAATATGTTATTTGAATACCGGTAGTCATAAAGCTTCTGTACTCACTTATGAATGTATTAATTTTGCTTTACCAATTAAAGGTTTTTCCTTTTCTTTTTTGCTTTTTAGTGGATAAACACCTTTGTAATGAGAATTTGATTTTTCCACATTTTGATTTTTTGTTTATTTTGTTTATCATTATGGTGAGGACCACTTTTTTTCCATCTTAAAATTGAAATTAAAAATATTCTATCAGTTACCTTTGAAGAATACACAGCTCTGGGGTTTGATGAACCTTTTAATAAGGATACATTAAACTCCACTGGGATATCACCAAAGCCTGGGATTTTATAAGTTCCTGGTCCTCTTGTAAGTAAATGCCCTTTAGGTGAAAAATAAAGCTGTTCCAATGTATATAAACCATAACCTTGCATAAAGGCACCTTCTATTTGACCAATATCTATTGCTGGATTTAGAGATTCCCCAACATCCATAACAATATCTGTTCGAATAACCTAAGAAAGAATTGAAAAACTTCAGTTTCCTAAAACGCAATCAAATCAAACAAACATTTTTTTTTAATATACTATGAAAATATATACAGAATTTCACTGCATTTAAGTTTCATTACTTTCATTTTAAAAATACATATGGCACTTGCCATCTTCAAGTTTCATGAATTATTAAACGTTTCTAAATATTTCAGCCATAAATAAGTCATAAAAGCTATGCCATACAATGGTACATCATATTTATTAAAAATTAATTTGTTTTCTATCTTACTACCAGAAAGCATTTTACCATATCTAAGCCAAAGTAGTTCTACTCAGAGACTTCACTTATTTTTTTGGTGTTATTATTATTATTATGAAAAAGTTTCAGACCTTGGGTTTTTCCCAGCAAAGACAACATGGCGGGCCAAGGACCAAGGCTGTGGTGCAATGTGTAAGGCACCAGATCAGTGGGTACAACATGTACTCAGTCCTGCCTCCACTGCTTCTGGAGCTTGTGTGCTAGAGAGATGTATTTAATGATCTTGTCTGTATGTTTTCTGCATGTTCTTGCTGATAGGCACTGCAATATCAATGAGATAGGTCTGTTTGTTGACCTTATCAACAAGTGTGATGTCAGGTCTATTGTGATGTATGGTTTTGTCTGTGTGAATGGGACGGTCCCAGTATAGCTTATGTGAGGGTGACTCTAGTACGCTTTGTGGTGTGTACTTGTGGTACGGGACCATGTTCTTAATAAGTGAGTGTTTTGTGCTAGCTGTTGATAAATGATCGACGCTATCTGATTGTGTCAGTGGAGGTAGTCTGTTTGGGAGAGAAAGGGACAACCTGATATTATCACTTTGATCATCTCATGCATAGTGTGACATTTCCTGCATGTGTCGTCATGTGTGTTAGCATCGTGTAGAATATGTTTCTTGTAGTTATTGTTATTATTATTATTATTATTATTATTATTTATTATTATTTATTCTTCAAAGAAGAAGGTGGTACATTAGGCATTACTGCTTTATTCTCTGATTCAGAGAATTTGTTATTTTAGAAACACAGATTATTATACTTCCTTTGTAAACAAAACAAAGTCATTTCAAAGGCTTTAATTTACAATTGAATCACAATGCTTACATGATGGTCTCCAGTTAGACAATCAATTTCTACTTCTGAACATGCTGCTCCATAAGAAAAGTAATTATACATTCTTCCTTTATTGTTTTCATAATCATAGCAAACATCTGGTGTTCTAAAAATCAGAAATATAAAATAAAATAAAAAGTTAATATTCTTAAATTAAGGCAATAATAAATAATTCTAAATTATATTTGTAATGGATATGCAATTAATTTTATTCTCTCTCACACATACACCATATTTCTTAAAAAAATGATAGAAACAGTTATGAATTAAGTTAACTTATTTTAAAGTCAATAAATAAGATACTGAATGGTTTTAAACTAACATTGTTAAAAATGTAGGAACCTGATGAAGTATTTGCAATTTGGGTCTAACTTTAAAAAAAAAAAAAAAAAAAAGAATTTTTATCATCAATTTTGAATTTTGATATCATGATCTATGTCATATTGTTTTATTCTGCTTAGTTTCACTAATGAGGAGCTGTGGAAGGAGAAATCATATCTGCATTAAATAAAGACCCCAGCATGCAAGTGGTAAGAAAAAAAAAAACACAATAAAACCTGCAGATTGTGGCTGAAGAGTATACAAAAAAAGGTCTGACTGTAGGCGAACTCATAAAACCAAACTGGGATGTCATCGAACCAACTCCAGCTGATAATAAATGTGAAGAATTTGAGTATCACTGAGATGCTAAAAACTCATATTCCAGCTGGCAGCAAAGCATAAATAGAGATGGATGAACAAGGACTTTCAGAAGAGAGTCAGCTTGAGGAATAAATTTAGTATGATGGGACAAGAATAAGAATAACTTTACGTTAGAATGTGATGAATATTTTACAAATGATTAATTATAACCAATTGGCAAGAACAAGTAAAAGTCAAAAATGAAATTAAATTTAGAAAAACTTCAAGACAATGATCCCAAAGTAGATTACTGTTTAAAGTTAATGAAGGCAAAAGCAAATAGCTACTAATTTAGTAAAGACTAATGGAGACCAATATGTGGATAAAGCACCTCAAAAAAAGAAGCCAGAGAGAAACTGACAATTCAAGATTGCATTAGTAGCAATGCAATGATTACAGTAAATTTAGCTGGGAAATTTTGCATCATTAAAAGTATGGCAATTAAATAATATCCTAAAACAGGCTTGGATGGTAGAAAAACAAACTAGTAGTGACTGACAGTTTCTATTAGTAGACTGGCAAACAACATTAGGCTAGACCCGATAATATGAATGGTAAAAAGAGAAAATCTGAGAAAGGCTGGCAGTCCAAAATAAAGGAAAACATGGCACATTGAGAAACTAGCAGAAGAGGCTGGTTGGCAATATGGCAAATAACTGATAGACATAGGATCTCAAATTACAACTATGCACCAAAAGAAAGCCTGGCAGTTTTAAAGCAAATGAAGACTGGCATCACAATATATCAGGAAGGAATAGCTCTTACTGCTAGTCATAGAATGAGTAATGTTGGAAATAATATAGTCAGCAAAATGATTAATTTATTAGTAAAGGAGCTCTGAGAAAAGCTAATTGTAATACTTAAAAGTTTACTGTACCTGCTGAACTTATGCAGCAGGTACAGTAAATTTTTAAGTATTTAATGAAAGTCATAATACAAAGTTACTAGATATAGAACAGCAAAAAAGCCAGTAAAAATGGTCACCACCTGAACAGAAAACAATAGCAAAAAAATACCATCTTATAGGATAAGATATTTTTGACACTGTGTTGCTTAATCCTTGAGGTCCCTTGTGTTTACTAAATAAATATTTAATGCTGTTAATTACATCCCCACTCTTTATTTTAAATTTTATTAATGAGATTGTTATTAGGGAATCATATAATTATGATTGATAATTGTAATGACTTTTATTTTAAATTCTTACATCAGTATAGATTTATGGGAATGGATCAAGGCTAACAAAAAGCTGTGGTGAACATAACTCATAGTAAATTGCTTTCTCTTACAGAACTAATTAGAATACAGGAATAAATAAATAGTAACACTAATATAGAAGTAATCACTGACAGACAAACTGATAGTCTTTTAGGGTTTTATTGTATTGCCCTAAACTTTTTAAACTTTATGTTTAACATTTTTGTAATGAAACTTAATAAATACTTATCTTACCTGTAAAAACCTGTAGCTGATAAACTAACTCTATCAAGATAAGCTTTCATCACCCAATCTTCCCAACATCCTTTTGGATTTTCTCTAACATATGGCTCCAGTCTTTCTAAGATAGCCTGGCAAGCTTGCTGAAACAGATGATTTCATAAACAAAGTGTAAGAAATAAATTTTTAACTGCTTTCATCACATATTTATTAATTAATTTTAATAGTAACTTTTACATAAAATTTAAATCTAAAAGTTCCAAGTAAATCAACAATCTTACTATAATAGCCATTCCATTAAGATCTGAACTACAACTTGCTGCAGTTGAAATAGTGTTTGGAACTTTGTCAGTGCTGACTTCAGTTGTGTGAATCTTTGAAATTGGAATACGCAAAATTCGACTTGCTACCTACAAGAATTTTCAAATCATTCTTAAAATCCCAAATTGGAAACTATATTAATAATACAGATTTCATTCTCTGAAGTAAATTGAAACTTATAACAAAATTAATATAGATCTATTAATGCAGAATTTTAAACTCATGATAATAATGAATAGTTCAAACTTTGTTTGATTACATTATACTTTTTTTAAGTAATACAAACAAAGCATTAATAAGCTACCTGAATCATTTTGGTATGAAGACCCTGTCCCATTTCTGTACCTCCATGAGTAAGAAGGACTGATCCATCAGTATAGACATGAACTAAAGCACCTGCCTATTTAAAAGAAGATAGTTAGGAATAATTTCAGAACTAAGTTTAAAGGTATTTAAGTATACTTTATTCAAGTCTCTATTTTTGAATTTAATATTTCTCACCTGATTCAAAAAGAAAGGAACAAATCCAACACCAAATCTCATTGGAATTGCTGTGAGACCATGCTTCTTCCATCTATTTTCTCTAAGAAAAACCAAACACAAAAATATTGAAACTTATCATAGGAAGATCAAACAAAGATTTAGGTTACATCTTCATTATTTATTTTTGTATCATTCTTAAAATTCTTCATTCTGAAGAAGCTGTTTCTCAAACGGTGATAATTCAAGAAATAAATATGTTATCTGTTGATAAAATAAGATTGATTATCATTATTTTTTTAGTTTTAAGGTAAATTTTGTTACATATACAAAGAGATCTATTTAATTAAATAAATATATATGCATATAATTAAGATTCCTGTTAACAAACTATTCAAAGATGGACTCAAAAGATGATATCTAGCTAGATCATCAAATGAGAGCCTGTATCACTGTAAGACATAAAGAGAAGACTCATATAGCCTTGTTACGATAAATTAATGAAATCTGTAGACTTAACATTCATTAATCAATTAAATAAAAGGATGCAGGGGAAACATCCTACACTGTGAAAAACGTTGCCACTGTTAAATTCCCCTCCCTAAATTATTCTCCATCATGTTTGTCATTCCCCTTTTACTACTGAAGATGGAGTGTACAAAGCTATCGTAAATTCATCAATGTCATGTAAGCATGTGGTTTTCCCTTAATTAATTAAGCTAATGAAATTTCAAATTTCTAAAATCTAAATTTTTTAATATTTTTTATTACAGGAGAGTAATTATTTTATATTACATAAACTTCAAGAACAAATTTAAAAATTTATAAATTAAGATAAATCTAAAAAAATTGACAAGATTTTTTATTAATAAAAAGGCTTCACAAGTACAATAAAAATTAAACTTAAATGAAAATTAAATAAATAAAAAGAACAGAATAAATTATAATGCACCTTTAACAGTTCAGGTTTCTATCAATGTGGCTTATCAATTGGCAAGCTTATTAGCATCACTGGAAATTTTAATCTTAGATTCCTTTGCTTTCCCTGTTAACTGAGTTTCTATTTTCATCAGTTGATCTCTTGTCACTTCAATATTAATGGATACAAGTACTTATATTTACATAATCCACCTTTTAATAGATGCTGATTCATCATCCATCAAATAACACCCCACTACTCTGGTATGTGCTTTACAGGTTTCAGATGTTGATAAAATGCAATCATAAGTACAAATTAACACATGAATTTTATAGCTTGGGTTGCATAAAATCACTCGCTCCCTTCCCCTCCCGAAATAGCACACTCAACCTGTATGAGCATGCGACACCACAATATATATATATATATTTAAATTGCTGTGCTCTGATTCCTCAATTAAAGACTCCTTTTATTAATTAAAATAAATACTTTATCTTTTTTACATCAATGCTAAAAAAATACATCTTAACAAAAACAACACTCTATACTTCTTATTCTCATTAAAAATAATATTGTAATATTATTACCTGTTGAATAAGCATGAAGCTTGCTTACGCTTATAATAATCACTCCTTTGTAGACACTCTTCCCAACATCTATTAAGGTTACAGTCATTTACAGTTTGATTAAATGGAGTTGTATCTCCTTCTTTGACCATATTTAATTCACGAATCTAGAAAAGACAAATGTGATAAAAAATAAACAATGTAAACTTCATACTTTTAATAAGTAAAATATACATTCTAATCTACATAATTCACATTATGGATTATACACATTTTTTATATTTGCTTCTCTCAGTATCACAGAGTAAGACATAAAATAAGTTAAACTTAGCATTTACAGATTGATACTGCATTCATGGTATTTCAATAATGCATATGAAGTATTGTATTTCGTATCGTTTATAAAATTACTCTTTATATTTCTAAACTGAGTAACTAGTAATTGTTAAAAATTATTAATAACACTGTAATACAATGTATGAGATATATTAAATATCTCAATACAAATTTCAACTTTGCAAAAATAAAATTTAGCTAAGGAAATTTCTTTTCTCGATATTTAATATTATTATTTTACAACAGCTTCATTGGAACAATTAAAAAGAAAAAAGAAAGAAAAAAAATTTCTAGTAAATTTTAAAATGTACAGAGTGATTCAATATGTAATGTCAAACTTTCAATTCAAAATTCTTAAGATTTTTGAGACCATTCTAATTCAAAAACCACATATAAACAAATTTCTGCCTTATAAAGAACACTGAAATAGAAAGGGGTGAAACATGCAGATAACAGGATTGCAAAAGAATGGAAGCTATCTCTTCCAACAAGTGTAACACAATAAGTCTAAACACAATAAATGACACAGTTAATACAACAAATATTTAACATGGAAAAGCATTTGTCTTTAGCTAACACTTCTGGACTTCACATATTTGATGTCGAAATGAATGATGAAATCTGTACCAAATTAAATTTGTTTTGTAATTATGCAAATAATTTCAGATCAGAATCCTATATGGCGAGAGTAAAAGAAACCCTAATGGCCAATCCAGTGACAAGGAACACAGCCAATACTGAGCAGGCAATGGAAATGGTGGAAGGTTGCCAGCTGTTCAATGTTGTACAGGATGTCTTACTGTTTTTAAATGTATTTATATGTCCTAATCAATACAAGACATCTTTATATGTGGTTTTTGAATTAGAATGGTCTCAAAAATATGTCAAAAATTATCCCATATAATTGTAGCATTGAAGAAAGATGTAAAAAAGAAAGTAAGAAATTTAAAAAAATTATGAGTTTTGAAATCTTAAAATTTAACTTCATAATTTAAATCTTTTTAAATAATTTAATAATTATTATATTCATTTTCATTACAAATTGCCGTTAAGTAGTTAAAGAACAAGATGCCATAATTTTAACATAACATTCTGGAATCAGTATATGTCTTCTATTATATTAAATCATAAGAAAAAAATATTTTATTAAAAAAACAAAAGAAGACCCATATGTATGCAATGTAAATCTAATCATAGAAAATTATAAAGAAGCCTGCTTAAGACATTAATTGATTGGATTTTTCTTAGAATGTTGATACAACAGTGATATCTTAAAAGAAAAGAAAGATAAAAAAGGTTCCATATTTTCATATTTCTCAATGTCCGTGATTTCATTGAGTGTGCTGCGGCAACCTAGGGGAAGACCTTGCCGCGCTGTTGGCGTTGTCGCTATGACATTGGCCTCTCATCTCTGAATACCGGGCTTTTGGTTCTCATGTGGGTTTCATGATGGTGGACGATCTGCGCTCAGCAGGTTTTCTCGGGGTTCTCCCATTTCTCCTGCACCATACTTTCTCCCACCATACCTTCTCAGTCTTTCATTACTTCTGTGGGTTAGTACAATAGACTTCCGGTCGCAGTGCTTAGCTTCCCTGCCACCCAAGGGAAAGACCTTCCTGCTGGAAGTGCATTGGAAATAGATGACCTGTGCAATCACTTCCTACTGAGATTACTTGCAGAAATCTGATATGCTTCCATTTGATATATTAAAAAAATAATTTCTCTGTAGTTCCTAAATATGACTATCAAGTTTCAAGAAGATCTACCAAGACGTTATTAGGGGGAGACACACTCAATACACACATACTGAGTTGATTAGTCTCGATTTTCTAAGAAAGTAGGCTGCAAAATATATAACAATTTTCTTTTGGTTGCTTTGATCTTACCTTTTCTGACTCAATACCAAGATACTCTGCTACATGCGTAATGACAGCTTCAGTTACAATTTTTCTTTGAGGAGCTCCAAACCCTCGGAATGCTGTATTAGATGGAAGATTAGTTTTACATACATATCCTTCTGCTTCATAATTTGGAATGTTGTAAGCCCCATCATACATGATACCTCTTTCCATTACCTAAGATAAAATTTAATGAATAAATTAAATTAAATAAAGTTAAAAGAGGTAGATTTCCAGAAATGTTCTGGATTTTGTTTTATTTTTGAATAATAATAATAATTAAAATTATGTTAAAAAATTTTGTTAAAAACTTTTAACTGAAAAATAAACAAAGAATTGCAATATTGAAAATGACTAAACAGGAAAGCATAGAAAGAGTTCATTTTTACATTAAACTCTTCTTGAAGCCATCAGAAGATAGATATTTGTTTCAGCTGTTACCAGAAGATCTCTTAAAGCTGCCTTACTTATAAGGCCTTTCTGGAGAAGAAATTAATAAATGGAAAATGTTTGAAATAAGATCTGAAAGTGGTTTCTCTAGTCTGTGGTCAAATTCCTTCCCTCTTTACAACTGGAGTATCCTTTAAGCCAGTTTATTTATAGATAGAAAATTGTCCTAGATATGTGTAGAAATTTATATTTCACATTCAGTTCATCAAAAAGCATTTCTAAACATTTCTATTTTTTTTATTTAAAACTAATAATTTCTAGCCGTTCAATATTTCTAGTTGTGAAATATTGAAATTCATTTCTTTTCTTTTAAAAATTTTTTTAAAAATTCATTGTATTTTAATTTATATATTTTTCTTTCTAAATTTTTGTATGGATTGATGTTTATTTTACCTATGTAAAATAATTTTAATTTAACTGCAATTTTTTTATAATATTTGACATATATTTAAAGCCAACATAGTTCAGTTCTTTATTTAGTAATCATTATATCAATTAGCATTTAAAAATGCTTTTCCTTCTAGTACACATTACTCTTTACAACTTGTTATGTTAGTGGCCCTTGAGTTAGCAGTATTACCTACTGCTCTCAGCATTCTAAGACTGACAATACCAAGTTCAGGTTGTTTGGTCAGCCTGATACACCTGGCTTTCATTCTTGAGAAAAACAGGTAAACAGCTGTTTCAACCATAGGATCCATCTGGAGGGAATCTCCAATTTCTCAGAAAGTAGAACACTGTTCCCTCCAGCTTGACAGTTCCTTTAGTGCCCGATAGGCTAGTCTGTTGATAGGTAGGTAGATAATTACCTTAATGATTCAAATTTTTTACATTAAGTTTATCAAAAAGCATTTCTATTCTATTTTTCATTTTAAATGAGCTACTTGTAATGTTTCAAAACTGGTGTAGGATTCATTCTTTATTATTATTTTCTATATTTTTCTTGTATTTATAATTCAAGTAAAGAGAGATTATTTTTTTTTTTATTTATATCAAATAAATTATTAGATGCAGTTCTTTATGTATCATTCAGTATATGTTAAAGCCTTTATCAAGAGAGCCCATTTTTTTATTTGGTAATCGTTACATCACTTACATTTACAATATCTTTTCCTTCTACTAAACATTGTTTTTATGACTTGCTACAAAATTCCATTCCATTTTTTATTCTTCATAACATTAAACTGGTAGCCCCCAAGTTTTATTTTAATAAACAGTTATCATCAGCAAAAAGGATGCAACAGGTTCACAATCTGTTGGGCCTTGGAACAGTATTTTGATCATCCAGAAACAAACAAAAATATATGGCTATGCCAATGACTGTCACAATATTACTAATTTATTGTTGCAGCAGAAGAGCAAAATATACCATCATACCTTCAATAGTTCAATTCTTTTATGTTTACATTTTAAATTGTTTTATTCTCCTTTTATCTGAAGAAAAAAAATCCAAAATTATAAAAAGAAAATTGCTAGTTACACTTACATGTGGAGAAAGATCTTGAGAATAGCCAGCATTACAATACATTGTGAACTGCAGAGCCTGAATTTTACCTTCCTTTGAAAATCCTACCTGTAAATCCATTTATTACAAATGATTATTAGTAATCAGAATATAATTCATAATTGTTTTTTTTTTCATTAGAATGTTTAGAGTTTATAAGAAATTTAGTTTATTAATTTGGATATGGAAATCACAATATTTCAGTTACTGTTATATATTAACACAACATAGTTATTATGTTACTATTGTGCCATGTTGACTGTAAAAAAAAAAAAAAAAAAAAAAAATTTAGATTCTGCTGCAATTTTAACACTTTTTGTTAAAATTATACTGGTGTCTATTCAATGTTAAAATCTTTATAATTATATGCAAAGTGTCAAAATATCTTTTAAAACTATAGTAATTTCTGTTTTAGTTTTTGAATTTAACTGCTGAATTGGAGAGAAAATTTTTTTATACATTTCCTTTTTTTGTTTTTGTTTCATAAGTTTGAAGAGATTAACACTATTTTCATTTTTTTATGTGATGCATGTGAAAGAAAAAACTGATTATTATTATTTTTTTTTTTTTTTTATACATATCGATATAATCAACTTTGGAAGAATATTACTTTCTACTACTTATATTATAGTGAATCAAATTTTACTTTATATGCTTCTACATTCTAAGAAATGAAGTTTGTGATTTAGATATTTATTTATTTATTTTTGATAAATATTGTATTTGAAAATCAAGAAGAATTTACTCATAAGAATTAAGGATCCAGGATTAGTAATAATCCATTCCTAGTTCACTGTTTGATAGCTTTTTATACTCTGGTAATGAAATTTACCAGAGATTTGAAAGGAATTAAATAGTGAGCTTGATAGCCAAATAGTAAGGTGATTCACTGTGGAGTTGAGCATCAGGGGGTTCGATCCCTAACCCCAGCAGAGGTTGGGGATTTTTCCTCTTTGAATTCTACTTCAAATGGATCCTAGAGTTCACTGAGCCCTCTTTAAAATAGGTTTCGGGTTTCTTTCCTGGGGGTTAAAGGCAGGTGGATGTCGGGCTAACAAGCAGACTGCAACTTAGTCCTGCTGGTCATGAAATGCTATGAGCTTTACCTCTGGTAGCCCCAAGGGCTTGCATAGACTGATAGTGGGATACTTTAACTTTAAGAGGAGATTATATCTATTGAAAAGCAATATCTATTAAAAAATGACAAGAGTAGCATAAGCATTGAAATTAACATTCTAAAACTATTTTATTTTTATTCACTAGTGCCTTCATAAAAACTTTACGCAATTTTTTATTTTATTATATTTTCTTTTTTTCTTTTTATAAAGTCTGCTTTTGTAATTTCATCGACAAGATAGCATTGCTTCATTTGAAACGTGAAACTGTAGAAGCTATAGGACACAGAACTGATGGTTGATATTAATATTAAAATTTTAAGATTCTTTTTAAATCCTTACTGAAAGAAAAAAAGAAAGATGTTGACTGCACCAGTCTACTTAAGAAGTTGGTTTTTTTTTTAGTATTATTTTGGAGGGAACTGTATAAAATAATTGATACAATTAGTTACACAGTTCTTTTTTTAGGCTATCAAAATTCTTCTGAAAGAAACACCAAAGAAGTTACTTGAGTCTTCTGCTAATGCTTAAATATAAGAAGACAACAGCATAATAGAGAAAATAAGAAAGAAAGGAAAGAATGGAGAATAAGTAGTTGTAATTAACTTTTCCTGGTTTTTCTATTTGGAGAAATATAAGCAATTTTGTAAAACAATATTATAATTCTAATGCCAAAACATAGCAGTAGCAATTTTCTCAATAACTTTCATTTCAGAAGTTTTTTTTAATAAGTTTTTTTAAATTTTTTATATATAATTTTTTGTTAACTTTAGCAGCTTCTTACACCCTAAATTATTTTACATGTCTGGATTTAACTAAATAGTTCTTAATTTATTCCAAACCTTGTATTTACAATAGAATGGGTGCCTGTTTCCTGTAATTGCCATATCTTCCTCTCTGTCCAGCATGCATCGAACTGGACGATTAGCTCTGAAATTAAAATTAGCCAAAATATAAGAAAAATCAAGCATCAAAATTAAATTTAGTCTACAAGCAAACTCAAAAAATGACAGTGTCTTTAATTTACTGGCAACCTTTGAAGTTATAATAATATTCATTCCTTTCTTCTTCTTCATATCTCGTATTAGTCCTGGTGGCCAGTTATGGTCTCATGCACATCTCATGGTCTCCCAACAGATCTTGTCTTTTTAGTTTTGTATTTCAATATCTGTTTTGGAATATAAGAGTCTTCCATTCTCTCAACATATTCCTTCCATTTACATCTCTAACTGTGTACATATTCAATTATTGGATTCTGATTCAGTTCTTCTAAAATATCATTATTTCTTTTAAGATTTAATTTTGTATATCCTGAGGCACATCACATATATTTCATTTAATTTGAAAATCAAGAATTTTCTGAAGTAATAAATGAAACCAAACACAGTAATTCCTTGTAGTAATGTGATTTGTTAAGTTCAAATTTACCATAATAACTTTTGGCTTTTGCAACACTATTTTATCTTAATGTAATGTTCTAATGACTGTGCAAAAAGGATATAAGAAGTTTGAGAAACAAAATTAATTATTATATTTATTACACGATTACATTTAACAAGAGGAAGATGTCTTAATACGCAATATACATGAACATAAAAAAGAAAAACACAAACAAACAGGATTGATCTAGCCACGGAACTATATCACTATAATTTGTTAAACCTACGAAAGACCTTTTCTGCAAATGTTAAATGCGCACTTTTGCTTTTCTCTTGATGAAGTTCAAAACATTGCAGATACTTTTTTAAGGAGTATTACTTACATAATCTGAATTTTTTTTTGTTTGTCACACAATCTAAGAATGTTTCCTGTAATCCCATCATTCTTGCAACATTCTGAGCAAAAATCTATTAATTTTCGTAAAAGGCTTTAGAGAACAAGTTTTTAATAACAAAACAGCTCCTAAAATATACACCAATCTTTATTTTTCTAATTTTGAATATTTTAAATAACTCTTTCTATAATTTTGTATTCTCATAGATATCTTGTTTAAAGCACTGTAGACTGAAGCAAATTATGAAACTTTTTGTATCTTTTTCTTGTTTGTCTTTATTTAGAATTTCAAGTTCAAAGATTTTAGTCAACTTTTGTCTTTCATTTCATTTTTGCTGTACTTTCTGATATCGATCCTTCCATACCTGTTTCTATTATATTTTTATGCCTAAATCTGATTCGAATTGACCTTTACTTTAGGTACGCACCATCCACTGTTATTTCCTTTAAACATTTAATCCTTTACTAACCTGCTACTTGCTTTACATAATGTTTTACTATTTCTCTTTTGAATTTTTATATTCTGTCTGTAACTTGTTGCTATACTTTGACTGTTATATGAGAAGAATTAAAGAATATTTTTCTTCCACAGCCATTAGCTATATTTCTGTAAAGATACATTTTATAAACCCTATTATTATCCAGTTTAATGACAAGTTTTACTTCAGATTAATTTTCGTGCATTTTGATATTATCCAGTAGGTCACAGAGAATAATCAGTGCTGTAAAATTTCTAGTATTTTTGGAAATATGTCTTAAAAACATATAATCAATGCTAACTTTTAAGACTTAATAAAGTTTGCATATTTTTTTCTCATTAATAGGTTTAATTTCAATCAAATCACTTACATTTGAGCTGCAACTGCAATTGGAACTGCAACTAGATTGCTTCTTGTCTCTTTGCCACCAAATCCACCACCTATTTGAATTTATTGTAGAGTTTTTACTTCACATCAGCTAAAAAAAAAATCACAAAGAAAATGGCATCCAGAGAGATTTGCTAATTTTGTTGACATGCAGATTTGATGGAAGTTATTTCTAACATTTATAAATTCTATTCTGAATTTATGATACCAATTTATGAAAGTAATGTCTTCTTATTAAATTATTATTGAGTCTCATAAATAAGATATTAATCTTACCTAACCGTTTAACATGACAAACAACCTTATTACTTTGCACTCCGAGAGCTTTTGCTACCCTTTCCTGAAATCAGATATAATAACATGAGCAAAAATTAAAACTTGATTTTATAGAAACTGTTTTTTTTTTTTTGCTTTTTTAAAGACAAAAAGTTAAGTTTGTTTGAATATTATGGGGGGAAAAAAATACTAATAGTACAACTAAAACAATATAAAAAATAAAAATAAATATGATTCTTAATTTCTAGGCAAACATTTACTGATAAATTGTGGATTAGGGGAACAACATTTATACTAAAATTAATTTTTCTCACTTGCATTTGCAAAATAAAATGAAGACTTAAAATGAAGGCTAATAAAGAAAAAATCACTAAATAAAGAATATGGTAATAACAGCCATTTAATGGCAGAAATTATTTCTTCTCATGTGACAAAGTTTCCGTATGAAAGTAATGAACAGGATAAAGTTCTATTGATATGATAAGGAAAGGAAAAGGATGTCTGTCTTCTATCATGCGTAGGGTGACCAGATTTTTCTAATGAAAATCCAGGACAGACAATTTTCACGATAAAAAAAAAAAAACAAACAAACAAAAAAACAACTGTAACAACCAAAAAAAAAGGGGGGGGGGGGGGGGGCTTTCTCGATTATTTACAGAATCTAGTAAATATACTGGTGGTACACTGCTCTAAAATCCTGGACTGTCCCGTACAATCCCGGACGTCTGGTCACCCTAATTGTGTCGTAAAAAATCTGTAAATGACAATGATAAAGTATTTTATTTGTGTAAGCTATACCAGCTCTTGTCTTTGGAAATTTCCTATAATTTTGCACCGAAAACAATATAAATTTTTGGGAATGTTTAATATATATATATAAGTTTAAATATTTTTTTTAGACTTATACTGTAGACAATGACAGCAACATTTTAATAAAATAGCATTATATTAATGCAAAGTCGAAAAGCCTTCCCAATTGGTCAGTTAAATTGCCCTATGATTGGCTGAATCGGGAGGCCAATCGGTTATGGGTCGAGTCCTCTCACCAAGTGGCGGACAGAACAGAAAGCGTTGCAGCTAGCTCTCTTTGAGTGACGGGCCAGAAAGAGAGCTCTATATTTGATTCTTGGAATCCAGTCCGATCTGTGTATATACCTGTAAATAATTGTAAATAAAGTGTGTGTGCCTTAGACTAAGCCATGCAGTAGTCTCTAGTGATAAAAGGATAGCATGGATGGGCAATAGATGAAGAATATTAGGAAAACAATTTTATAATATTGATTATATTGCTTTATTATCACATGATAAAAAAAATTGTTAAAAAAAAAGTGATTTCTTTTTTCTGTTAAATTTCTGTTAGGACAACTGATGTGACCAGAGGTTCCAGATGTCAGAAAACAAAGTTACCTAACTGTTTTGAGGGGGAAAAAAATAAAGAGGGGAGTGGGACTCACAATTAGTTCAGCTGTTACTAAATTTTAACCTCCAGCTGTAATTAATAAAATTAATAAATTTATAATTTAAATTTGCTCTTGCACAGAATTTTACTTCTCTTATCATTCAATTTTCAATGGTTTTTCGCTTTAAACAATATCATTAGTTAATTCTGTACTCTTCATCTACCAAATTCTTCATGTTTTTTGCAGTGAAGAGATATCTAATGAACTAAGAACTGCTTTCAAATGGAACTAATATTCAGTTAATATTAATAAATAATATTTATTATAAATATTAATAAATATTTTAACAAAACGATAGTCTTAATCAATCGTGATATACAACGAAAATTCTTTCTTAACATTCCCTTCTTTATTAGCAATATTGTTGGAATGTGTTGGGTTGGATGGACAGAAAGTCCATATATTATTGTATAAGAAATGTTATTAATTGAATGCATAATAACGAATTATGGAGTAAGAAGAAAGTTTTCTTGTCCTCAAATGATCTGAAGAAGTTTACAGTTCTTTGAAAATGAAATACTGTAATAAAGAAGGGAATGTTAAGAAGAATTTTCACTGTATATCACTATTAATAAATATTTATTATGTTTGAATATTATAAAAAAAAAAAAAATTAACAATACTTGTGCATTGGCTGGATTTTGAGTCGATACAAAGAGTTCTATTTCACCATGTTCTCCTTTGGGAACAGCAATGGAACATTGTGTTTCTAAATAGAAATGCTCTTGGCCTCCTATATGCATACTGCCTTCAATATTACAATCAGCTTGCATTAGAGCTGTTTTTACATCACCAAACTTCAATGACATGGGGTTTCCATGAAAGGATTTATGAAAAATGGCTTCCTATAGCAGTAAATAAATAAATAATATTTGAAACAAGGTTATTTTTGATAAAAATATATTTTAATTTTAGATTTTTATATTTGTTAATGAAAGCTCTTTATATCAGAGTCTGCAAGATCTTTTTTTTTTCTAATAACCTTTTCTACATATGAATAAAATAATTTATAAAGATTTATGTATTATGTTAACAGCATTTTATGGAGCAAAATAAAAACAAACAGCTGTCTTCAAGATGCAATGATTAAGAAAAAAAAATGATGGATTTCAATTTTAAGAAGTCGTATCAAGCATTAATGCTTAACATTTAAAGCACTAAAACAATAAAAAGAGAATAAAAGTAGGATACAATGTTTTAGTTAATAAATCCCATAAATTTAATTTTCTTTAAATGTTATTTTTTTTTTAATGTATGTGTATGGGAAAGATGGGATGACTAACAAAATTTAAGCTTATGAACTTAAATTTCATTAGCTTTTTTTCGTGTAACAGAACTTCGATTAGAAGGTTAGATTGCACACTGAGTTAATTATGTACCAGTATTTTATTTTGTTTTGTCAAAATTCAATATTGTTTAAAATACAGAAAGTGACCAAGTTTTCACATTATTTTTAGGCAACAAAGAAGGTTAAATATCATTAATCATCCTATTAATCACAAGTCATCAGGAACTATTTTGAATATAAACTTTTTATATAGAACAATTTTTTTAAAAAAGGGGTTTCTTAGCTGGTGTCTACCAAATCATTAATATGTGACATGGACATACCCAGAATTTTGGAATGGGAGAGGTTATGATGGCCATAGTCATTCAACCAAAAAGAAAAAAAAGGTCCTTTCATATAGTTTGGTTCTGAAGGAGGAGTGGGACATGATATTTTATAGATCCTTTCTTGGATAGGGAAGTTACAGACAATCTGATGAACTTTCCATCAGAAAAACACAGGTCCAAAATCCTATCCTACATTTCTTCTATTTTTGGATGCAATGAAGGCAAAGGTGTTCTAACTGTTACCAACCCTTTCATCCAAGATATGTGAGTTGCATGGGAGTCTTATAAGCTAATAGAATGCTGCAGCCCATAAGCCCATTGGCAGGGCCAGATCTAAAAATTGTTGACCCCCAGCGAAAATCCTTCACGGGCTCCTTACCAAGCTATTTCGAGCCGCATCCAGACCATGGTGCGTGCCTCCCCTCCCCCCCCACAATGCAGGGACTGGCGGTACCTAGATCTGGCCCTGCCCATTGGCTTATCACTGATTGGACTGCCAGGTGTTCCATTTTTGTAAATAACAAATGGTATTAAAAAGGAATTGATTTGATTAAAATTATTTGCAGATCAGATATAAACAACTTGAATTTTATTAGTTGAACTTTATTAGTTCATAAGGAGGCTGACAACTGTAGTTGCAATAGTAAGAAAAAAAATAATATCAATGAACTCATACTACACTGAAAGAATGAAGACTGGCAGACCTGGAAGATGATTTGTAGTCTTATTCTTTGTAGAGAAGGTTAAATTGAAAGTGTTACTTATGAGTTGGGAGCTAGCCATTGTATGCGAATTCCAGGTATTAGTAATGCTTGTAACACTTTGTTAATAGAATTAGTTCAGAATTACTTAAATACTGTATATAATAATTGTATCATATCATAAAAGAAAAAGTAAAAAAATAAAAAAGAAAATCCCATTTTATTTTCCAAATCTCTGGTAAAATTTCTGATTTTGTTAAATAGAATCTTTGTATTTTATACACCTTGAAAGTCATTAGTATTTGTGAAAGTGAACATTTCCTTTAAAATAAAATAAACACTTGGTACCTGCATAGTAAGAATAGTTGGAGATTTCTCTTCATACTTTACTTCAACCATCTTAGATGCTTTTTGTGCTATTGCTTGATCTTCAGCCACAATTGCACCAATTATTTGACCATGAAAAACTACCTAAACAAATCAAATGCCATTAAAATAACCAGTTTCTAGTCATTTTATAATGTATTTATTATTAAATGCAATAAATTAAAACTAATTAAGCTGAAAGTTAGTAAATTGAAAAAAAAATTTTTTTATAATTAATGGTCACTTCTGATAATTGAATATCAAATTCACAAAAACCATGTTATTCTGATAAATGGTTATAAAAATTTATTTCACTAACTTCCTTAGATGCAAATACTTCCTCATCATAATAGAGACCACTAATATTTCTTTCTCCTGGAAGATCTTTGGCAGAGAGAAAGAAATGCACTCCTTTCATTGACAAAGCTTTCTTTGCATTTATTGATAAAATCTTGGCATGAGCAACAGTACTGTTAACAAATCCCAGATACAATTCACCTAAAAATTGAAAAATAATAATAATAAAAGAGTTTTATTCCTTTAAAAGAAAACTAAGAAAAAAGAAATTATTTTATTGAAAAGGAAGAAATAAAAACTTAACAAAGAGAAGTTTCGAATATCAGTTACAAAATGACAAAAAGCTGTGATTTTTTTTTATCAGTATTAATACATATTATTCATATATCTTCAACCTATTTTTTAAAGTAGCTAAGAAATATGTATTTTATTGAACTCGCAACATGCTAAAATTAAGAATTATTTTACTACAAAGTACTTTAAACCTTTTTGATAGTCCACAAGATAAATAGATGCTTCATTAACACTATTTGGATGGGAACCCTACAAACAACTTTATATGTCAATATCTTCATTAAGCAAGAAGCAACTACAGGAATTCTTTCCATAAAGGTATATAATCATTTACTATCACATTTCCAAGCAATGAGGCTAATTTATAAAAAAAAGGGAAACTAAATAATCATTTTACATTTAATTTTTTTTTTCTGTAACGGACATTGTAATTATGCATGTTTGTGGATATTTTTCTTACTGAGGTAATTCCAAGTTTTGAAAAGAAGATGATGGCTCTCCTTAATAATAAAAACTAACATTATTTTAATTTAAACTTAATTAAGTTTTATTTCATTTTAAATTTGTGTAAATTTAAAATGTCTTCTCAATTCATTCAGTGTTTTATTCTTTGAAGAATATCGTCAACTAATAATTAATGAGATGTCTACATGTTTATAAACTTGGGTGTACTGACTTATTGTTTTTATTTACAATTACATATCAATTATTTTATTTATCAATTACATATCTCTACATGATTTTTTTCAATTTTTTTCGATTTAGAATACTTATGAAAATTAGCAAACCTTCTAATCTAGGCATGTCATCACAATAAACTGCTTCTCCTGTTGCATGTAATGCTGCATTTAGATGAGGAATAGGTCGTCCAACGGGATCTTGTGTGTGCTGTCCAGAAGCTCTAATCTGCAAGCAAGGTAGTTATCAAAGTTTTTAAGCTTATTAATATCTAACTTCAATCCATTGATAAAAACATAATATAGAGTTGTTCAATTTGATTGTAGTATTGAATGAATCATAAAAAAGATAAATATAGGAATCTA
>JAFIDM010012231.1:76829980-76853526 GCA_023159025.1 Thereuonema tuberculata
TGTTCCTTTTTTAAAAAAAAAAAAAAAAAAAAAAAAAATAGGAATATTCCAACCTTTTTTTTTTTTTTTTTTTTACAAAAAGAGCACTGGGGTTAAGTTAAAGTGTCCCTCTACAGGCCTGGAAAGGCCTTTGGGGCGCGGGAGGTCAGGTTTCTAGCATTTTGTGACCAACGGGACGAAGTTGAGGTCGAATGGTCAGCCCAACGCCTGCCTGCCTTTAACTCCCGGGAAAGAAAAATTATATAGGGTGGCCATAATTAAAGAGGAGATATATAGAGCCCAATTACCCAAAAACAAACTGCACCAAATTTGGTGTGAACACTATTTAGACCATGGGGCTTTGATTTCTAAATAAAAAAAAAAGAAATAGTTCAAAATTTCGCCACCAGGGAAAAAATGGTGATGGAAGCATGGAAATATGTAGATTGCAGTAAACTGATGTCATAGATAGAAGGATTTTCCAGTAAAAGATGAAAACGAACAGTGTTTGTTAGGTCCAACTGATGTGGTATGGTTGGGCGGTGGTGCTTTGATGTTAAACGTTCGCTCTGCTAAATTTACATGATTGTGTTTTGCTGGTGAAACTTTACTTCTAAAAAAACAAAATTGCTTTTGTCGTGTTTTGGGAATATCGAAGGTTGAAGAATTTAAGGAAAGACCCACTGACAATCACAAATGATTGTGAAAATTTATTTTGTGATTTGAAAATACGGGATCATTACAAGTGCTGCTAGGATGAGGACACCAACCAACAACTTGATACAGTTGCAACCAAACGATGCACATGCGTCCAGCAGTGCATGAGAAATATCCAGGCAATTTGATATGCCATATGCAACAGTGTGGAAAATTATGTGGAAACTGCTGAAGTTTTCCCATACAAGATAAGCCACACTCAATTACTTTGAAGAGATGCGGACGATCGTCTGAACTTTTCTCTGATGTTCCTAGCTTGAATGGAAGTCGAGGTTGGAACATGCTGTGGAGTGATAAGGCAAATTTTCATCTTAATGGAATTGTAAAGATACAGAACTGCAGCATTTGGTCATTGGAGAATCCTCATGTGTCTCTGCAGATTCCTTTGCACTCATCGAAAGTGACAGTTTGGTGTGACTTTACTGCTTCGTTCATCATCGGTTTGTACTTTTTTGAAGAAATAACACCAAACAGTCCCATGACTTGCTCCATCAATGCTGTTTGATTTTGTTATTCCACAACTTCAACAGCATGGATGCCTCTGACCCACCATATTTATGAAGCAGAAGATAGAATAATTAGTTGAGTGTTTCCTATAAGTTGGCCAGCCTGTTCGCCTTATCTCACTCCCTGTGACTTTTGATTATGGGAATATTTGAAAAGCTTGGTGTACTAAGGAGGTGTGGACAACTTAGTGTCCACACTAAATTTGGTTGAGTTTGGCCCAATAGGTTTTTAGTAATTGGGCTCTAAATACATCCTCTATAATTACGGCCACCCAATATAAAAGATTAAGTCAAGACAAAAAAGAAAAAAAAAATTTCAAGAAAAAATTACAATTAACTATAAGTTTGTTGTTTGTATTGTATAAACGTAAACAAAAAATAAGAAACAGTACTTCAAAAATATGACTTAAAATAAATTAAGAACTAAAGCATGTTTTTTTTTTTTTTTCTTTCTGTAATTTTTTGAACCTTCTCCAGGCTGTTAATCAAATACTGGAAGTTTTTATTTTTTCATTAACAATAAAGCATAAAACTATCTTTCTCTATTAATTAAATTGTTAATCTTTTCAAAATTCATTTAGTTTATCATTTTCATTGGACACATTCTATGACAAATGAAATAAGTCTCCATTCACAATCAAAAATACATAAACCTTAGGTATGAACTACTGTAATTTTAGTGCAATAAAGAGACTTGATTTTGTAAACTATACATTATCAATTTGAAAAGCTTCCAACACATTTACCTTTTGTTTTTCGAGATCTATCATGACAGTGAGAAAGAATTTGAAAAAAAAGCTCAGGATTAACGTTTTTCGATATTCGATCATTCCTCCTGGAGAACTAGGATCTAAACTTATTTCTTCATGTAGCAGTTTATTAATATTATTTAGCAGTGAATCATTCCAAGTTCTGAAAAACAAACAAACCAAATTAGATTTCAAAATATCTTTATTTTTGTTTTTTTTTAATTTTCAATAAAAATTTATAAAATAAAAATTTCTTTAACTTAATATTACAAAAAAAATAAAATAAAATAAAAAAAACTGTAAAATTATGTTGATTTTTTTCACAGTTAAATCAATTAATTTCTTGAAAACAATTGCTTATGCCATTTAGACTATATTGTCCCTGAAATTTTTTAAAGATAAATACTGAAGCTATTGGACATATCTAGATTTAATTTTTGAAACGTGAATAGCTATTTTTTTTTTTTGATGAAGAATCTGAATCTGAAGTTCTTTAACATGGATTGGTTGCTACTGATTGGCTTAACATATCCATAAAAATTATCAATAGAAATATATTTAAAAATATCTAAAAAAAAAAAAAAAATTGCCAATAAAAAACCTCTTCTGATAATCAGTGCGATGATCAGAGCCCGAGGATGTTTTTTTTTTTTTTCTGTGATCATTTAATTTTTATAGGAAATCTGAATGTAATGCTTGTTTGTCCTTATATGTCAAAGTATGATGGTTATGAAATGTAATGAAACTGACTGATAAATAGAAACTATAAAAGCAAGTCTTATAATGTCAAGGAGAATCTCTTCCATTCATTTACAAACAAATAATCTTAAAAATAGCTGGATTGATTGTAAAATATTATCAAATACAGATTCACTTTAATACTCAGCTTTAGACTATAACAAATCTTCTTCTTTAAATGTGCATGGAAGTCTTGTTATTCTGTGAGAAATAGATAAGTTCTTGCTCCAACTACATTCAACCAATAGTTCTTGAATTTATGATAATTTCATTGCATATCTTATATTGAATTCCAGGAGAAGGAGAGAACATTGGCTTATACAGCTTCTCAACTATTTTTTTTTTATAGCTATATCTCACAGGTTTTCTATTTTTATTTGCCAAATTTCTTTTTCAAGTCAAATGACCAATTATACTGAATCACAATGTTACCACAGAATAACAACTCACATTTTGGTGTCTTTGTCATTTTGAGACCAAGTGTTGATTTCTTTACTTTTCTTACTTCCATGTAAAGCAGTTTTTTTTTCCTCTCCAGGACGATTCTCTGTGAAATAGACTGATGCATTCACATACTGCTCATTTGCTGCAGCAATCAAGGGCAGATCCAGTATTTTTCAAAGGGGGGGCTAACTTTTCTGAAGGGCTGACTATACCTGTGACTCTGAAACGCACGCTAGTCAGCAGCTTTTTATATGCAATTGAAATCATCATGGCAATATTAATGTCTATCAGACAGCAGCCTTTGGATACCCCATTTTATCCAATCTATATTCATAGCTAAAGGGAGGAGCTATAGCCCCCCCCCCCCCCCAGGATCCGCTTGTGGCAGCAATGACTTAACTGAAAAAATCATCAAAAAGTGAGAAATCAAAGGCAGCACCTGAATAAATTAAAATTGCCTCTCTTGTTCAATTATAGGGAAGAAGTTGGGAACGGTCGTTTTGTCCTTCATCGGACACTTCAGCTCAACCCCGCATTCCCCGATAAAAGAATCAGAGAGGCAAGATCATAAGTAAGGGTCACCGTCACACCTCTGAGTGACCTCTCAAAAGCAAGAAAGACAAGAAATTAATTGGGGTGCCAACTCAGCATTACCAAAAACCTTTTCCTGCGTTCAGCAGGACGGTGACCCTCACTTATGATCTTGCCTCTCTGGTTCTTTTATCGGGGAAGGCGGAGTTGGGCTGTAGAGTCCGATGAAGGACGAAACGGCTGTTCCCAAGTTCTTCCCTATAATCGAACAATTTATTCAGGTGCTACCTTTGATTTCTCGCTTTTGAAGCAATTTTCACAGCACATAAAATGATTTGATTTAGCTTTTGCTTTTGTTTGGTATTCCGATTTGGAATTTCTTTTTCTTAGTTTATTTCCTTTTTGCCTGCTGAACGCAGGAAAAGGTTTTTGGTGGTGCATCCCAATTAATTTCTTGTCTTTCTTGCTCTTGAGAGGTCATTGTCAGGTGTGACGGTGACCCTCACTTATGATCTAGCATCTCTGGTTCTTTTATCGGGGAAGGTGGGGTTGGGCTGAAGAGTCCGATGAAGGATGAAACGGTCATTTCCAACTTCTTCCCTATAATTGAACAAGAGAGGCAATTTCAATTTATTCAGGTGCTGCATTTGATTTCTCGCTTTTTAAGCAATTTTCACAGTGCATAAAGTGATTTGATCAAAAATGATCAGTTTTGGGTTATTAGCAAAAAAAATGAAAAAAAGAATAGATAATTAACTAAGCATCCTACAAAGCCTCAAAGTTGGAGTTCTTTTTACTGGTAGAATAACATAACCGAGCTTCTAAAACTCACCACGAGAGAGCGAATTATGTCACTATTCCATCAACATATTTCATTAACTTTCGAAACTTTCAAACTCATCTTCTGGAAAATGTTTTTTTGAGTTATGCCAAATGAGCGACGTTGCAGTAAATGAGCGACATGTATTTCTACTATTGACATTCATTCAAAGGACAATATTATCTGTATTGTGATTCAGAATGTTCTTTAATTTTATTAGTCTACTAGGGTTGATTAATTTACTAGGTTAAATAAAAGCAAGACTAGGGGGGCCCCCTCCACACAAGATTTCCTTTTTTTTTGGTTGTAAAAGCAAGACTAGGGGGGGGGGGGCCTCCACACAAGATTTCTGAAGTTCTCTCTACTTTTAATATCTTTAAGGCTTGAAGTAAAATACATTACTGAATGGAATTCATTCTGTGGATTTCCAAATACTTTAGATCTACAATGTAATCAGTAGTGTACCAAGGGGAGGGCAGTCCGCCCCGGGGCCCCCACCTGGGAGGGGCCCCCATCAGCCAGCCTAGGGGGCCCCACCTGGGAGGGGCCCCCATCAGCCAGCCTAGGGGGCCCCACCAAGCAGCTTATTTACTTTTTTTTTGGTTGGAAAAGCAAGACTAGGGGGCCCCATCCACACAAGATTTCCTTTTTTTTTTGGTTGTAAAAGCAAGACTAGGGGGCCCCCTTCACACAAGATTTCCTTTTTTTTTGGTTGTAAAAGCAAGACTAGGGGGGCCCCCTCCACACAAGATTTCCTTTTTTTTTGGTTGTAAAAGCAAGACTAGGGGGCCCCCTCCACACAAGATTTCCTTTTTTTTTGGTTGTAAAAGCAAGACTAGGGGGCCCCCTCCACACAAGATTTCCTTTTTTTTTTGGTTGTAAAAGCAAGACTAGGGGGCCCCATCTACAACTCCCGCCCCGGGCCCCCAAAGGCATTGGTATGCCACTGAATGTAATAAATCTATTGAACTGCAGTTATTAAATAGGTCTTGTACTATTGTATTAGCACCTGTTTTCTTATTATTATGTTAGTCAAGTTGATAAACTGTAATTGATAATTTGAGATAATGAGTTATGAAATAATTTAAAGATATCAAGAAAATAAAGATTTAACTCTTTCATAAAGAATATTTACCTTCCTATAATAGCTTGTCTTGTTTTTATTGCCATAAGTGTGGTTGGGCCCATACCGCCAAAGACTAAACAAACATCTCTAATGACATTAGAATTTTCTTCTAATTCTACCCACATTCCAGCATTCACTATTGCAATGTCATCCTCTCGTCTGCGTGCTTGTTTGAAACCACAAAAATATTCAGTCTAGCATTAAAAAAGAAAACAATATATACTCTTATAATCTTCTTTTGTATAAAAATGAACAAAGAAAACAATTTTAAAATGATCTACAATACAAAAGAATTCCTGCAATGTAGATTTAGCAAATTCATTAGTCAATAAACAATTAATTGTTAGAGCAAAATTTTGATGTAATATTAATGAAACTATGAGATAAAGATTGCATTAATTATAATTATCGACTACAGATAAACAATTCATTTTTAATTTCATCCATTTAATGTGAATCTTACCTTTCAAGTAATTATAAAATTTTTGTTTGTTTTTAGGTAAAAAATTAATTACTATTAATTACAGGTTTTTTTTATTTACTTTGTAGTGTAGGGTCTGTGAGATTTAATGAAATAAATTTTAAATATGAACAAAGAGAAAATATTACTAAAAAATTTTGTAATTAAAATTTGATTAGTTACTTTCTTAGTGAAAGGGATGAAAATTGATAATAAAATTTCTCCTGGATTTAATGCAGTCTTCCGATAACTTGGAAAGAACTTCTGATCTAAAGTAACCACTCTTTGCCCATCTGAAAATAAATTTCAAAATTTTTAAATGAAAAATAAGTATTTGCACATTGAATAAATAAATGAAATGAATGATTGACTTTTGATGAAATGACTGACTCCTAGTTGTGTTTAAAGTAAATCAAAGCTTTTTCTTCCATCTCTCTTATTTTTAAGGTTGTTCACCATTTATATCTTCCATGAAAATAATAATATACACCGCCTGCTCAATTGAAAGTGGACACCTATGGTATAGAATAGACACTTTATTTACAGCATGTCTAATAGTGCATACTGTGGTCTTTTGCCCTAAGCACAGCATCCACACGCCATGCCATCTCCACCAGTTTCTGATAGCCAGCAACTGGTAATTTTGCCTAATCCTCCTTCAAGTTGGATGCGTGTTTGCTGTCGTTTCGGATGCGCATGCATCCAGAGCTCCAATTCAACCCACAGATGATCAATAGGATTGAGGTCCAGACTCTGGATGAGCTACTGAAGTTCCTGAACATTATTCTCCAGAAACCAGGCACTGACAATATGGGCCTTACACCATGGTGCATTGTTGTGCTGGAACACAAATGGCCCTTCACTGAACTGCGACCACAGCATAGGAAACATGGAATTGTCTACAACGTCCAGATACTGTGTGGATGCTATGTTCCCTGAATCACAACCAATGGATCACATCCAAACCAGGAGAAACACGACCACACCATCACACCACCACCGTCAAACTTCACTGTTGGGATGACACACTCACGTAGTAGCCGCTCTGCTGGCAAAAGTCACACCCAGCTGCATCCATCCAATCAGTAGTGTGAGAAACGTTATTCGTTGCTCCATATAATGCTCTTCCAGCGATCCATCAATCAAGACCGTTGCTTTTTACACCAGGCCACACGATACAAGGTGTTTACAGGGGTGATGTTAGGCTTGTGGGCAGCAGCCCGACTGGTGTACCCTAAGGCATGGATTTCCTGACAAATCAGCATGGTACTGACAGTTGTTCCCGTTGTCTGCTGGAAGTCCTGCTGCCGTTGTTCCACTGGAACAGCCCTGTTCTGCCTTAGCAATCACTTCAGGGGCCTCCGGTCTCCATCGGTCAGCATGCAGGCTCAGCCACCTCCATGATATCTTGTTTCCACTCCTTTACGTTTCATCTTCGTGATAATAGCACCCACAGTCAACTTTGGCAGATTCAGTGTCGCTCCTATGGCTCGCACTCTCTGGCCACTAATGTGGCAGCCTATGACCACTCACATTGAAAATCGCTCAGCTGCTTTGATTATGGCATTTTACCTCAGCACATGGTTAGACCCCAAATGATTCCAACTACACATGATCGTATTGTTTTAAAACGAATATATTCAAATTATTGCCCGAATTTGCATGGGTTGTTCCACTACGGCAGGTATCCACTTTCAATTGAGCAGTCAGTGTATACATTTGACCATTCATTTGATGAACAAAGGCTGATCCTTTTATAGTGCCCATCTCTATTTTTCTGTTGAAATATCTATTAGTGGTGTAGAATCTACAGAAACATTTTTAAGTTGTTTTTATGTGTGTCCCTTACCTTGCCCTGACCTATCTGCATTATGAGCAAACTGAGAATGCAATACCAGAATGACTGAGTTTTGGCCCTTAATATTCCTGACTTATATGAAATTGCCTTCAATTATCCCATTTATGCCTCAGATCTAAAAATCACCATTCTAGACTACAGAAGGTGTTCTTTTCCCTTTCCTCCTTGATATTGTAGTACCATTTGCTATCTTACTTATTTTTCTATGATTGCCATTGTATATGTTGATATTTAGCTACATTTTTGAATAATTGCTGGCCTTTATTATATTGACACTTTAACTTATAGTTTGGATTTAGTTAACAATGATTAATCCTTTCCCTATATCTTTAAGATAACTTTCTTTTATATTTGGATCCAACAAACTATGCCGTTTCAGAGAAGAATGCCTTATGCACCTTTTCTATTTATCCTACATTAATTGGATAAGATTTATCATACTATAGTAAATCATTTTACTTGTCTGAAGTTACTGATCCATAATTTAGAAATAGTTTTATTATAATAGTTATGTTTTCCTAATGGATAAGAACTATTGAAAAAATATGGAGAAGAAACAATATATATATCAGTGAAAATAGTTAAATTCTGCAAAAATTAATCTTTCACATGACTTTCCACATATACACAGACCATTTACAAAAGTAGTTTATGTGAAATCTTATTATAATAGCCTTCCAAAGCCCACAGAAAACAAGCCATTCCCTACTTGGAATCAAACTATCCAATGATGTAGTGATGTTCTGGGAAGTCCCCATGAGGAAGTTCTCATAGATCCCATATCCTGTCATGACTTCAGTGAAGGAAGTGTAGATATTCAGTGTATAATCCATATCTGTGCATTGCTCTGCAAACATTGCTATCCTCTTCATTTAGCCTAGCCACTGCTTTTTGTAATCTATGTATAGACTTTGACCGTGCTGGCGTGGCCATGCGGTCTAGACGGCGGTGTGCCGTTGTGGCCAGTCCGCCAGTATCTGGGTTCGAATCCCGGCAGTGGCTTGGCTGTTTCAATTTCCTTTTCTGTGTTGTTCGCCTCTTCTTCACTTTCTCTTCGGTCTGACGTCATTCCTTAATGGCGTCCTGGGGCAGGCAACAGGAAACCACCCCAGTATCTTTCCCCAGGCATTTCTGGGAATTCCATGTGAATTCCATAGAATTGGACCTGTCTCCGGAAAGAATACTATGGATGGATGGATGATATAGACTTTAAATATATATTTCCCAAGTTCCTCATCTGTTAGACTGTTAATAGTAACTTCTCTAATCTTTACCTCTTCCATGCGTTGTCATTATTATCAGTTACAGGAAAACATTTAAAAACACCTATGCCTTTGTCAGTTTATGCACCACTTTGTGTTTGGGTTTGGTTTATTCATTTTTGTTTTACTTTTAGCCACACTAACTACTTCAGTGCTACATATTCTATTTGTCAGATTTATTCATTACAAGGATCTATCCTTAACCAATGTAAGCCTTGATGATACCTCAAACTATTCTGCTGAATGCTCTGTATGTCCTTTGAAGTTTTCCTGTCAAGATTTACTGCCTATATTTGCAGTACCTTAGCTTCTACAAACATTTTTGATAGTCCAATGACCATAACTGGCATGCTGGAATTTAGTTCAAATCTCTCCTCCTATTTCTTCACTGGCATATCCCTCTGGAGATTTTATCTATAGAATGTTACACCTTTCTGTAATGAGAACTTTTCTCTCTGCTCCATTCTTTTAGGAAAATATTAGTAAAGTGAGAAACCTTACTGCATTAACATTGGCGAAGACTTTTTAAATTCAATTTCATAACATTCTTGAGTATATTAGGAAGCTGTTGATGTTACAGGATACAATCAAAACTCTGATAAATATATAGCAAGATAAGAATAAAACATTTGATAACAAAATTCTTCATCATTCCATTAATTATATTTTAACAATATTTTTCCTATTTTGTAGTACAGATCAAAAAATGGTTCCATGTAACATAAAGAAATGGTAAAAAATTATTTGAACAATATATTCCTATTTCTGAGTTTTAGCTTGTTGGGCTCTCCTCTTGTTTTTTATTTTCTTGTTTTTAGTCAATTAGGGGTCACTGTTTACATCGAATTCCCAATACTTCCCTCGTATGCCTTTTGAGTCTTGCACTGGCTGAGTGACTCTGGTTGAGGAGAGCCCAACAAGATCGAAACAGCCGTCCCAGAGTCTCAGCTCAACTCAAAAGGCATTTTTATTTGAATTTCAGAATATTATTTATTCAAGTTTTCTATTAGGAAATTGTTATGTAACTTTAAAAGCAGTTTACAATAAAGGTTTTCTTTTTTAAATCAGAAAGATATTCCAGGATGAGAGTACAGTAAATTTTGAATTAAAATGAGATTTGATCTAATTCTATGAAGTAGTCTTCTTGATTCTGGCTCAAGAAGAGATGTTCACAATATCCTATACATCATTAATTTAGATTATAATTGTTTTGTTCTAAAATCACAAAGCAATTAAAATTTATAAAATTTTAAAGCATTTTAAAATTGTGAATTCTCACATTAATTGATATCTGTTTAAATTTGTTCTTGTACGATTTATAATTACCTTTAGAAACTATAGTAAGCTTTGCCCTTGCAGCCATTAACAATGGATTTAAATCTGATATAGGACTTGCTGTTATTATATTTCCTCCAATTGCCTGTGAAATAAAATAAAGAATTAAAGTAAAAGTACTATTAAAGTTAACTTCAATTGAATTTCAATAAATAATTAATCAAACGTAATGAATTCATTAAAACTGCATTTAACTTTTTAGAACTTATTTTTAAGAACTTTAGATCTTCCTGACTGATAAATTTGTACATTCTTTAAATGTTACAAGTTTCATGTTTATACTGTTTCAAATAAAATGATTGAAGTATGCCCTTTATGAAAGTGTTAATCATTTTTCATGATCCAAACAATTTTAATTTTGGCTTTTTAATTCTTAGCAGTTTTAAACCATCAGCTGATGTAAAAAATAAATTTTATAAAAATAAATGCCTTGGGCACTGGAATTTTAGGAAACAACTGGGAGTAGAATTGTGGTGCCTGTGGATATGACATATGAGTGGAGATTTGATAGACACTGACCTTTGAAAACTATTGAATCAATGGCTTACAGTAATATATCAACATTTTATCTTTATGAAGATTAGAACTCAATGTTTGAAAAATTATTGAGATGTAAATGAAAGACAGTAGAAAAATTTGATAACTTAAAGAGTCAAGCAGCAGAATGGAAAATTGAGTCATTCTTGATGAGAACTATTTTGTTTAGCAACATCAGGAATATAATGTCATGGCAAGCCAATGCTTCAAGTTACATAATATTCAACTGATTGTCAGAAAATTAATAAGTCTGGCCAGTGCTTTTTTTTTAGGAAAAAAGGTGCCGGCACTCACCATGTTACAGTAATTTCCACACTTTTAATATATCCTCCAATGTATCCTCGTCTTCTCTAGATTGCTTTCATCTACCGTCATGTTTACAATATATTTTGCTTTCCGTCAATAAATTGCAAATCATAAAAATATGCAAAGAAAAGGTGCCGGTACTGCATACCGTTGCGTACTGCCAGAAAAAAAAAGCACTGAGTCTGGCAGGTCTTATCAGGATAACTAACAAACTAAAAGGAATTAGATCATTGATGCTTGATACAAGAAGAGATTTACAATATATGCGTTGAAGTATGACACTGCCCACATTAATGGTTGAATTCAATGAAAGATTAAGCAGAATTGAAAAGATGTTAGTTTAATAGAAGTAATGGCACAGAGTTTAAATAGGAATGAAATTGAAATGAATTATTTTCATTAAGGAAAAAAAAAATATGAATTTGATCCATGATAAAAATTGCCTTTGCTAGTAAAACAGTATTTGAATATAATTCTAAGATTTTATACTTACTGCTACATTTCGTATTTGTTTTCCAGAAAACCACTTCAACATCTCTATAATAGCTGCAAATACTTTGGTTTTGTATGCTTTAAATTTAAGGAAAAATGAATTTTTTTATGAATTATAAGAAATCTTTACAATATAAAAATTATTATCTGGTAATACTGGTTATCTAAACTTTTAGGCTAATGTAAAATAATTTCTCACAAATTTGATGTATTAAGGAATTGTTAATGTTAATACAAAAGATAATGTTTCCATAAAAAACTAAATAACCAAATTTGTGCCAAATATAAATCCTTACATTAAAAGTATGTTCTATTCATTTTGTTTACTAAACATTTTCTAATTGCAAGATACAATGGTAAATATGTGTACTGCATTACATATATTTAGCACAGTATCTTACAACTAAAAAATGTTTAGAAAACAAAATGAACAAAACATAATTTTAATGTAAAGATTTATTTTTGGCACAAGTTTGATTATTGGTTTATTATAGAACATGCAAAGACAATTAATAATCAATTAATAAATACTTGACAATAATCAATTATTATTATCAATAAAATATGACAAATAAGCTAGCACAACTAAATATTCTCATAGCATAAGAATTGTACAGAATTACAATTAAATTACAGTTACCTAAACTAAGTTATATCAACTATTTCCAGCTTCAAGACCAGTTAAACAGAGATTATGATTATGCATTTATTCTTTTCAATGCTAATTTCAGTTACCTGGTAATTTTGATATTGCTTCTTTCATAACCTTTTCAATTGTGCTCAGTGTTACAGAAGCTCCAATTGTTATACCATCATCCTCATTTCTTATATCTAACATTTCTGGGATGTAATTAGGTGTAATAAGCACAGGATGAAGGATATTTTTAAATTTCATT
This sequence comes from Thereuonema tuberculata, assembly GCA_023159025.1. Classification (NCBI taxonomy): domain Eukaryota; kingdom Metazoa; phylum Arthropoda; class Chilopoda; order Scutigeromorpha; family Scutigeridae; genus Thereuonema; species Thereuonema tuberculata. The sequence goes on from JAFIDM010012231.1 coordinate 76,842,737, forward strand.
TCAATACCTAGAATAGATAGTAAGAAATCATTTCTTCATAAATGTTTGTTGTGTTTCATTGTGTGAAAATTATGATTCAATGCATAAATTAACTCCATAAGTAGTTAGGTACTGTATTAAGAAGAGTATTTTTTGTTTATTTTTTTCCAAAAAAATGAAAATAAATGTTTGTACCTATTTCTGTATTCCCAACAACTAAACTAGCATTGGGATAGGTAGTTTTTAGCTTAAATAGTTCTTGGAGATTCGTTGGTCGCAACCAAAGGACTTGCTTGCCTTGAAATCTAAGTGACTGTCCATCATATTCATCTGAAAGCTAAATAAAGAAATATCAGATTCAGCTATTTTGAGAAGAATCAATTAGATCTAATGAATTTTTATATGCAAATAATATATTTAGTTAATTTTTGCATTTATTTATACATGTTACAAATTTTTATTTTGTTTATTTTTTATTTAATTGTCTGTTCATTCGGTACTCAAATCCATCACTTAAATTCTTCTGTGCCTGGCAACCGCTAGAACAGGGGAATTTGAGGTCGTGGGGTTGCACAGTTCTTTTGCCTTGTTGTGTGTTTTTGGTGAGGGTACCACTCCTGGGTGTGGGAGTGGCGTCCTAACTTTTATCATGTACTCTAAGGCTATCATCAAGAGTAAATCGGCTGATGAAACCTAATAAGTTAGGCACGATAAGACATTAACCAGATTCCTGAGATGATGGCTCAAAGTTAAGAAGAGAAGGGGTTCAGAGAACCTATTTATATTTCAGTTTGTGCATTTTTGAGTTAATTTTAGATAGAATGATATTTCAACACTATGACACTGTCAGAAATTGAGTTTAAAATATTCACACAATTAATAAGATGCAATTATTATAATAATTGTTTAACTTTCATGAAATGTTAATTTGAACAGCAAAGTTAATGATAAGATCTGATCCAAGGGTGACTGATATAGGTTATAAGCTGGATGCTGAAGCAGCTCCCGACCAAATGTTTACACTACCTCTAAACTTGTGCAGTGTGTTGTCTTGCACTGTTATGGTGAAAGATCAGTCAGAAGATCTGAGAGCTTGTTCTTGATTGCAGGCTATAATTTCATCAAACTATCACAATATGTCACATTCAATGATCATCTGATGTTGCTCCATGAATCATGCAGAGAAATTCATGATAGCCAATGGAAAAGGGCACATCATTTTGCTTTTTCTTAGTTGTGCCTTTATTGGTGAGGTGTTAGCATTCTTGGGTTTCTGGCTCAAAATGGTGGACTAAGATTTATTATTCAGTAGCGTATACCTATCTGGTTAGTGAAGTCGGAAATCATTGTTCTTTTAAACATAATGTACTAAAGGATACATTAGGGTTTAGTTTAAAGGGTGATAAAGATTAGCATGTGATGATTTTAGGTATATGAATCTATTTTCTATAACGATAAATGATGTAATTTGGAATCTTTTGAGAAGAAAAAACAATTATGAAATAGATGATTGGTGGTAGTCATGCCATTAATAATCTACAAATTATAGGATACTAGCAAAATCCCTGTTCTTAGTATGGATTACAATGATATGGATGATAGAAATTGAAATTGTGATATCACTTTGAAACTTTCCAGCTGGTATAAAACTCACTTGATAGGTACTAAGTAATATTATATCTGAATTTTATAATTCGAAATCCTAAATATAAAATTGATATCGAAATCGGAGAATAAAAGACTTACCACCCCTTTCTCCTCTTCTCCAATACCCTATCATTTCAAACCTTTCCCAGTTCAAAAAACTCATGTAATCATTACAAATCTATATCTAATCACGAAAACCCCATAGAAGTATCCTTAAATTCCCTCACCACTCTCCCATTGACACCCTATAGTTCTAGTTTTTGTATTTTAGTTCCAATTGTTGCCACCAGGTTAATCTGAGATGCTATCATGCACAACCATATTTTAGTTCCAATTGTTACCTCCAGGTGCATATGTGGGGCTTTCAAGAAAGCTGCACCCCCCCCCCCCCCCATTTACATCCCTTAGGACACCAAATAATGCAAATCATTTGCTTCATATATAATATGTTGAATCTTTAGTTGTAAGTGGAAAAAAAATAACTATGATTTTTTTTTTTTTTTTTTTAATAAAAGTAGTGAAAGTTAATAGCAAGAATCTTGAAGATACAGAAAAAGTAAATAATAATTTTGAAGCAATGTAAAGGATGTCATGTACTTTTCAGTCAGAAACAAAGAAAAAAAACATATAATCTTCAATCAGAAAAATCGGTTTTTTCTTATTTCTTTAGATACAAATAGGCAAATATGCATAAAATAATTATTATTTAAGTGTAAAAATGCTAGTAATTCTGTTACCAAAAGCTCTGGTGGAAAAATTGGTTCTTGTGTAGGGTCATAAGGCTTGCAGTCTTCTGGCTGAAATAAACTTGATGCTTCCTAAAAAGATAATTTTTTTTAAAAAAAAATCAATTGGTTCAAAAAATATGTTATGATTTAAATTCATTTATGACCCTAAGAATATTTTGATCTAAAAATAGCAAGAGTATTTGAAAAAAAAAACTTTAAAAAAAAAATATTAGATATTCAATAAAAAACTTAAAAATTTATTTGATTAAAAAAGGAAAAAAACACTGAACTATTAAGGATTTTTTTTTTGCCTCATTTCATTTGATAAAGTGCATCTCTGCTGCAATAAACTGCTATCTGTTTTTTGCTTTATTCCCTTTTATTTTATTTGTATTTCATTTTTTTTTCCTTAGTGCAATGATAGTTCTGCATTTTAGATGTAAGGAAAAATTAATTATTAATTTATGTTATAAAATCGCCTTCTATAATACTTTTTCAGTTGCTCATCCCTTCCCATGCCACTTTGCAAGAACCAAAAATTGCTGAATATTTTACTCATCTTTTAAAGCTGTTATTATTTAGAAATAGTTATTAACAGTTAAAGAATGAATTAAATTTAACAACAAACATAAATGTATATAGTACAGCTGTTATAAAATCCTTATACTATTTCAGAAATGAGATTGATAAATTTATCATAAACAGAATGTTACTGTTTATTTTCATCATGTTCTAAATAAAATTAAATAAAATAAATAATATTTACTTCATCAAATTCACTGTCACTGAATCCATTCATACAGCAATCGCTCATTCCATTTTGACAACAGACATCAGTTCCATTAACTTTACAGCAGCCTTCTTTTGTGAAAGAACGAAAACCTTCTAATATTGGTCTATAACCGGTACAACGACATAAATTACCTGCATAAATAAATATAAAAAAAAATATAGTTTTAAGTGAATAAATTTGGACTTATTTTATTTTTTGTTAAGTAAGACTGAATAGCATGCAAACAAATAATAGCTTTCTATAGTATTACCCTCACTGTTTTCTTTTCTTCCAGTTTGAAGGAAAATATGTAGGATATGTAGGACAAAACAAGAATATGTAGGAATTAGAAAAAACAAACAAACATATAAATTAAAAAAATTAAATTACTATAAGCAAGCCAACTTTTGAATACTGGCATTTCAGTTTTTATATAAATTCTGCGGTGTTATTTTTAATATTATTGTTTTGTTTGTTTTCTCAGATTAAAACTGGAATATTCATCTGAACAGGAATACACCAAGTAACAATTGAGTTTAATCTTATTAAGTGTACTTTGACAAATAATGAGGTAGACAGATAACTACAGTCAAGAGTCTCTTTTATTGGTTATTCCGAAAGGTAGGGTTGATAAATGGACTTTAATGTAAGATAGATTGTTCATTCTATATCACTTTCATCACTGGCATGAATCAATTTTCTAACTATGTTATAAGTATTAAATTGTGCTGTCTTTTATGGCTCAATGGAAGTATTTGGATCTATATTGAGTATTTTAGGGCTTGTGTGTAGAGATTTCAGTATAATGCCTGTGAATGATAGGGCAATTGGAATTGTATTAGTCTTCCTGATGTCCCATTGTTTTATGAGTTAAAATTCTAGATCTCTGTATTTTGTTTGTTTTTATCAGAATTTTCTTCAATTTTATTGCTATTAGGAATTGTGATCTCTATTAGTAGAATTAGTAATAGGTTCTGTCAGTTTTGTTCTAAAGGTGTCTGGTCTATTATATGACATTATGATGAGACACATTATGGTCTAATATGGCATACTGTTTTATCAGTAATGAGTTGAACTATCTCAATACAACTACTATTGTTGTTGTTGTTATTTTTTTTTATAATTCTATTTCTACTAAAATAAGTTGAATGTAGTTAATAGATACTCTACATCTACTGTATCAACTTTCAGCCTAACATCAATGATTAATTTGTTAATGTATAGTGATTAACGTACATTAATAGAAATTCTTATCCCATGCTCCTTACTTATTGGTCCAATTAATACTAAAAATAACTAAAAAATCTTGAATTTCAGAGCTTATACCTTTGTTATATTGTTACGGTTAAAAAGGCCAACTTCCCTCCTCAAGAGTCGACTGGTCTGACCCTGCCTCCCTACTGAAGAATTGACGGCTCCAGAAGCCAGAAGGAGGCTTCAGACAGCAATAAAACAGGGAAGCAGAGCTAGGTTAGGCAGTTCGTTCCTGGGTGCAGCTCCAGCTGTGAAGAAGACCTTATAGCCAAGGACCGTCAAGCTGTCATATTCAATCCCTGGAGAAGAAAAAGGGCTATACCGTGCAAGTTGCACCCGTCGCCGAAGAGGCTGATGGTATCCGGTCTTGGCAAGCTGCCTTCACCGGAGAAGAGCCCGAACTCAGACCCGATAAGTGGGCCTGGTCCCCAAAAGTGACCTCTGCAGTGCGGAAGCAATCATCCTTCCCGGACCACAAGAACCCCCTGTCTCCTAAACCTTTTATCTATGAACTTTGAAGAAAATTTCAGGCAGCAATATTTCCAGTTCCCTATGAACTTTTGAGTTACCTTGATCGCAGGTAGAATAAACTTCATATTTCAATTTAAAAAGAGCATTGCTTTATTGTTTTTAAACTAATATCCTTTATTTCTCTTTACATGTGAAAAGCTGCTGTAAATATAATGTCATCCCAAAGTAATAACATACATTCTTTGCTAGCTATGCTTACATGTGAATGTAAATAGTAGGAAAATTCATACTTGTTGCATATCTCACATTTTATTTGTTATCAATTATTAATAGAAATTATCAAAATTGGTAGCTTCCAAAAATGTATCTGAAAGACATAATTTGACCTATGAATACAATCAACAAATTAATCATTGGCTCTGATGTTAATATTGAATGTATTCGAATTTAACTGGACTTCACAGGGTCATGAAAATTCTTTGGTAAGAAGGAAGAACTGATGACTGAAACTGTGAAAAATGAAATGATGTGATCATCAGTAAGTATTTACAAAAATGAAATTTGATTGATAACTTATGTAAAAAAAAAGGCAGCAAAAAGAAGTTCACTCTGAGAAACAAAAGGTAATAATGAACCAGGCTGTAAAAAATTATTGTGCAGTCAAATCAAGACAGCACAAGCTTTTGATTCCTTAATTGAGAACATATATTCACTCTTTTTAAAAGAAATTACTATTTCTGTTCCTTTATCCCTTTAATTTCTATATGTGAAAATTTCCTCATTATATTTTTATAAACAACCTGAGCTAAGGATGGAAATATCCAAATATGAAAACTGAAAGCTAAAAAGACTTACAATACTACACTCTGGGCTCAAAGACAGTATCTAAAAAAAACTGACTCTATTAAAAAACATATCAGTAGGAATCTGAATGTTAAGTCAAAATGTGTATAAAACCCATCAGATTTCTTTCTTTAAGTTAATCTCATGAAAATAATATAACATTCTTTCACTAAGATTCATTTTATTTAAAACAGATTAAAGAAAAACAAAACAAAACAAAAACATTTACCTTGAAAATTCATTTCCAAATCTTCCATTGTAGGTTGTATATTATTTCTCAACAAAGTGTACATGGACATGACAATACCTGGAGTACAAAATCCACATTGAGATCCATGTGCTTTGTAAATTCGTTCCTGAGGAAATTTTAGGGTTAAAATTTAAGATTTTTATACCTTATTTATTAATATTATCTGATATTAATGAAAAATTTCAAGTTAAACATGAATAAATAATAATTCAACAAGAATATTTTTTAAAATGAATTAATGCCCAAAAGCTGTAAAAGTTGGTTCTTCCAAATTTAAAAATTCAAACTAACTGAAGAATTAAGAATTAAAAACAGCAATGCAATCATTAAAAGACCTATTTAAAATGATTTGGATTGATATGAAACATTTAAAACAAATAACTTTGCTTACAAAGTAAAAAATTAATAAGTATATATTTCTTGACTACAAGCAATAACAAAAAATAAATAATACTGATTGTCAATAAAATATAAACAAAATAGGAGTCAAAATCTTAGCCTTGTGCTGTGATATCTTAATAATATGGATTGAATGAATGAAATGGTATGGATGAAGAAGGAATGTTTTGAGATACATACTGAGATGTTAAAATGCTAAATTATTAATAAAGTTGACTATCTTCATGTTTTTTTATTTCATTACTTTGTTGTAACCTATTTTTATTTTACTATTTCTAATATTTTCTTTTAATTTCTGAATTTGTAAGATTTTCCATGTTCCATCTATCATAAGAGAAATGAACACTAATTAAATATTTTACATTAAAGAATGCTAAAGGTAAAACTCCAGATCAATGCATTTCAACTTTTTAGATTGGATTTAAATGTTTAATTTAAATTTCTTATTTAAAAATTTGCATTTCTTGTCACAAGATGCTACTTTTCTTCCATTTTTGCTGTCTTCACCAAATGTTCAGTCAAAATCAATTTAGATCATCTCTATCTTATTTGCAAATGATGTAGAACAGCTCACTGCAAGTTGTAGCTCATGCTTAATATACAATTATTCTTTATTAGCTCTTCCAATATTTCTAGAGAGTGATATTATTTTTGTTAAAACTCTTTCAATTTTGAGACTAGTCATTCATTCAAGCCTAAACAAAAGACTTTTATTCTTAATTATCTTTAATTCACTCTTCTACATATTTAGAGAATTTCAAGTGCAAGATCTAATAATAGTACATCAATCTTAAATTCTTCATGGGTTCCATCTGTGCTAATCTCTTGTTAAAAGATCATCCAATCAATCATTATTTCTAGAAGAAAGTTTTAATAGTATTTCAGTACTCTGTGAGAATGCATAGATTTTAAACTCTCATACATAAATACACCTGATTTCTAGTGTCTTATTTTTTTTATGGAAATATTTTTCAGGTAAATCAAAGGATTATTTTGCAGCAATAAGCAATGCAATCATCAAGTGAATGAAGGTTTGTCTTTTTATTTTACTGATGTACCGTTTATTTTAAACTGAACCACTTCTGAAAAAAAATAGAACCTACTTTACAGTTGAGACCTGATTAATTTTTGATTTCAAGATGGTTTAGTGTTTTTGTGTAGATCTTTTACCTACGGCCAAGCACTTATATGAGATTTACATAATTTCCTTGTAAATTTCTATATAAACAAGACAAAACAAGATTCAGATTTCAAGGCTACAATTTTTTTTTAAATTTCTGTGATTATGGTGTGTAATGGCAACATATACTGATATTGTTTTATATGGAAATGATATTAGTTTTAATACCTGGACAGGATGTAATTTAGTCTTTACACTTCCAATGCCTTCAACAGTAGTCACAGCTAATCCATGCATGGAACACACTGGTGCTAAACAAGCATTGACGCTTATATGCCTAAATACATAAATAAATAAATAAATAAATAAATAAATAAATAAATAAATAAATAAATTTATTATCTAAAGATAAATAAGTTATTTTTAGAAAATCTGTGCTATTTAAATAATTAACAAAAAAAAAATATTTACTCTATTTTCTTCTGTTTTCTGTTGTATTTGGAAACCATCACCGTACAGGCACCACATCCTCCTTCACCACAACCAAGTTTGGTACCACAAAGATGAACTTCCATGTTAAGGTTAAAAGCATTTTAATATTAAAATATTACTTAAAATTGTTCAACTATATTTTTTTTTCTTCTAATTTTATATTGATAAATAACCAAAGGATACGTTTACTGCGCAGATACTGCAAAAGAGTGACTTCTGGATCCACTGCATTATCAATAATCTAAACATAAAAGAAAAAAAAATATATAAATAATTTACTATTTCAAGAAAAATATCAAAAGAAATAAATGTAAATACCATGAATTCTTAATAAATGAATATCTAAAATAATCCTACATTAATTTTTACTTCTAAAAATCAAGAGAAAAACTAAAATTTAAACTAAATAAATAAATGCTTTAATTATAGTAACTATATAAACAAGCATACTTATTCTAGTTTTCTTTTCACTTTTAGAAACTGAGGGCATTTTCTCTATAGATATTGTTGACTAATAAAATTGGAAGAGATACAGATGGGCTATATTTAAACGCAAATGTATCGGTAGGTGGATATAACATTACATTTTTCATTACTTAATCCCCTCCCTTTAGCTGTGATTGGATAAAATGGGGTATCCAAAGGCTGCTGCCTGATAGACATTAATATTGCCTTGATGACGATTTCAATTGCTAATAACAAGCTGGCGACTAGCGTGCTCTTCAGACTCGCAGGTATAAGCAGCCCTTCAGAGAAGTTAGCCCTCCCCCCCACCTTTGAAAACTTCTGGATCTGCCCGTGTAAGGCGTTATAGTTTCTCTTAACTCCCAACTGATCAGTAAACCACGGTAATATAGGTTTACATATTTATAAAAATGAATTTACTGCAACATTTGTAAGTTTTTCATCAAAAAAATTCTGCATCATGATACGAAAGTGATACAGGCTGAGGAACCATTTACGGGACTCGAATCACATCTTTGACCTACACAATATATATGCACCCAGATTTTTCGAATGAAATAAGTGGTTAGGTCTAAGTTGGTCGTTCTATCAAAAAGAAAAATAGAAGTGTTTCCTTCTTCCGAACGGGACTGGTTACAAACAAACTGATGTATTTTCCAACCAAATAAACAGGTTCAAAATCCTAGATTTTTTTCCATTCTCGGATGCATTTGGGGAAGGGTTACAACCCCTACCAATCCCCTCTCCCTCAGTAGGCCATCATTTTTTTTTTCTATTTTTTAATCATTTTGTTGTCAATTTTGTTTATATATTTATTTTTCCCAATTTTCCTCTTCTCCTTTTCCCATTCCTGCTTTTACTCTTCTTTTTTATTACTTCTTATTACATAACCCCTATTTATTTTCCTCATTTTCTTATCATCGTCCTAACAGTTAAGCACAACTCTTTCACTTTCCTACCAAACAGTTTGGTAGTTCCTCTTAAGCAGTTTGCTATTTGAATTTTATGAAATTTGTCAGTTAAGTTATTAATAAAATTATAGTTATAGTGATGCTTTCCTAGTGGCTTTATTTCTTTATAATTCTGTATGTTTTAATTTTAATTCGTATTTCTGGTAAAGGAGATTTAAATAAGTTTATTGGTTTTATTTGGCAGCGCACATAGGCGCCATCTATTATGAAATTGCTGTAACTGCCCTGTCTTGTCTGTCTTGTGCTGCCACCTATCCATCGGTTTTTGAGTTAGGATTGGATGAGCCTATTTTCCATTGAAAGTGCCATAAATTTAGGTTTTTGGGTCCACCATTTTGAAATTAGTTGACGGATTCAGTTCATATTGACACACATGGTAGTCATGTATGCAAGTAACATAAATGCGTTAGAATTTTTATTTTATCTCAATTTATTAAAAAGTTATAACAAATTAAAGTTTTTACGCCCCCATGCGGATATCTCGAAAACTATTAACCGGAGATGAAAATGAATATCAAATTCGGACTCAGCATTGAAAATTCTATAAAGTGACCCATAAAACAATATCAAATTCAGAGTAACACTTCGCGACGTTCCCTTGTAAGAGTTCAGTATCTGACAGAGTCCAAAACACGAAAGCTGAGATGAATTTAAATGTTGTTTTATTATTTTTTTTAATTTTATGAACAGTTGGAAGCCTCATCCTGTAGATGAAAATTTCTAAAACAAAATTGAAAACGAAACCGAAGATCTGATTCTGGTATAATGATAACATGTTTGCACTGTGAAGACATGATCAGCTTTGGATGAATTTCTGTTCCATCTGATCGGCAAGCTTCACTGCAGAACAGTATAATTGCCTTTTTTTATTTTATCCTTATCAAAAGAAACATTAACAATGTCTACAGTTCTTTGTACAAAGGGTAAAAGCTGATACTGTTGACTGCTTTCTTGCTTTGTCAACCATCAAGAGGAGTGGATGATTCTTACTTTCATTGACAGGACTAAGAAGCAACATTGCTACAAATTGAGATGTGGAAAGAGAATAAGCTATCTACTCATGTTAATCAGAAACGTGCTCATCTTTGTATAGGACCAACTATATAGAGCTGCATTAAAAAAAAGTGACCTTAGAGGAAGTCCGCAGTTCAAGAAAAGGATTTTGCCTTATATATACTGTATACACTGGTAACAGATCGGGAAATAAGATTTGAGAGAAACACATATGACAGTCATCTTTATAACTATACAAACATTGAAAATCTACTGAAACTTGTGAAAGATCATAAGAGAAAGTAGGTTACAGTATGTTTTGTTTGTGTTGTCTTTAATTCACTAATGGCGGAGTGCACCAAACTTCAGTTAACTTTGATGACTGCAGTTTGGACGGAGCTAAAAT
>JAFIDM010012231.1:76871941-76907901 GCA_023159025.1 Thereuonema tuberculata
AAAAAGTTCGAAAATTAAGAAAGAATTTTTCAAAAATAAATAATTATGTAATTAAAATATTATTTTGATTTAATATAATCGATTAAAATAAAAAGGTGACATATGTGAAAACCTTATTAAATTTTCTCATAATTATACATCATTTAACATCTATTTTTAAATGTTAAAACTGTTAAATGCATTTCTTTTGCTTTTAGTTTGGGCGCTATTTATTTTTGGAGAAATCATAGTGACTTTGTTTTTTAATTTTCCAGCGCTTAGTTGGGCATTTAGATGTTAATGATTTCCTTTTTTAACTTGATTACAAACGATTTCTTTGATCAGGAAACATTCTAATTTTATGTGAACACGTAAATAATATAATATTATTTCTATTTAATGTAATCGATTGAAATAAAAAAGTAAATTTTTAGATTATTAAAGAAATATCATATTCATTAACTGAACGTTATTTTTTAATTTTGAAATATTTAAAATACAATCTTTCTTCTGACCATCTGCTGCTTGCAGCAGGAGTTTTGATTCTACTTTTTTGACTGCGCGATTTTTGATACTTTTTTGACAGCAATGAAGGGAACCGTTTGAATTGAAAATAGAAGGGGCCTAAGAGTCGCAGACAAGGTTGTCGCTGGAGGGTGGCAGTCGCTGCTGCGCAGCAAGTGAGCGGAACTCCACCTTAAGCCACCACCGCGTCCCGTGTTAACCCGCGCGACGGACGATGCGGTATCAATATTACTTCTAGTAACTACCATGATTTCTCCAAATTAGGGTGCGGAATTTCCAAGCTTAAAGTCCACTGTCACAACAAAAAGAAAATCTAATAATTTTAATAATTCTTGATTGTTCCTGATAACAAAAGAAAGTTAATACATAGCCATATAGTTGCAAATGTTCAATGTTTGATTGTTTCAAGGTAATGAAAATTTCATTTGTCTTCTCTTCGACACAAATAGGGTTAAATTTTGCAAAAAGTCCAAAATGAAGAGGAAATCCTAAGAAACCAATCTTGAAAGTCAAGGTGCAGCATCTTCAATGTACACGCTAACCTCCGTAAGTCCAATAATCAGTAAAACTTGGTAGAATATTTGTTACAGAAAGATTTTGATCTCTCCATAATGCAGGAAACAGCCTAGAGACTCCATTATTTATTATTATTATTATTATTATTATTATTATTATTATTATTATTATTTTAGCATAAAATTATATTCACGTGTAGCTCTTTGTGCAATTAAAAACTCTTACGAGACTAATAGGTTTAATTTGAGCCGCCTATTTACCTGAATCGTCAATATTACTGGTGAAATATCTTCATATTCAATGCGGACCAATTTAGCTGCCCTTTGTGCAATTGCTTGATTTTCTGCTACGATAGCACCAACGAACTGACCTTGACAAGTGACCTTAAATAAAAATGAATAATTAATAAATAAATAAGTTTGAATTCTAAATTAATCAATGAGGTTTTCATAAGTAGCCATAAGCATTTACCTTAGTTGTTGCAAAAATCTCTTCATCATGAATGGCGCCTGCAGTATTGTCTCCTGGTATGTCTTTGGAACATACAAAGTCAACAACTCCTTCCATCTCTAAAGCTTTAGAAGCATCAATGGAAAGTATCTTGGCGTGGGCTTTGCTACTCACAATTACAGCCAGATATAATTCACCTAAAAAACAGTCCCTTTAACAATTATTCTTCAGCAATATTGATTCTTCCGAAACAATGATTTTAGAAGAGTGAAGGCCAGTAAAAATTGTATGTTATATAAATTTTTGGATAGTTTGATTTCGAAGAAATGAATATCAATGCATACCTTCCAGCCTAGGCATATCATCTAAGTAAACAGCTTCACCACTTGCTTGAAAGGCGGCGCTGGTATGAGGAACTGGTCTTCCAACAGGATCATCTGATCTCTGGCCAGGTGCCACTACCTAAATACAAGTCATTTTAGCCGTGAATTAAAACTTACTTATTATCCAAGGTTTTCAGTAGAAAACTAAAAAAACATAGCTTAGGATATTTTATTGCAGTAGAAATATCAACTTGATTTTCGACTGCCATTTGGAGTGATTTAAACGATCAAATAAATAAAAAGTGGAGATTCTTAAAAAAAAAAAAAAATTAAAATAAGAAAAAGGTCATTTTTAGCTTACTCTTGTTGACGGTTTTCTAGCAATAAATAAAATACCATCCACAAACTTTAATTTTTAATTTTTAACGCATTTTAAACTCGAATTTGATATTAAGAAAATATTTAAAAAATTACCTGATAAATTTGTGTGCTCTTCGGTATATCTCTATGAAATTCTGGACAAACACTTCGATAAGAGTCAGGAATTTTAGAAGTCAGTGATTCCGGCTGTTGAAAAAAGGAAATCGTTGCGTAAATAATTGTTGAAGGAGCTGAAGTTTTACAGTAAAGTACAGAAACAATGATATACTTTTTTTTTCATCTTTTTTTATTATTTTATTACTATAAAATTTTGAAAAACAGACTACTGCAAACTTCATTACACATTACCATCACCCAACCTTCGCTCCCCTATACAGCATAATGGAAGTGTTTTTGCTTCCCTCCCCATTCCAAGCATATGGATCTTCCCAAGCACATGATCTATCCCATCATGCGCTTTCTCTCAGCTTCAAATTTCACTACGATTCCATGGCAAACTTTTTAACCTTCACTTCAACTTGATAAAGGCTCTACTGAGGTGAAACTAGTAGTTTTATCTAGTAATGTCATAATTTTATTATATAAAGTACGTCGGTGTACATTTGTTCAGACTACTGTTTTCTAAGTAGTTTTTAATTTCTAAATAATAATCTTTGTTAAAAAGTTAGCTAACATGTCTTTGAAAATGGCCCAACAAAATACAGTTTTTCAGGAGCCAATAGCGCTGACAGGAGCCGTTAATATGGACACTATCTCCAGTACATTCACACTGCAAAAGATCACAGCTAATTTTTCTTTACGATTATAGTGTATTTAATATATTCTTAAAAATTCAAAATTCTAATCTCTTTAGGCAGGTGAATTACGATCAAAAAAGAGGAACTTGCCTAAAAAGTATCTATATCAATCAGTTCATGCCTTGTCTTCTTTCTATCTATTTTGTTGACATGAAGGTGTACCATATACTGTATAATTCGAGTCATAAAAAATTGTATATATAAATTAAGAAAGAAATGTACAATACTCCATTCAAATAAGACGGAAAAAGAAGTTCAAAAATGAAAGATAATTACTAATTCTTTCAACTGATTTTAAAAATTCAAAACAGTTACTGTTTATGAATGTGTGCGCATTTCATTTTTTTTGTTATTTTATAAAGAAATTGAGTAAAAAAAAAAAACAAGTTTTAATTTATCTTACTTGAGATTTTTCCAATTCAATCAGAACTTTCATGTAGAACTTAAAAAAGAAACTTGTTGTCAGTGTTCGTCGAAACTCAATCATTCCACCAGGGGCGCTGGGAGACAATGGAAGATCTTCTGCCAGGAGTTTGCAAGCATCAGCAATCATAGAGTCCTCCCACCTCCTGTTCAAACAATCAAATAAACCATTCATTGAGGAAAAAAAAGTAAGAAATCTTACTGAAAATTAGAATTTGAAATATTAAAGTTGTTAATAAACATTGAACTTATTATTGTTTAATTCACTTTTTGTTTTGTTCATTTACAAATAATAAACAAACATTTTCAAAACTCTGAATTTCCGAGTTGTGGAATATCCAAAGTAAATATGCCCTAAATGATTTCATTGGATAAAATTAAAAATCGAAGATCTTAAGATTTCTAGCAAAACAAAAAACAAAGTTGAGATCAAGAGACAGTTTGACCTCGACCACTTTTAATCCTGGATAAGATCATTTCCACTTTATATAAGTAATGAACATAAAGCCAATGAAAGACATCGAGAAAATGTCTCAACCATTGCCGATAATCAAACCAGCAATCTTCATTAGTGAATAAGAGTTTAAGCCTACCGCCATTTCAAAACATTAAGTTGTACTTTTTCAAGAAATTAAGTCATTAACCTTTTAATTAAGGCTAATTACTTAATTAACTTTAAATATTTACTTATCTCAAAATGATTTCTATCAAAAATTAAGATCCAGAATTTTACTTTCTTTAAAAAAATACCATACATAAAAAAAAAAGTTGTAGCCTACTCAATTTCTCTTTAAATAAATAAAAACATTAGACAACAACTTTAAATCATATCTATCAGTTTACTTCTTGAACAAAATCCTTCAATTATTTATTTTACTTAAGAACAGCTAAATTATAATTCCCCGGCTTTTTTGCAGCTGAAATGATTTTACTACATTCCCGATACTGATTCTTCAAAGATATAAAACCTAACACTAGATTTATAGCTAAACCAGGCAACATTTGGCTTTCTCGACAAAATAAACTTGCTACTTCTCATATTGCAAAATCATTTACCTTAATACAATTTCTAACCTTTACAGTTACTAAAAAGAAATCTTTCAAATTTAGCTGGGAATATTTTGGCGACCGGGACGAGTATCGTAAAATGCTAGCCTATTGGCAAGATTTACAAATTATCAAACATTATCTCAAAAATGCATCATCACTATTTCGAAAGTGAATCGAAAATTTTTTTAAAGTAATCTTGACGATAACATCCATGCTATCAACCCTTAAAATTATAAAAGAACCATTTATAAGAAATAAGGTAATTATAAAGAAATGTTAAATGTTAGAATCTAATTAGTTAATAAATAATAACTAAAAGGAATAAAAGGATAATTTTATTGAGCTGTTAAAATTCTAAATAGACTGCAGAGATACCGCTCTCTTGTGGCCTGTGAGGAAAATAGATATGAATAATTCTTTCTTACAATGGTGTAGTCAAGCGATAGATACTTGTTTTGATCCTTGGTTAAATTAAAATACCTGTTTCAAAACGAAATGTACTGGTAAAACTTAAAACTAAATGCTCCAGAAATCCATTTTTTTGTCATTTGACATTTGATTCAAACCACGTCATTCCATTGTATGAGCTAGAAATGTTTTATATTTTAATAATGTTATTATGCAAAACTTTAAAAAAAATCGACTAAAAACTGTCCCACTGTAAATTTTACCTTTCACAGAACGCAAAGGAAAATAATGTCAGTTAATAAAAATTAATTACTCACTTTCTGTATCCATATTTGTATCTTTAAATGGTATCCATTGTTTGTAATAATAATTTACAAATTGAAAAAAATTAATAAATAAATAAATTACATCTGAATTTCACTGAATCAATTCTCGCCGTAATTTTTTAAGTTTATATACTTACATTCCTTTGAGTTTTTCCATAGTTTTAGTTGCCATCACAGTAAAAGGGGCCATTCCGCCAAATGCCATCCGGATATTTTGAATCACGTTGGAATTTTCTTGAAACGAAACACAGAGTCCTGCATTTACAATAGCAATATCATCATCTCGTCTTTTTGCTTGCTTGAAACCAAAGAAATATTCATTCTATAAAAATAAAGAGAAAAATTGGTTAAAACTTTTGTGACTTTTATTATAATTCATTCTCTAATTCCATAAATGATTTTCAACATTTTTAATGAAAATGTTATGATCATTTGTGATGAGTAATATTTTTATCAATTTATTAATAGCTGATAAACATAACTAAAATGAAAAACTACTCACATTATGATTTTTGTAATTTGCTGCTATAAAATTTATGATAAATAACTAAATAAAATGTTTTTTTAAGAGTTTCTCTCATAATTAACTAAATATTTCAAATACAATTTTAGTAAGTATCTCAAATATATTTTATATTTTCTTAAGTATTCTATAAAAAATACAATTTTAATACCGACCTAACTTTTATTATGAACATATAATATTTTCTTTTACCTAACAGAACTGACAATTTAAATTTATTAATAAAATAATATTTGTTACATGACTATACATGGTTTGATCCTTTCTAAATTTAAACATCGGTTTAATATAATAATATTTAGAACTTTCAAATGCTCATTTTGATCTTCAAAATAAAGGAAGTTTTCAATTTTGTCATACTTCCTTTATAAATTTTTACATAATTATTTTCTTTTTCTTTTGAACTGAAGAATAAAATAAAGTTGCTTGAGTTTCATTAGGAAACGCCAAAGGCTTCCGAATAGAGCAACACACTTTCTCCATTTGCTTATCTTGAATCGGTCACTGAAAAGTTCTTTCCTATCTTATCTCAAGAAATCCACCATTTTTCTTTCTCTTTCTCAGTCTTTTACCATTCACTTCCTAATTGCTTATCTTCCATTGCAGTTATTCTTTTTACCTAGATATCTCTAGCTTTAAAGTTGGTATCCTTCAATTACACAGACACTTAGCACTATTTTAAATTGTAAATTCTTATTTGTCTTATCTTGCTTTCTTTTCAGCATCTATTTCTTTTTTTATCGTTTATTAACTATTTTGTGCTGATAATTTATTTGGACTTCAAATAAAACTTACCAATCTGGTCAACACATACCTTATTAGTGTAAGGAAATGTGACTGAAAGGATTATTTCTTCTGGTTTAATAGCAGTCTTCCTATAGCCCAAGAAGAAATTTTTATCCATTACAATTGTTCTTACGCCATCTAGAAATAAAGAAATTAGACTATGGATTACTTATGAAAAACGAAAACCAACATTCATGAATTGTTTAAAAGATAAGAAACGTAAATTATTAACTCTGTAAACTTTACATGTTTGATTACTTAGTTTCATAGTACAATATTAGTATTAAAAGCTAAATTGCTTCACTATTCTAACTCATTAGGATCAACAATGCTGTTCACAAGAATTTTCACAAGGAACGAACCTTTTCTTCATTAGTTGTTAATGTAATTTGAATAAGATCGTTTATAGGATTATTTTGGGATGGGCCAAGTTAGGGAGCAGACCTCCAAATATCAAAAAAAAGTCTTCAAACTTTCAGAGGAGAATGAGACAATATCCCCTCAATCGACCACCCAACCAAAAATAAACGACATTAAGGCCTGCTCTAAATAGAGGTTCTGGGTGATGGCAGCGTCGGATGTCCCATTATGTCACCTTAGAATTTATTAACCATTAAAAATCCAAAATAGAACAGAAATTACTGCATTAAAAAATTAAATAACGGTTTTTGCTTAAATAACCATTGCGCTTTAGCAAAAAAGGTTGAAAAATCTTCTGTAGTTGCCTTGCAAGATTACCAAGTTTGTTAGTTAAGAAGTCTGATGTCGTCTTGAGTTTTCAGATTCATGCTAATCTGAACTTAGCAATGAAAATTTATCAATAAGTAAGTAAAATGTTGTGTAACATTTGTATTGCTATTTTAGATCTTAGTGAGCAGTTCACTTACTCTAATCATCTCAGTGTGCAAAGTTAGCGTTATGTAAGTTGTTAATGGTCGTTCCTTTTCTTCATTTTGAAGTTTTATTAACAATTCTGTGAAGAGTTCTCAAGTTTGTGCAGCCAGCAAGAGATTCCGTAACTCTTGTTTGTTCTGTTTTTCCTTCAATACTTATCAGTAGGAGTGGTTACAACACTATTAGGTAAAATCCTTCACAAAGAATCAATACTGATTCAAACTTAATAATTGTTTTTTTCCTTAATTTTGACTGACTGAAGACTTTCAATTGGTTGATGAATGGAGAAAAAACATGGCGAATGCTACAAATGTTACAAAACAAACATTGGTGATGTACCAACATTTATTTACCTTTGGAAGCAAGTTTCAGTTGAGCTCCACAAGCCATTAACAAAGGATTTAAATCAGATATGGGGCTCGCTGTGGCAATATTTCCTCCAACTGCCTATTAAAAAAAATAATAATAATTTATTAAGATTTTCACTTAAATTTAAGTGGTAATGAAAATTATCACAAAGTAACATTATGAATTTATTATGATATAAGATAAATACAATTAATTGGTTTATGACTAATGAACTGGGGATAAACTTCTATTTTAAAAAAAAACTACATCTTATAAAAGTAATTTGTAAACAATGTTATTCCAAAATCGAATTCGAATAAAAATTAATGAATGCAAAACAACCTTACATTTGTAGAAATACGCAAAAGGTTTTTTTGAAATACATATTTAAGCAACTATTTACGTTGATAAAGAATAAAGTCGTATGCACTTGAAATCTTCCATGAAAAAAATTACTATTTTATTAAATTGTTATATTTTTGGACTGTTTGCTGCTATTTGGAAAAAGAAGTAGCTATTTGGCAGTTGCCCATTTACTGAATGGTCATGGCCACAATTCGTGCTTAATATTTTATAATTCTAACTCACGACTAATAACTAAATAAACTCTTTAAGCCGAAGGCACTAAGTCAGATGTCATGTTCTACATTAGCATCAAAACATATTTAGCTACCATCCCATTCAGTGGCGCACCAAGAATTAAAGTTGGGGAGAACGGCTAAGGTTGTTGTAAAAAGTCCATTCAGATGTAGGCCTATTTAGAAATGTTTCAAAGATCCTTTTCCAAAATAATAAGATTTAGACATGTCATTTCTTTTAATGAAGGTTTTCTTCTCGTTTTTTTTATTATTTCTTTCTTGTCTTTTTCTTTATTTATTTTTGGGTTCTGGGGAGATTGAGTTCAGCACCACCACCCCTCTCCGTGGGTACGCGACTGATCCCATTTGCTACATCGCATCTTTCTTTAAAATTAAGTTTGCTACTTTTCGAGATTGTGTTTATTAAGAATTTTCATAAATCTTTATAAAAAATGAATTTAATAGGAAAGAAGCAATTTGTCAACCGTCTTTTTCTACTTCTTTTTATTGAAATATTTCTTCTATTCAGCTTTTTCTTCGTTACAAAATTTCCAAATTTTGTTTTACATTTTTTGATAAACTAAAAGCTGCACAAGAATAAACAATATTTTTAATAATTAACAATATTTTTAATAATGTTTTTCTGTACGTTAAACTTACTTATTCTAGTTTATCAATTTTAAAAAAATGAATTATGCAATAAAATATTTTTATGAAGAGATCAATGACATTTTAATGATCATATTTCATATTTATCTACTAGCAAGAATAATCTGTTTTCTCCCTATTCTCCTAGGACTAGTTTATTCTTTCATATTTTTGTATCTTACCGAAACATTCCTGATTTGTCTTCCAGCAAACCATCGAAACATTTCCACCACAGCAGCAAACACTCTTGTCTTGAATTCTGCAAACAAATGGTTTTTTTGGTTTATTTTCTTTAATGCTTCTGTTATCAATGGTGAGCTCTGAACTTATTCAGATGAAATTAAAATGTATTTCTTTTAAAAACAAGACAGCTTTTGAAAATTCTTCACGAAATATTGAGTTTTATACATTGAGGTAACCACCATCAGACTCTTGATGTATTTGCAACTTAACATATTTTATGATCTGCATAGCAAAGAAAAAATATTAAAGAACAATGACAACCAAAAGTTTTTTTTTTGCCACGATCGAAATTATAATAAAAGATTCTAAATCTAATTTAAAAGCTGAGTTTAATCTCACATTTCATTTTCTATCATAACAAATAATATCGCATTTTGCTAAAAAAAAATTAACTGAATTCAAATAATCCTTTACAAGGAAGTGCATCTTACTGAAGTTTATTCTTGAGTAAGAATGTAGCTCAAGTTTTATCAAATGACCTCATGAATTTCATGACGTCATGAATTTGACGTCAGCCCTACATCATACATTTTGGTTAGTCAACTATTCTAAGCATAACTTCAAAAAAAAATGAATTCAAGAATTGTAAATAATAAAAACAGAAAAAAAAACAAGGTAGTTTTTTTAATTCTAACTATTCATCACTCTAAACATTCGCAATCTTAGAAGTAAGGTAATTAGTAAAAACTTTTCTACTTCAAAATTTAAGCTTTTCTTTGACTATATAATGTATAAACTTAAGTTGTATGGATTAAAAAACTAGCAATTTCTTTAAATTGTAAGCACTTTCATTACCTGGTTCTTTAGCAATGACTTGTCTCATTACTTCTTCAATTGTGCTTAATGTTGTTGATGCTCCAAATGTGAGTCCATCTGTTTCATATTTGACTTCTGTCATTTCTGAAATCCCATTCGGTGAAATTATAACTGGATACAAGAAATTCTTAAACTTCACTTCAACTCCTGTAAAAAGACAATTAAAATCTAAATCAAAAATAATTCCTGAAAAAAATTACGGAAATGTATTAAATTATCATGAGTACAGTATATCTAACACTAGGTGGTGTTTTTCATATACCAAAAGCATTTTTTTTTTTGTATTTATAATTAAAATAAGAATGAAACAAATAGACAATCTGATATTTCTTCAATATTTCTGAAGCATCTGCGAGTGTTTTATTTTTTTCTTTTTTTCTTGATATGATGTTTTTTGCTGTACATACGTCATTAGTTTCACTGAGTTATCCATGTCAATCAACTTGTCAATAATAAAGGATTAGCTCTCCTAATTTATGTTCAAGGCAAATGTCATTCCGCTTCTGTTAGCGATTATCACTACTGCAACCAACTAATAGCAAAAATTACTTTTCCTTCAAGGATATTAGAATAAAATAAATAAATAATTTTGATTGAAATTTTAACTAAAGGTAAAAATTAAAAAATCTTCGTTATAAATTAAAGAGGACCTTATTCATTCATCTTAAAGAATGTTAGTTTCAAGAATGTAAAAATACGTGTGAGATTAACATTAACACGTATACAACATACATGTGTGATTGAGAGAGTTAAGAGCTTGCTTAACGAAACCGGTCAAGTAAATTTTGTTTAATCTTATAATTTATTGTATGTTTAAGAGTTTTTTTCACTTAATGTTAGTTTCGGTTGTTATTTAAGTTATATATTAAAGAACAGAGTGGAATTTATAGCAACAATCGGTACCACAATTTTTCATATTTCCATAGTTTCCAGTAATTCAGGCTTGTAATTTTGAGTTAACACAAAATTTATATCCTTAGGAATATGACAGCCCTATTTTAATGAGAGTCAATTTTAACTGTACCCCTATATATGAAATTTGGAGTATCACTGTGAATACCGAGTTAATTGAAATCAGTTTGACTCTTCGAAAATTCAATCTAAAAATTTACTAGAAAAATCAAAATTTAATCAAGAATAGACAATTGTTAACAATTGTATATCAAATTTCTTATTTACAATTTGACACTCATTGGAATATCCGGATATCATCCACAATATTAGCCGATTTAGTAAAACATTTAAGAAAATTCCTTTGTAATTTAAAATAGCAAACTCACACATATAAAGAAGTTTGCCATACTACAGACATCTAAAAG
The DNA here is from genome assembly GCA_023159025.1 of Thereuonema tuberculata. Classification (NCBI taxonomy): domain Eukaryota; kingdom Metazoa; phylum Arthropoda; class Chilopoda; order Scutigeromorpha; family Scutigeridae; genus Thereuonema; species Thereuonema tuberculata. The sequence continues at coordinate 76,883,275 of JAFIDM010012231.1, forward strand.
ATGCTGAGCCATCTGCAAGAGACGATTAGGTATATACGATCGCACATTATGGTTGAATAATGTGTTCTCATTAAAGGAGACAAGTGAACAATGTAGCCTATATGTAAAAAGTATTCACTGAGGGTAAAATTAATCAGGAAAGATTCAAACAAAACAGTTTAATCGAGTCAAAAATATCGTAATAAAGTATAACACAGACAACCAAAATATGGGTCTTCGTTCTAGAGATAAACAGCTAAGCCTCCAGAAATAAACAGCCAGGAATATTTAAAACTCTTTTTTTTTGCGAGAGAAGATACATTAGACAGTTGGAGACTTAGCTTTCCGAAATCACAAAATTCACTTATACTTAGGACTGATATAAATGATAGACATACTTGGAATTCGGGAGCTGTTTTTTGGTTCTATCTGATTTAAGGATTTTAAAATGCTAATAAAAAAAAGACCGAATAAGAATTTTACTGTAAAGGAGCAAAAGACAGCATCGTCTATCTCATCATTATAATATTGCTGTCCTTAAAAAAATAATACCTCAAATCACAAAGTACATATTTATTAATTACGAAAAGGACTTTGGAAAGTTTAATGGCTTTGGATATGAAATAGAATAAGTGACTGATTTGTTACATATTGTTTTTACCATAGTTTCCGTATTATTTCTCTAACCGCTGGGTCTGGAGAAAGAATTTGGTGCATGTTTTGAGATGTAGACGCCATCGACACAGTCTAACAAGTATCTGTGCAGTAGAGAAGTTTGCCATACTACAGACATCTAAAAGATGCTGAGCCATCTGCAAGAGACGATTAGGTATATACGATCGCACATTATGGTTGAATAATGTGTTCTCATTAAAGGAGACAAGTGAACAATGTAGCCTATATGTAAAAAGTATTCACTGAGGGTAAAATTAATCAGGAAAGATTCAAACAAAACAGTTTAATCGAGTCAATCGATAGCCAAGACTCTATCAAATAAAATTTTCCATCCAAGTCCAAGGCAGTCTCTTTCAATTAGCATAAGATTAAAATGTAAGATATAATTGCGGAAGTGATGACATCATCTCTTGCTACAACACAAGCTTCTATTTAGGGTGTAGATGTTCAACTATATTAAAATGAAAATTTTCTTACCAACTTCTGTATTGCCAACTACAAGTTTTGCGTCTGGATATCTTGCTTTTAAATCTAGCAATTCCTTCAGATTGGTCGGCCTGTGCCATGTGACTCTTTTACCATCGAATTTTAAAGATTGTTTGTCATATTCATCCGATAACTGTTAATTTAAAAAAAAATAAAAAATAAAAATATTAATTAATTTATAATAGCTTTATTATTCAAGAGGAAATAATTCAAATTTTTCTATTTTTTTATAATTTATTAAATAATAATTAAGAAATTTAAATCTTTAGGAAAAAATTTTTTATTAATGAAAATTGTCATAAAAGTAAAAATAATTCCATAATCTATTTATTATATTTTACAAAACCTTTCTACATTTAATCATTAAAGTACATTGAACTATGCACAGCTGAGAGTTCGTAATTCGGAGTTCCATATCCATAATACTTCGAAACTCGGAACTTTTCAAGATGATATCTTGCCTTTGTAGAAAATACGTATGTGAGCATTCATTCTCTTTGCGCTGAGGGATATATTGTTAACCTAAGAAACATTACAAATATAAAGTGATGCTTATGCTTGAGATAATAACGCCGAGAAATTTCTCTGGACTTCTATCAACGGGGAATCCATGGTTTTCCTTTTTGTCGTTAACCAAATCTATGTTTTGTGACTTCGGTACTGATAGAATCGTGATTATATTTCTCTCTTAACTGTTTTTCTAGAATAGCGTAGGTCATAAATAGAGGTCATAAACCATACAATACGCTGCTCTGATTGACTAAAGAAGGCTGCAGTCACCCTCATCAAGGACGGGGCCAGGGGAGACTTAAGACAATTAACACAACCGCCTTCTGACCATGGTCAATTTTTCGTACAATGTATCATTCAGAGACTGTCTGAATTCATAGACAGAAAGCATTCTCATCCCTGAAGGATTCCATTCGTGATCCATCAACCTTTTTTGATGTTCCTTCCGCGGATGATACGTAAATTTAAAATCTTTGTTTTTGTTTTTTGTTTGCAAATAAAAGTACGTAATATTTTGTTTAAACATGACTCCAGAAATGATAATTATAATAAATAGAAAACACAACATCTTCATCTTTTCAAAACATTGCTATATTTCGCAGGTATATTTTATCTGCTTCTTCGGGCTTAGAATATTATTCATTAACAAAAGGTTTACATGATAGAATAATATCAATATATGATAATTACAATGTGAACTATACAGGATCATACATGTCAGATCATATACATATTAATGATTTATAATTATTACAGTTAATGTTGTTGTCTGATCTTTTGTTACTTGGTTTTGTTAAAAAGATCAGACAGCAACATCTTTTGTTACTTGGTTTTGTTAAAAAGATCAGACAGCAACATTTAACGTTGTGTTTTCTATTTATTAAAAGTAAGTAAAATAAAGTAAATAAATTTGTATGTTAAATAAAAAGTACGAAAGTAAATATTTTCCACTTCTCTGCAATACCACCATGCAAATTCTAAAATGCGAAATAATCTCGATCTGAAGCATTCCGGTTTCGAGATGCTCAAGTGTATTGTGAATAACATCAACAAATACTTCATTGTACAAAATTTAGATATAACTAGAGTTAGTGTAAGATGTACCTCTCTTTATATTAACATTAAATTCATCATTTTCTTTATAAAAATGAAACGTCACAATAGCCGTTTTGAATGAAATGGAAAATTATCTTCTCTTTTAGCATAAAAAAAGTCAACAGAAATTAAACGGATTTGATTGTTTATTGTTCTGTGATAGCATGATAAACGCGACATTGCATTAGACTTAGGTCTCAGCTCTCTTAAGTTGAATTTATGTCCGTGAAATTAGAATCGTGAGAAAAATTCTCGTCAAATTCTCACGTCAGAGCAATTGTCAAGTTTTCGGAATGAGCGGTCGCAAGTGACATCAGTCTGTCAATGTTTTCCGAATTTATTACAGAATTAAAATTCTAATCAGAGCCATGGTTTACAGCCATGGTTTTAATCTTCAAACATTCAACGTTAAATTAATTTATCACTTCTGACTTATAATCCACCGTTTTGATTCTATCATAAGGGTATTGAAGATATCCAACTAGCAGAGTCGTAACTATTAGCCATATGAAGCTCCTTAAGGGTCTTTTCATACGAAAGGACCATGGCAGCGCGGCCAGTAAATTTTAGCCGCAACGAAAATCTCGTCTCGTGTGAAAGGCTCCATTGAAATCTATAGAGCGACCGTGGTTGCGTGTCATGTTGCTCTATAGAATTCTGGTCGCGCGATCATGGTCGCTTCGTATGAAAAGATCCTAATACATAGCTCTACCCACTAGTACTGCAGCCTGAGTACCCACTGTACAAGCCCAAGAAATAACAAATGACCTTAGACAGTCGGAAGGAAAGAGAGAGAGAGAGAGAGAGAAAACACATACGCAGAAAAGAAAAGAAACATCTTCACCGGCCTGGGATTCGAACTTAGTTTTAGGCATATCAGCCAAGTAATAGGTCACCGCCTGGACAACTCGGCTATGCTTGTTCAACTAATTCAAAAAATAAAAATCTTAAACTTTCTCTTACTTGTAATTCAGGTGGAAAAATTGGCTCCTGGCTCGGATCATATGGAGCGAATTCTGACGATTTAAACAATTCAGTTGATTCCTATAAAGAAATTCAATCAAAAATTTCAATTTAATGAATAATTCAGAATTATTTATTTAATTTAAGAATTTATTTCAGAATTTATTTAATTTAAAATTAAGTAAATAGTTTTGTTTTTTAATATTATTTAGCTTTAGTAATCTGAAAATCCACATTTAGCAAGTCTTCACTTATTCAATCCAAAAATCATTTCGTTATTTGGATTCGGATATTTTGGCGAAATAATTTATAAATCTGGCCATAAAATTCACAGATTTAAAATGCTTGTTTGTAGATGTTAATCTTTATCGCGAAAGATATAGATTACTTACCTTAAAATATTCCTTAAAATATTCAGGGTTTATGTTGATTTTAGTTTTATTTTTATTTTTTCCGCTATTTTTAATGATATTATCGTATGTATAATTATGCTTGCCAAGTTACAACAAAAAATATTAACTGGTTAGCTATACAAAGACAAACATTCACTACAAAGACAGACATTTAGACCTTCGAAAATCAGATTAAAAAATGTACAGTGAAGTTTTAAATATACCATTTCAGTAATTATTTCGGAAACTTTTTGCTTACTTTCATAGAAAAACTTTTCTCCTCTCATCAATCAGTTTGTGTTTGCTTTTGTTGTGTGTGTTTGGGTTTGGGTGTTGTGTCTATACAGGTCCCCGACTTACGAACGGGTTCCGTTCCGACAGCTTGGTCGTAAGTCGAAATGCGCAACAAAAGGAAAATTATATATAAGTGTGCAAGATGCCGTAATTAAACAGGTGTTCAGAGCCCTGTACCGAAAAATGTAGTCGATGAAATTCCATCAAACTTGGTGTAAATACTGTCTTGTGGTGTTTCGATATATAAAAGAAAATAAGAAAAAAAAATTAAAAACAAATTTTTAAAACAAATTTTTTTCACCAGGGGAAATTTGGCGCTGAAAGCGTTTGAGTTGGGATTATGGAAAGGATAGTGTTAACAGACACTACAAATCAATTTTCGTGTTCGTGTAAGTTATAGATGTGTTTCAATATGATAGAATTTTGTTCACTATATTTTTCTTTACAGGGCTTTGAGCACCTTTTCTTTAATTATGAAAACCTAATGTGTGTAACTCACGAAATGAACAAATAAATGTTAAATGTATTTTGAATAAATAGGTATAATAAATTTTATGTTTGTAGATGTAAATAAATTGAGCAATATTTGCAAACGAACACACATGCTACAGCTGATTTGTAGTCGACACCAGTTACGACTGTTGCCAAGAGAACAGAGAGCAGGGAATCCACACCTGGAATTGGCCTCCATCAACGCCATTTAGTTCTAGCACTTTGTTAAAAGTTTTGGAGAGGGTATAAACGTTGGAGCTATAAATAAATGCAATTTTGTTATGGCTAATACATGTTCTAGATGTATCCAAGTTTCTTTATACCAGAAAATATTTGAATAGTATTAGAAATCTTTAATTTTTACTTTTTAATATTTGAAATTCTGATCGAAAGTGCAAATGTCAGTAAGTCGGCTAATCTTAATTTGGGGACGTCCTGTATATATGTGTGTTAAATGTTATGGGTTAAATTAATTTTGTCCAAAAATTAATTAAAAAAAAAAAAATCTGACAAAAGTTTAACGTGCGTTAGTACATTTTTTACAGTAAAATAAAACAAAGAACGCACATAACTAAACAAAACACAAATTCACTGAGCTATTTTTGATATTTGTGCTGGTAATCGGGGACAGCGCTGTTTCAAGGCTTATTGGCCTATCATCAGCCCGACCCAACCAGCATACCTAAGCTCAAAAAAAAAATCTTCTATTTCTATCTAGCAGAAATATGAAAAAAAAGGAAAACTATATAAATGTACGAGGAAACTTTTCGGTTTTTTTTTTATTTTTTGTTTTTTGTTTGTTTTTTTTAAGTCGTAAAAAAAACACAAAAAGAAAAAAAAAAAGCAAGATTTTAAGGAATTTAAGCTTAAAGTTAAAACACCTTGTGAAATTAAAAAAAAAAAAAAAAAAAAAAAAAAAAAAAAAAGTTCTGTGCATGAATATCTTGTGAAAGACACTGCTAAAATACTTTCAGTCCTTTTATTTTTCATAAAGTTATGTTCAAATTAATCTGACTTATAAACTCGTTTTTATCCCCAAATTCTTTAAGCTAATTGATACTTAAAAAAAAATATATTTTTACTTATTCTAAGGCTTTAAAACTTTGTAAATATGCAAATGATGTTTAGAAACTTTTTATTATTATTATTATTATTAGCAGGCCTTCGGCTCTTGTCATAATTTTCCTTTATTAGCATCATAAATTGGCCGCAGTTCTGTTAAACAAGCAAAGAACTGTAAATATTGGCATAAGCTCAGACAAATATATAAATATCTGTTTTAATTAAATCTGTTATTTTGAAGCAATAACTTCAACTGATTTGAAGAAAAGATGAGGGTTATTTTTCAAAAACATTAATTTTCTTTACAAATGCAAAAACTTGAGAAAATACATAAAAATGTCAAATTATAGTTTTAAATCTAATTTGAAATGCGTTTTTACACAAAATGACTGAATTGAACGGCCTAATTTTCCTAGCTGTGTATGTGTACGACAAATAAACTTCAATAACTTCTAAACAGCTGAATAGATCCTCTTGAAACGTGGCATGCATATTTAATGCAAGAGACAATGTAACTTTATTCTTGTAACTTGGGTCCTTGTCCAAAATCGGAGCTTGAATGTGACAAGAATTCTCTTAAAAAACATTAGTCCCAAAACTTTCAACTCTTAGCAATTGGTGCTAATCATTTTACTAATCCACTAACTTCGCATGTTTTAATTAAAATTAATCGGATTTAAGGAACTCAAGTAAATAATGTGTTTTCATTTACTTAAATAGTTTCGTTTACTACATATCTTTCATAGCGAAACTAAAAGTTTTAATATCTTACAAGTATATTTTTCTGAATTAAAACTGCTTTGTTTTTTGTTTTTTTATAAGCATTTTTTAATTTTTGCTTACAAAATAGTTAAATTAAACCAACTCAATTACTTTGTTGATGACCTAACAGACAGACTTATTTTAAGGCGAACAGCATCCTTGGCTTCTGACTTTATTTCAAGATGCTGAAAGCAATGACAGAACATTGTATGGGTGGGTCTCTGAAGACAAGTAATTGCTTTTTCAAAGTTCTTCCAACTCTCCTGAGTTCCCATTCAACGCAACTTCTGACCCACAATTTTCTACACAATGAATGGCAGGAGACTTTCTTACAGGGCACTCACAATACGGACAAAATTAAATATATTACTTCTAGTATATTATTGTAATTAAGATTGAAATAATGAATAATTTGGAAGCAAATTTAAAGCAATTTGTGAACAAAAACAAAATTAGATTAATTTTAAAACCCAACGACAATTCTTAAGATTTAATATACAGCAATTCGATTTTAATGAGATTTTATATTATAAAAGGATTTTAAAGAATTTCATGTATCTGAATATTTTATGTCATGAACAATTTCTTTAAATTTTGGCGGTTCTTGAAGTTTAAATTCTAATAAAAGAAATCTTACATCAATATTATCGCCATTAGCGTCCCCATTTTTAGAGCAGCCGTTGCTTTCTCCTCCATTCTTACAACATCCGTTGCTTTCTCCTCCGTTCATTTCGCTTCCATTCATACAGCATCCTTCTCTTCTCCCTCCACAACATCCATCTTTCGTGAATGACCGAAAGCCTTCAATAATCGGTCTATATCCCGTACACCGGCAAAGGTTCCCTATAATGTGATTCGGAATTTCCAGATATTAGAAAATTCAAATCAATATAACTTAGATTAATGAAAGAGAAAGAAAAATGCACTCATTTTATTAGAAATTCTTTATTAAATAATATTAAATAAAACCAGTAAATCACATTAAAGTTAAAAGTGAAATATCATAAATAAAGTAAGTAATACGATGGGAACTTGCCTTGGAAAGTGACTTCCATATCTTCCATTGTAGGTTCCATATTACTACGTAATAATGTATACATGGACATAACAATTCCAGGCGTACAAAAGCCACATTGAGATCCGTGAGATTTATAAATACGTTCCTATAGACGAAAAGAAAGACGTGTATAATTTTTCAGTTTATCATAAAAAAAAAATGGGAATTTAAAAAAAAAAAAACTTATTTAAAACTTATAGCTTTGTCATAGTTTTAGTAAACAAAGAAGGCTTTCTGATGTCTCCCAAGTTATTTTTTTAACTTCAATTTTAATGTAAGATGTGCATTAAATCCACATATTAATTAAAAGTTTTATTTTGAAACCAACTGTTTCGGGTTGTTTCGGGTCTGCTGTACTGGCATAATCACAATGATCATTCAAAAAAAATCAAAAAATGCATAATATCAAACATTGGTAATACATATTTTGAAAACTATTCTTGAAGTCTGAGGGAGCAGCTACTGATAATATTTAAAAAGATCAACTATACTCGTTGGCTTTAGGCTACCATTACAGTCTGTTATTTAGAGACCTCATTGGTGATTCGAATTTTGCATAAAGATGTAAAACATAAATGGATATTTACTGGATAATGTTACTCCAAAGTAAAATATGCTTAGGGTATACGAGAGTTTACGAATAATTTACAAATAATTTAGATGTGCAAAATTCTGAGATTATTCATGGCCAAATCATGAAGGCTGTGTAAGGTGTGAATTTTTGCTCATTGGTTTTAATAATTCTTCAACATTATCAAGACGCGTAGGGAATGAAAAATATTACGATATATTGCTTAAGTCAACAATCCAATGGAATTGTCGTAGTTTCTTGTCCTCTGGTACATATAACCTATTTCGAGGGTCCTTTTCCACCAAGTCCACTGAATTCCCTTATTCTTTTCTTATTCTCAATGTCCAAATAATTTTTTCATTGATTATTTTTTTAGAGATTTCTTTTAATTATATATATAATTGGTTGGAATTTGTATATATACTCATGGACAAAAAAATTAGCGCACCAAGAAATAATTGCGGGATCGTAATGAAACTTGCAATGAAGGTACATGTCGGGGAGATATGCAAATGATTAGAAATGCAGCGTGATTGCGCATTACGTATAGCCGGCAGAGGGCGTTGAACATCGTACTCTGTGGAGTATAAAACAGGTAACCAAAGCTTGTTTGAGTGTGCTGAATCATTTACAAAGGAAGAGCTGAGGTAGACATGCCATTACGCCGTGTTCGAAGACAGTATAAGCAGTTGTCGCAGTTTGAGAGAGGGAGAATCGTCGGGATGATGGAAGCTGGGGGTCAGCTAGGCGAGTAGCTCGTCAATTAGGCCGCTCTGATTGTGTTGTGAGGAGGTGTTGGGACCAGTGGACCCGAGAGATGTCATGTACACGAAGACCAGGCTCAGGACGCCCTCGACAGACCAGTCGTCGAGAAGACCTCCACATAGTCAGAAATGCACGCGTACAGCCAACTGCTTCATCGGCCGCCATCCAGGCACAGGTAGCACCTTCACTAGGGGCCGCTGTGTCTTCTCGAACCATATGAAGGCGCCTGGCTGAAGGACAGTTGGTATCGCGGCGTCCATTACGTGTGCTGCCCTTGACGCCCACCCATCGACGCCTCCGTTTGGAGTTTTGCCGCGCACGAGGAAACTGGACTGCAGCGGAATGGAAGCAGGTCGTCTTTAGCGACGAATCCAGATTCAATCTCGGCAGTGATGACAATCGTGTTCGTGTGTGGAGAGCCCGTGGTGAACGCTTCAATCCTGCCTTTGCTGTACAGCGACACACCGCTCCCTCAGCTGGTGTGATGGTATGGGGTGCCATTGCCTACAATACACGGTCACCCCTAGTATTGTTCCGTGGCACCATGACAGCCCAGCGGTATGTTCATGAAATCCTGCAACCACATGTGTTGCCACTCATGCAACGGCTCCCAGGAGCCATTTTTCAACAAGACAATGCTCGGCCTCATACGGCAAGGGTGTCACAAGACTGTCTCCGCACTGTTACTACCCTTCCTTGGCCTGCCCGATCCCGAGATTTGTCTCCAATCGAGCATATCTGGGATCATTTGGGACGACGAGTTGGGCATCCCACGAGTTTGAACGAACTAGAGGCAAGGTTACAGCAATTATGGAACGAAATGTCTCAAGACATCATACAGAACTTGTATGACTCAATGCCCGATCGTATCGCATCGTGCATTCGCGCTAGAGGGGGTCCAACGGAGTATTAACTCCTCCGTTCTTTTGCCTTTTTCTCTGAAATAAATTATCCTTTTTCTTTGATTTTCTTATCATTTACTTATATCAAAGTAGTCATTACGTATGTAAATTTTCGTTTCATTTTGACGACTCCTTCTTGGTGTGCTAATTTTTTTGTCCATGAGTGTAAATTGAATTCAGGGGTAAAATGTAATATTATTTATAAAAAAAATCAATCAACTTTTTTATTATTATATTATTTTCAGATCACAGTACCTGTACAGGATGTAATTTCGTTTTCATGCTTCCTATTCCTTCAACTGTTGTGACCGCTAACCCATGCATTGAACAAACAGGTGCTAGACAGGCATTCACACTCATATGTCTAATTTCCATAAAAAAATTAAAAATAAAGTGTTAGAACCAAATCTTTAGATAAAACCTTCAGTATATATAATTCTAAGGCTTTCTGTAACTTATATAAGTAAATGGGAGAATGAAATTGACAAACAAAATATATGTTACTTACTCGATTTTTTTCTTTGTTCGATTATATTTTGATACCATTACCGTACAGGCACCACAGCCTCCTTCACCACAACCAAGTTTGGTGCCGCAAAGACGAACTGTTTGTTAGTTAAGGAATGTTTGAGATTTCTACTGGAGGAAGGATTAGATTTCTTTGCAATTTATTTACATCACTAGCATTAAACTGGCAATGTTAATGATCCATTCAATTTTGATAAGTTTTCTGACAAAAGAATAGTTTAATACATTTTACCAAATAGACGAAACTCAAATTAATTATGAAGAAAGTATTTAAGGTCAAATTTGCAGATTTCATCTTAATGGGCGGGAAAAACAGTACAAGTCAGTACTTGACAAAATCAAGATAAGTGCCTATTTCGCATTGGTAACTCAATATCTATGTATGGTAAAATGAGGACAAGCCAGAGCCTGCTAGAACACTTTGAATTCTCTAGTGCACATTACAGTACATAACAAACTTTCAAATCATGTGTGGCCACAACAGTATAAGTTGATTTGTCAATAGGACACTTCGGAAAATATAACTTATCTTCCCCCTTGAAGTTGTCAAAGGAACATATAAAACTAAAAATTTTAATATAGAATGTCCTACGTTGAACAGTTTTTTCGATTTCCTGTAAAATTCACTTTTTTTGACTTGTACTGTTATTCCCGCCCATCAAAGATTATCAAATTCACTGAAATATTAATGAAAAAAAAATATGTTACATAATAAAAATATTGAACTAGTACTGATGAAAATTAGTTATGATTAATTAATTCAGAGGTAATTGCTTAACAATAGTGTCTTTAGTATTTACGAGTATTAGTTACTAGAAAGGAATGAAAGGAGAATGGGCAAACTGTATGGGAAATTGCCCCACCCTGTATAGTGATAGAAAGATCTCCTTACATAGAACTTATGTTATTATTACGACACGTCTCAATTGGTCCGTTCGGAGTTACATAAGTCTAGATATGACTTATCTAGTTGACATCTTACTTCCCGGATGTATCAATTATCATTTAATACTTATTTTCAGTAACAGTAAATATTATTTTCATTCATTGCATGTAAATAATTATTATTTACTTGAAATAAATGATAATATTAATTATTAATTACGTATAATAATTATTAACAGTGTGATTGATTGAATGTGAGTGCAGGGAAGTCAACCACCTACAGCCAAGCACCCCCCGCCTATAGGTGTTTGGCTTCCCTGCCACCCACATTCACCGCAATCAATCTCTCAAACGTCATACCTAGAATTATATAACTCCGAACGGACTAATAATTGAGACAGTCGTAATAATAAAAATTGTTCTATTGTTGGAGATCTTTCCTTACGTATATATATATTATCGCTATACATTGGTGGGGCAGATCTGTCCATTCTCCTTTTATCATATATTTTACTGAATTTTTGTTAATGGATATTTCTTCGGCTGTGTTCCAGAAGTTCGTAAAAGTAATAGAAAAATGACAAATAATTAATATAAGGAAGTTGTTTCAAAAAAATAAAGAAAGAAAGTAAGAAGGGAACAAAGGAAGTTGTCATTACTTCATTTTGTGCTTCATTACTTTCTTTAATTCCTTTGCATTTTATGCTTCATTACTTTCTTTAATTCCTGTACTTTTTATCCTTTATTAATCCTTAAATAACTCTCGAATCAATATTTTAAAAATTAAGAAAAAGTAAAAACTAGAATTTTTTTTTTCTCCACAATTTTAAAATTTCACTTTCAGTTAACTTTTCTATGAAGGAATATTCAGTCATAGAAAAAGAATAGAGTTGACGATGATATGGAATTTTTCAGATTGAGATGAGATCGTTTGGATCTTAAGAGATCTTGTTAAAAATTCCTTTATAAGTTTAAAAAGGAAGTTGTTGTAATTATGAATAATAATTTTGTTGTAAGCTTTGACTTAAGGATATTTCTTTTGCGGCATTACATCAAATAGTAAATATAAACAGTTTCACTATCATGAAATGCGAAACGAAATACGCACATCCGTTCTCATTCCATGCCTGCACATTCTAAGAGCTCATTATAATGCAAGAACATAACCCGTCTGCAAGCATACCATCAACCGACATTAACCTTATATCATCCTTAATATTGGTCCCCTTTTGGTGCAAGTGTTGATAATGAAGCTTTGGCATACTACGAAATGGAATCCTCTAGCAATCTAATCAATGATGTCTCGGCTGTCTATTAGATCGTCTTTTACCTGAGCCGCATAAGAATACTCTTTATATTATCGTTGCGAGTGAGATTACGCTATACTTTGGTCTTTTGTAAACAACATTCTGACCTATACATATGCCGTAAGAATGGAGAACATACTTTTGATGGGATAATGATTAGATGAAAAAAAAAAAACACTTATTGACGAATATATATCCATAATGAATTGGTGATCTAAATTAATTTCACTCCATATTTTTTTAAAAAAATATAAAATTTGTTGATAAGATCGAAGTGAAATTTAGTGAACACACTCAGAGCATTTAGTAAGTCCATTATTGCAATTAAATTTCCAGTTTAGAGGATAAGTTTTCAGTACACAAATAAGTGAAGGGGTTGAAGTCTGGATGAATTCAAATCTTAAAAGACTTAACAAGTTGTATACATTTTAAAGATTATATCAATATTTCCAATAGTTTCACATTTTGTGTAACATTTTACATTTATTCTACATTTGTATTGCATTTTAATGAGGATAGCACTTGTTGATAACGACTATTCCCTTCTATCTTATGCTGTCTGCACTGATAGTTGTTATAAATATAGTGGTGAACAATATAATACTGATAAGGGAATATTGCCATAAAATAATTAGTTGCGAATTTTCCTAATACCTATAAGGGTAAGACCCAAATTATGGCCCACCTCTAAATATGGCCCCCTCACGTATGTCGCGTGATAGGTGTTGAAATCTGCCGGACACACCTGAAACTAAGTCAGTGCGCTTCTATCAGTGAGTAGTGGCCGTTACGAAGACAACGTTTTGTATTGTGCTCTTCTTTTACCATTGAAATTACTTGGGAAAGGTGAGTTTTTTACACACACATAATATTAATATTAATATTATTTCCATATCTAAATATTATACTTTAAAGACGTAAATTTTTTTTAAAGTCCTCTCTGTACTATACTTTTACAAACTGCAGTTTTCCTGTTAATACCCACCATGTGTTCAGCACTATCTTCAGCCATATTGTAAAGTTAGTGTTCTCTAAATATGGCCCCTTACAGGAACCCAAATATCTCAACAGATGCTGATGATGATGATGACAGTGGCGAAGAAAATGGCGAATGTCCCATCTGTAAGATGTGTTTCTCAGACGACAACAAAGGTCAAAAATGCACCAAATGCTTTGTGTGGAGCCATGAAAGGTGCAATGGAAAAATTACAAAGACATTTATTTGCATTATTTATTTAAGAAGTATAACAAAATCCATTAGGAATATTTAACTGGGTACCATTTTTAATTTGTAATATTATGCATATGTTTTTGAGTAAAATATTGAAAAATATAAATTTTTTTGAGTTAATTAACTGTGGGGCCATATTTGGAATCAGTATTAGTTGTTCAGCAAAACCTCTCATTTTATAAAAATTCCACATTATTTACTCGAAGTTAGTTACTGCAAATAACTGGCACTAACCATCGATAGAGCATTTTCTAGATTACATGTAGTATAATTTTCAAAGTTTTATCCTGGTTAGATCGCTCCTCATATGTAAAAAACAAAAAAGGGGGCCATAATTGGGGTCTTACCCTTAATAGCTGAACTGCATCACTGATTTTACTGAAGTTGCTATGTCTGTCTTGGATTATATGACTTATTAAATTAGAAGGTAAAGGATACGCTTTGTCCGCAAATACTGAAGAAGGGTAGTTTCTGGATCCACTTCATTATCAACGACCTACAAGAAACCAAAAATAAGTTAATTTAGATGACCTGTTTAGATATTCTTAAAATATAACATGGAAAAATAAGCTTATAAAAAATTAAATAAAAATGCCACAGCACTTAACAATGAAAAAAGTCATATTAAACTTTAAAACTGTTCTGTTTTTCTATTTTAAAACTTTTAATTAACATATAACTTCTTGATATTAATCAATTTTATAACTTAAAATATTTATATATTTAATATATACTATTATTATTAAATTCTTTAAATCTTTCGTGTGTTTGTAAATTGTTGCTATAAAATTATAAAATTTATTTGTATTAACAGTCTTCTCTATTATAATACATTTGAAATAACTATCATAAATTATCAACAAATTTACTGCAGTTACAAATTTTACAAAAATAATAACTATTAGATAAAATTATGTTATAAATCAGATTATAAAGTAATTTACTGTAAATTATGTTATAAATCAGATTATAAAGTAATTTACTGTTACTAAAAATATATTAATAATTCCTAGCTAACTTTAGGTTAGCTAAGTTATAGTATGTGTGTATGCCTGTGTGTGTGTATAATTGTATGTATTCATTTTGAACATAAATTGAAAGTAGCAATAAAACTGATATAAAGCGATGGAATGCAATTGATTGGTCACCAAAGTAATAACGGACGTTAAGTATTTTCTGTTTGAACTGATAAAAGTTTGGACTTATTGAAATCAATATAAATTTTTAGCAAAATGTATTAACATTTCATTCTAGCATTATTAAACTAAGCTATCAATCTATGTGAAATATAGAATCAGTTGTTTGTGAACGTTTAAGTTTGCACTTAAAAGAAAAATAAAGTATAAATTGAATATTTCAGTTAAATATTAAAAAGATTGTAAACGGGGAAGAAAAGATCAGAAGTCATTTATAAGTTTCAATTAATTTTTTTCTCTTTGATTATTTTCTTCCTCAGTTAAGCTTTAACTGAAATCAATTTCTGTATGCAGTTTATGTATGTACGACGTAATTTATCTAAATGTGTCAATCAGTTTCTTGAGATAAAATAAAAAATCAACAACAAGCTTAAATAGGTGATATGAATCCAAATAAAGACCTGCCCTGTGGGGTCAGTGTCCTCAAAGTCAAAGCACAATATTTTTCGTTTATTTAATGATGAGGCAATTTGTAAGATGACCACGATAATTCTACGTTGAGCTGTCTCGTCATTACACAGTCGTTAAGTATTATGTAAAAATTATATAAGTAACTGTAAAATAGTTACGCAACTATTTCATTAAAAAGTCTAGTTGCTGAGTATCCTCTTGCCCTTTAGTTTCTTTGAAAGGACGCCAATCCTTCATGATATACTTTTTTTGTTTTTCTCGGGACCAAAGCCAACTTGTCATAAGTGTTGACGTTGTTGAACAATGACGGTGCTTTAGTACAACTGCACTTGCTTGGTATTATACGTGTATTGAAAAAAATTGTTATAATGTTGTTTAGTTACAATGAATTCTAATGCGATCTATTTTAATCAAGCAAAAACAATCCTTTTTTTTTTCTTTGCTAATTGACTAATAATGAAAGAATAATAACAATAATAGGTCTCCTAAATTCAACAGAACATCAAGATACTACAAACGCCATAATATATTCCTGGCTTAATCAGGAATATTAATAATATATTCCTGACTTAATCAGGAATATTAATAATATATTCCTGACTTAATCAGGAACATTAGTCAAAATGAACAATAGTCAATAGAATAGAGTAAATGAAATCCATTGTAAGGAGCAACCGATAATTCAGGAAATCTGATAATGAGCAGGTATTGAAACAGATCACTCTTGCAAAGGGTAGAGACATAGATGTACCATAAGAAGTAGATTACAGTGAAGATTTTATTCTTTAATTTAATATGATTCTTCTATTGCTCGAAAGGTGTTTCCAAGATAGTTCAAACCATCTTATCTGAAGGGGCAGCCGAAGATAAAGGGTCGAAAACTTTCAAAGGCAAATTGTGACTTGACTTCAAAGGCAGGGCCGCGCCAAGCTGGGGTGCCAGGGGTGCACGGCACCCGGGTGTCACGTCTTGAGGGGTGACGGCGGCAAATAATTTAGTGTAGAAATACTAATGGAAAGGAGATATACGCAAAATATGTAATTTTATAAATATTTGTTTTATTATGAAAAATATTAAATTTAGGCTAAAATAAATTTAGCTTATTAGGGGCGGCAACTTTTGCCTGGCACCCCGGCGCCAACATACCTTGGCGCGGCCCTGTTCAAAGGCGACCATTGAAGTCCAGTGGTCGCCTGCCTTTAATCTTCAGGAACTACCCTGATCTTGTCGCACCCGGAAGAAAATTAACCTGGAAAAATCCTCGATCTCGGCCGGGAATCAACCTGTTTTGCCAGCGAGCAGGCTAGCGCCTCTAAGCCACCTGTCTCGAGTTTAATTATAAAATAACTTTTAAACATCTCTTTTTTACTTATAATAATGTATTATAACATATGTGATATATTTTTAATCAAACGAAATCGAAGTTGTACAGTAATTTCTTTTCAGATGAATGAGTTATAGAGTGAATAAAAACTATAGATTTCGATAGCAGATCGTTTAAAAATTAACTTTTATTAAACTTAAGCTAAAGTCTAAAACAGAAATTAAGTTCTGTTTACTTACTTTATAATACATAAAAAAAGGTATTTTAAAGATATTTTACATGTAAGCAAACATTAATGTAAGCAAACATTAATCGACTTTGCTTCAAATTTATTTACAATTTATTGTTGTATATTGAAAAAATTCCGTTGTGATAAAACTTAAGACAAACTGTACTCCTTGACAAACTGTATAGATAAATTTAAGGAAATGTATTGTTATCTAAAAATAGCATCTCGAAACTGAAAAATTTAGTCATTATATTTTCACGTGCTCCATTCAAGAATGTTTACTTCTTTAAAAAGTTTATAGTTTAAAATTTTATAAAAAAAAAATCATGTTCTTAGTTACCTTATTGCAGTTCTCAGTTAAAAATTCTGATAAACAAATATTCCGACAGTAGATTTTTTTTTTAATTTTTTTGCAGTTCTTCTTAAGGACTGAATCTCAATACCGTGGTTTCTACATAGGATTTTTTGAACCGAATTTTTTTTTTTACAGTTAAAGTGATCCACTACAGGCCTAGGCAGACCCTTCAAAAGTCGCGGGAGGTAAGGCTGTCGGCACTTCATGACCAATGGCACTAATCAAGAAGGTCTTGGTTGAGGTCGGATGGAGGAAAACGGAGCATGGAAAAATCCCCGCCCTCCGCCGAGGCGGGGATCAAACCCGTTATCTCCAATCCCCAACCAAGCGCTGTTACCCACTCAGCTACCGGGTCCACGATTTTTTTTAATTCATTTTTTTTTTTTTTTCAGAAACTGCATTTTTAGATAACACACTCGCATTATGCAAATGGCGAAGATTCAAAACAGAATTGTGATTTTATTTACATTGTATCTCAAGTGAAATTAATTGTTCTAATTGCATCTTTTTTTTACCTATAACTTATGCATACACACGCAATTTACAGAAAAGGCAAAGACTATTTGCCTTTATTGATATTTTTCTATCACCAACATTTTTGTTTTTATGTTTAGAGAAAAGATATTATTGGCTTAAATTTCAACAAGTGTATATTGATGAGAGCATGGAAATGCTAAATAAAGATTATAAAGATTATAAGATCAATAAAAAAATGTAGGATCAGGGTCACATTTCTAAATTCCCATAAATATACTGAGTGATTCAAAATTCCCTGTACGAACTTTAAAGATAGTTCAAGAATACAAAAACAAACCGTATTCAAAGTGGAACGTATGTTCGCAAACCTCACGCTGTTTCGCAGCATATTAGTTGTGCAGTGTGAGCCATCGTCATTTGTGGCGTCGACTTTGTACGAATAGGATGTATCACTTCATTAATGCTGAGAGGGCAGATATGCACCTAGCCTGACAAACCGCTGTACGATTGTATCGTGAACGGTGCCCAATCATCAAACATTTGAGCGTTTGCACCATAGATTGTGTGGAACTGGATCATTTGACGGAAAAAGGCAAGACTGTACACCTTACTGTAATATTGTAAACATACGACTAATAAACATGTTGTCTACCTTACTTGTTATCTTTATTTCTGAATCTTAGTGTACCTTCTAGCCGATTCGGATGGTGTTTGCGGACATACGTTCCCCATTATGAATATGGTTTGTTTTTGTATTCCTGTCCTACCATTAAAGTTTGTACAGGGAATTTTACCCCTCAAACACTTATTTACCATTTCTTAAACAACAACCAAGTTCATTCAAGTAAAAAATCCCATTTTATTTAAAGAGTCTTGCAAAATACATTTTGTACCATGTTCTTTCCCTTTAATACTGGTTATTTTGGGCAAATGTTATTTCACTGATGATTCATTACTATGGAAAACTAATAGTTACCTAACAATGGTCTATAGAAATCTAAGAGAAGGACACGAATCTCAATTTAGTAAACTCTCTGTTTAGTAAAACTAAAAAGTAAAAATGAAGAAGATAATAGATGTACAATGTGCCTTAAATATTTCTATAGCACTTGATTAACGTTGAAGCATATTTTCTTTCCATTAGGCCTACAATAATGACTAGGATTATATGAAATTCGTTATTGCAATGATCTACTAAAAAGAAACACTCAACGATTACTAACTAGCCACCTAATAATAATAATAATAATGTTAAAGAGAAATTTCAATACAACATAGATAAGTCCTCAATCTCTAATTATTACTATTCAGCATGATTGCTTAAAAAGAAATTAACTTTGTTAATTCAGTAGATTTGTAATTTTAATAATTAAGGATTGTAAGGATTCTTATTTAATGATAAATATTTATTTAATTACGAATCTTAATTCAGAAATAGCCTGAATTAACATTTCCAAAACACTTTCAGCCTCTTATCTCTACAGTAAATTACAAATATTACTAGGAATCAGGAGAAACAAAGTAATTCTGATCACGTCTTGTCTTTAATCACAGTTGATCAGATTTATGAAGGCATCCGACTTCGTGGCGTCTCGTGATCTTAAGGACGCCAATCCAATAACCTCCAAAACAGTATGTGTGGAAAGCATCAACTAGAAAATAGAATGTCACTCCTTAAATAAAATATCACTTATATCAACGCTTATAAGAACTCCTTAATTAATTACTGATTAAAAAATCAATGATTTATTAGTGGTTAAATAAAAACAGGATCAGAATGTCATTGCAAGGAAGAGTTTAAATTAAATTAAATTTTAAAATAGGAGTATTACATAATGGAACGGAGCCCCTTTCCTCGCAGAAAATCCAAGGGTTTAATTAGGACCTTGAATTCAAATAATCTAATAATCCCATAAAAACTTCAAGTAATAATATATAAGCATAAATTAAAATATATTATAATATATAATAATATAAATCTATAATAAATATAAATATATAATATATATTATAATATACTAAACATTATTATAATATATAAACAAACATGAGTGATCATGTTAAAATTCCCTAATTAAAAACGGAATGGAAAATTTATTTATTTTCTTTGAATATAAACAATATGTAATTACTAAAATCTTTTATTTCTCTGTCTGTGTGTCTGTCCGGCGCAATTTTCTGTGAGAATGGAAAATAGAAATAATTTTTATAATGAAACATCCGCGACAGGAATCGAACCTGCAACCTTCTGATCCGAAGTCAGATGTCTTATCCAATAGGCCATAGGGACTACAACTCTCTTCATATCTCCTTTCCCTTCCCCCATCAATAAGGAATGTATTCAAGCTTTTTTTTTAATCTCAAGATTGTTTATTATTTCCCATCCGTTAGTTTATTTGTAATTCGAAACTGACAATTAGAACTATAATTGCCGAAACGTTGCAATATTTTAAATATTCTTAACCAAATTCTATGTGATATTGAAAAATAAGTGCGTGTACACGGCAGATGTTGAAATAAAGAAAATAGAGTCAAGAAAGAAAGAAGCACTTTTTTTGAAGTGGAATACCGAAAAAATCACTATTTGTATCTCAAACACCATCAATATTTGTAATCAAACGCCACTGAAAAGTGACAATCTATATTACTAAAATCTTTTATTTCTCTGTCTGTCTGTCTGTCAGTCTGTGTGTCTGTCCGGCGCAATTTTCTGTGAGAATGGAAAATAGAAATAATTTTTATAATGAAACATCCGCGACAGGAATCGAACCTGCAACCTTTTGATCCGAAGTCAGATGTTTTTTCCATTAGGCCATAGGGACTACAACTCTTTTTATATTGTTTTTTGACTTATATCTCCTTTCCTTTCCCCCATCAATAAGGAATGTATTCAAGCTTTTTTTTGAATCTCAAGATTGTTTATTTATTTCCCATCCGTCAGTTTATTTGTAATTCGAAACTGACAATTAGAACTATAATTGCCGAAACGTTGCAATATTTTAAATATTTTTACTTAACCAAATTCTATATGATATTGAAAAATATGTGCGTGTACACGGTAGATGTTGGAGTAAATAAAGCAGAGTCAAGAAAGAAAGAAGCACTCTTTTTTTTGAGGTGGAATACCGAAAAAATCACTATTTGCAGCTCAAAAACCATCAATATTTGTAATCAAACGTCACTGAAAAGTGACAATCTATATTACTAAAATCTTTTATTTCTCTGTCTGTGTGTCTGTCTCTCCGGCGCAGTTTTCTATGAGAATGAAAAATAGAAAGAATTTTTACAAAGAAACATCCGCGACATGAATCGAACCTGCAACCTTCTGATCCGAAGTCAGACATCTTATCCATTAGGTCATGGGAACTACAATTCTCTTCATATTTTTTTGACTTATCTGTCAAAACTGAACTTACTTTGACTGAAAAGTAACAATTGTAATAAAAAAGAAAGTCAAAAAAGAAAGAAGCAGTACTTCATTAGGTAGATTACTGAAAAATCACTATTTGTAACTCATAAAGCTAGAATCACATCAAAGTAAAAAAAACTCACGTTAAATATGCGGCTCATCAACCAAGATGAACGAGAGTGTCGATAACATCAATCGAATGATAAGTCTAAGACTACATGGAGAGACTACAGGGCATACAAGTGCGAATAAAATTGACACTTCTGGTAATCCACCACACGAACATCTCTATCTGCCCGAGTATCTGAACGCATTGAATCTCAGCGGTATTCCTCAACATCGTTTGTCATTGAAGATTGGATCTCCAATAATAATGTTGCGAAACATCAATCCCAAGTTTGCATACTGCAATGGAACTCAACTTAAATGCCGTTCATTCGATAATGATCTCATAGAAACCGAAATTATAACAGAACTCACAAAGGAGATTTTGTTTTCATCCATAGGATGTCTATGGAACCATGCGATAATCTACTTCCATTCACTTTCACAAGAAAACAATTTCCGATCAGACCTTCTTATGCGATATTTATCAATAAAGCTCAAGGACAAACTCTAAATAAAGTTGCCATATATTTGGAAAACGTTCTCTTCACTCACGTACAACTTTATGTCTTTGAGTCACAATTCAACAGAATTTGGTTATCTTAACTCTAAAGAATAGTCACAATCAATTTGTCGCGAAGAATTTCGTATACAAGCTATGATCTTCATTTATCATCTATATCAACTAACGTCCATCTGAACATCTCTTCTTCAAATGTCTATATCGAACAATCTAATGGCCTAGGTTAGTAGATAATTTTCACTATTTGTAAATCAAAAACCACTGAAAAGTATCAATTGGAATTGGATAAAAAAGAAAAAAAAAATCACTATTTCTATTAAGTAGTATATTGAAAAATCACTATTTGTTACTTAAAAACAATCACTATTTATAACTCAAAAACCACTGTAAAGTATCAATGGAAATAAAAAAAAAAGAGATTCAAGAAAGAAAGAAGCACTATTTCTATTAAGTAGAATACTGAAAACTCACTATTTGTACCTCAAAAGCCACTGAAAAGTATATCTATATTACTAAAATCTTTTATTTCTCTGTCTGTCTGGTGCAATTATTGTAATTTACAAAAATAGAAATAATTTCTACAAGTTATCTACTGGAATCGAACATGCAATCTTCTGCTCCGAAGTTAGACGTCTTATGCATTAGACCACAAGGATTACATTCTAATCTCTAAAAAGAATAAAAATATATCCAGATATGATTCACACGCTGATTCTAAAAGCAGTCGTGGATTGAGAGAATATAGACATCAAAAATTAAAATTTAAAAAAAAAAACTTAAAAAGAATTTTAGTTTTATTTTACTTGATGTAATTTTTGTGTGTTTTTTTTAATAAATAACAAATTTATGATTATTAAAGCAAACAATAAAATAATTAACCATGAAGCAATACTTACTACACTTAACCATGTGTATATAGTCATCACAAAATACCAATGAATATACTGTGCGGTTATGAATGGCAGAGCTACCACTGCAGGACGATTTTACTCCGCAGAGGGGTGATACGCTGAGATGGGTATTTTCCTAAGAAATTCTTTTGGACATTTTCGCTTTTAAGAAAAAAATAACGAGGAGCATTTTTGCAATAGTATTTATTCTTTCAATAATTCTTTCCCGAAAAGCGCAAATAGAACGCAGCTACTAGTAAACTAACACTATAAAAAGTAAACATCCCATCTTTGTTTCTCCTCCCACCTATTCTGAAGAAATCGAAGGAGACCTGACGCATGCGCAAAAGCGTTGAAGGCTCTCTTAAACAAAAACGAACATTAATTGTACTTATACCAATATCACTTGTTATAAGCTTCAAACCATGAATTCTAATAAACTATTTAGGTCTATTGACAAATAATATACCTGGTACACTATTTAATCATATTACAATTAAATTAAAAATACATATATTTACATGTTCTCTAAAATTTAATATTTGTTCCTTTAAAACAAAAAAATCTGCATTTACAAAGTATTTATTGATTCTTTACTATATTTATTGTTGGATTCATCTAAATACTACAGAAATGTTGTATAAAAAATTTAAAAAAATTTAAACTTAATTTTTACAAATTATGAACATATGAATGATTTACAGCAAATAACACTAAGAATAAATCATGAAGTACTATTTCGATATGAAAAAATAATGTATAATCTTATTAATAAAAATCCATTCCCGTATACTCCAACAAATTAATAACACAATAACCACTACATATTTAAGAAAAACTTAATAATTTGTACTATTTTGGAAACCCAAAAAATCAATTATACCTAAGAAATAAAAATAGAATCATACAAAAACTTCACAATCAAATAAATCCTTTAATTTTACAAATAACTAAAATATCACAACTTAAAAAGGAAATATTGAAAGAAATCTATATAATAAGCGAGAGTGTTTGTTTGTCTTGAAACACTGTCGCCATTTCTCAACGGATCTTTACCAAATTTGGCACAGAGGTTCATATGCATCCCAGAATAATGCATGAACAATGAAAACCAGGATCAGGTCTAAGGGGTATAAATTGGGAGGGGGGGGGGCAAATATTCTTGAAGGATACGCATATCTCTAAAATCTCTTTAGTTGGAAACACGAAATTTGATATGAGTGTTCTTTGTCAAAATCTAAAAAATACGTATTCGACGAATTTCCGATATTCGGATCCTAAGGGGGTGTAAACGGGGCGGGGGGACTTTCCTGCAGGGTATGCGTATCTCCGAAACCACTTGAGTTGCAAATATGGAATTTGACATTAGTGTTCTTAATTCTAAGTTTCAGTTTTCAGTTTATTTGACGCAATTTGCTTTTTTAAAAAAAAAAAAAAATAAAGCATTTTTTTACTATGCAAGGCTTCCTGAGCAAGCGACGGTAACACGTGCATAACATAATTTGTAGCTACCACTTTTTACCAACGGAAAAGTTTCAAAGTGATTACAGAATTACAATTTCTTCGTCATCCACATCAGGCAACTCTTTTTTGTAACCCGTGCGAAGCATGGGTATTCTTGCTAGTTGTAAATAAAGAAGTAAAATGGAAGATTTAAAACAAATAATAATAATAATAATAATACTTAATAATAATAATAATAATAATGGTCACCACAGATGAACCAGGATCTTATGCGCGACTTCTTCACTG
>JAFIDM010012231.1:76922901-76937646 GCA_023159025.1 Thereuonema tuberculata
GCAGTGAAGGACCTGCCCTTGGCAGAGAACTATGAATGAATGAATGAATGCTACCATAACTTACTTGTTTTGTCTTTCTATTTATCTTTTTTGGCAAATGCTGAAAATAAATTAATACATATTGCTTCCAATATTAACTGCAAATAATGAAGTTAAAGTTAAAGTATCCCTCTACAGGCCTGGACAGGCCTTTGGGGCGCGGGAGGTCAGGCTCCCAGTGTTTCGTGACCAACGGGACGAAGTTGAGGTCGGGTGGTCAGCCCGACGCTTAACTCCCGGGAAAGAAACCGATACCCATTCCACAAAGGGCTGGGTAGACCCTAGGGCCCGTTTGGAGGTGAAAAGAGCGTGGAAAAATCCCGCCCTCCGCCGAGACCGGGAATCGAACCAGCTACCTCCAACCCGCAGCCAAGCGCTCTGACCACTCGGCTACCGGGCCCACCAACTGCAAATAATACTTAGTAAAACTGCATTTGCCAAAAAAGATAATTTTTTTTCAAAGATTTCTTTTAATGCTCTGAATTTAAATTTTAATGTGAAAGAAAAATTAGCTTGCTTTTTAGCATATTTCTTATGTATTACAAATTATTCTGGATCTACAGTTTCTCAAATGGATTTAAGAAAAAGGGTTTGATACCAAAACTTTCATTAAGTGATTTCTACCCTCCGAAATTTCTTGTTAATTTCCAACTACAATTTTGAGAATTGAAGTGAGGATTTGTGTATATCTTCCAAGGTTACAGACATGTCTACAAGCATTATTATCAATCTTGCTTTCAAGTTGCCATCTTCAACCCGACTAATAAATATTCAGATGTCTGAAAATAACTACTCGTATGACGCTATTCCTGTGTTTTGTAACATTTCTGAAAGGATTGCTTTGGCAGTCATCCCGCATTCATGAAAGTACGTGAGAAAATCAAGACTGAAAGGCTGAGAAAAAAATTGCAATGACAGAGCAAGATTGGTCAGTAGAGATGTATTATTATTTTGCCAGAAAGTGAAATGCTGTTTCTCAGTTCTCGATCAATCATAGCGGAAGAATCAACAATTTACGCCCTCCTCAAAATCAATATTCTACTTGGCCAAGAAATTTTAATATTAATATATATTACTTCCAAGAGTGAGATTAAAACCTTAATCCTTGATATATTTATTACATTGTATATATTTGAAAAGTATTTTCTATATATCTATTTATTTATTACGTCAATACGACCGCTCAAATAAAATCTTACGATAAAAATATCAAAACTTTTCGATTTCTATTAAATTGAGAATTCTAGTGAATAAATTTAGTTAAAGGTTGAAACAAAGCTAAAAGTTTTTGATTGAAACACAAAACGAGCTGAATGGAAAACGAGATAGAGCATCCTTCTTGGTGGTAAGTAATAGAATAATGATATCATGATTACGTATTATCTATCAAAGTAAAAGAATATCTACAAAAAAAAAAGAATTAGTCTTCTGAAGATATCGTTCTTAATGTGAGTTTTTTTATTGTAAACTTTCGCCAGTAATCTCATTTATTAATGACACTTTCAATTATCATACAGGTTTTTGATATAGTTGACATGTAAAATTTCGAATATCTGTATGATGAAAGCTCATAAAACCACACATAAAAGCTCATATATACACCCAAACACACTAAATGGATTTAACTTCCAATTCCTAATAAAATAGAGAATAAAAATATCTTTTTCACATTTTTTAACTATCCAATGCGATCTAGAGCAGCTATTTCAAACCCATAAAAAAAACATTTTTAGCTTTTTCATATTCGTAATTCGTTATATGCTCAGCTTTTCTCGACGGGGAGAAAAAAAGAAGCTTTATCAAAATCGAGAAAAATCGTTTGAATTAATTCCTTTTAATTCGACATGTATGTAATATAATACAGTTTACACAAATAAACTTAAGGGATAATCTACTTCATTGGAATGCGCAAAAGCGTCAAGTTCAAGACGAACTGACCAAAATAGAGTTTGGAAAGTGGCCCTTCTGGCAGCTTCCAGAAGAATTACGATGGCGACAAACACAATGGAACTGAAGGCAGTGGACTGAGACAGTTCCTAAAGCATAAATTAAGATACAATATTATAATAATTTCTTTGTTATTATGTAAAAACTGTAAATACTAGCATATGAGTAAATATTAGCTCATCGCTTTTATATTTATACTTATGAAATTATTTCTAATTATTTGAATAATAATGTGCAAAAATAAATAAAAAAGAAATTTTAAACATAGGTATAGTCTCTAATAATAATTCTTTCATCTTAAGTCTTTCGAGAAATTTCTATCATCGTTTCAATAAACTTAAAATGGTTGCTCTACTATTTTCTTCCCTCCCACCTCTAAGAAGTAGTATTAAAGCAATTTGAAATAACCTAATTGTAATTGAAGTTTTTCTGTAGAGAGACCCTAATTAGAATTAAAAACTTAATTGCAATTTCATATCATTTCACTCTAAATTTAGGAAAAATTCTAAAATGAAATTATATTTATTTTGAAAGCTAGGAAAGAAAATTAAGCTTGAAGAAATTATGTTTATGTTGTTACATAAGCTAACAAACTTAACTATTCTTAACTAGATTATGGAGTGTTAACTATTAATTCAAACAATCAATCATTGGCCAAGGTCAGAATTTGTAAAGGATTTTTATCTCAACGTAATAATCTTCAGGGCAAAGGTGTTTATCATTTAGTAAAGTAACTTGATTTAAAGGAATTATCTCCAAAGTAGCGACAATATAAAATTAATCATCCGAAGATACAGTTCTTAGTGCGGGCTTTGTAAGGTTCTGCCAATTTTAAACTTTCACCTTGAACTCATTTATTAATAATACTTTCAATTATCATTCGTTGTTTTTGTTAATAGTAAACACAAGATGTAGTTGACTTGCAAAACTTTTAAATACCTACAAGATAAAAGCTCATAAAAAGGTTGTTGTTTTTTTCACATTTTTTTTTTTTTTTAATAAAGAACAAGTTGTTCATTCACTTTTTTTTACATTTTTGGTCGAAGTTTACCGAATAATCTTTTTTGTTAATAAATCAATCAGAATCTTCCATATAAAAACAGAAATCTTACTTTACAATTCAGATTTTATAGTTTTGAGTAATCGTGATTAAGGAGGAATGGACAACGGACGGACAAACAGACATGCTTCTAATCCGCCAACAAATGCTGTACCAAAACTATAATACCTTGCAGAAATATACCATGCAGATATAAAAATATAATAATGAAGAAAGCATTAAGAACACTTTTTATCTTTTTATTTTAACTTTTTATTATAACACTTTTTATCTTTTTGGAAAAATTAAACTGTTATTTTGCAAATTACTGTCCAATTTCAATTCGTATAGAAAATTAAGATATTTTTATAATAATGAAATTCAACGATAGACTATTAATTGAAACATGAATAGCCATTTACTATTATTTTGCTTAGGGTATTTCAGTTGAAAAAAATCTTTAAATATATTTTACAAAAGTCGTGGAAGAATTGCAGTTAGTTCTCTTTTCTTATGGAAGCAAAATAGGGTTTCATAACAATGTTTTTATGAAAATAAATACCTAAAATCCTAAAATACCTGAAATTCTTTGATTTATTACCACAAGTTTTTATCTGAAGTATATTTCTTAATCTCCTGATTTTAAAGTTCACATGAATTGTAAATTGGTTTTTATAATTACATTTTTACGTATTTAATAGTTGAGTTTTGCTTTATCATACCAAATTGTTAGTTTGGCAAACTTTGAAACATAAGTTTGTTAAACGACTTATTTTTGGGGGGAAATTATAAACTTCAAAACTTAAGAATCTGCCTTCAAGCAATGAAATTTGTCAAACTCATATACGGAATATAATGCTAACAGAAAATATAATACACGTACCGGGGATGTCTCAGAAACGGACACGATTAATATACATTTCATGTAAAAAACAGGTGCAAATCATTCTGAAAGACCTTCCTAAACGAGAACCATGAAAAGTGTATATTTAAACTATAGAAACTAATGACAGACTTGATTTAAGTCTAAACATGTTAAAACACGTAGAATATATCTTAAATGGGGTTTTAGATATGACACCTACAATTCAGTTTTGTTAAGTTTCTTACAGAACACTGTTAGTAAAATAATAGGATTAATTTATAGACTTGGATCAAATTTTGATTTCGTCAGCAAATTCTATTAAACGCTTTAATAACAAATTTAAATAATAATAGAAGAAGTTCAGCAGAATAAATTATGAAATTCTTAATAGCTAATTAGCGAAGATAATAGCTAATTCCGATTTGCTTCCTCATCTGTTATTATTATTATTATTATTATTACAGTTATTATTTTTGAAGTCGAAATAATAGGAATGTTCTTTTGCTATATTTACAATCTTAAGTTACGTTTAAAAATCTTTAAATACCTTTAAAATCTTACAGGTTTCTATAAATTCAGGACATATTTTTAAACATAAGCAACGAATTAGGCAAAAACCATTTTGATGTTTTATGGCTATCTTTAAAGGAATATTTACTGAAGCATCAAAATTTTATTGAAATTTTAGGCCTAATCATTGAAAGTCCAACTCTTGGAATTGAGTTGAGATTTTCAGCCCGTTGACTTGATACATACTTTCAACAAGTGAAAACTGCTAAGACGCAGCCTATGTAGCTAAGAATTAACAGAAGAGAATAAACATAGTCAAGCCTTATTAGAACACAGTCCCTAGCTTCTGGTAGTCGAGTTATCAGATCTGTAGTCAGACGATATGATTACTAGGGCGGCGAACGAACTAACTGATAAACAATGAATGAAAGATTACAGTAACTAATACGATTTCATCAAAATACGATGTCGAAGTGAAGCCGTGGTGTGGATTTTAACCATCTCCTAATTGCAGCTTAGATTTCGTTACACTATCAAGGAAATACTAATTGCGTAATGTCGTCTACCAGTTAGAAAGGATCTCCTTTCATTCTGTGAGATCAAAGTCTACTTAGACCTAAAATGAACTTTTAACTCGTTTCACGCAGCAGATAGCTGTAGGTCATGATTAAATCTACATTCAGAAAAACAAATCTATAAAAGATGACATCATTTCATGGAAACTCACTGAATTACAAAACAATGTGAACAAAATTTTATATTTTTTTTTTAAAGTTAAGAATTATAAAACATAGTCTATGAAAAAAAAAATAAGTTGATTACACTTATCCAGTGCATTCAATTAATGCTAAAATTCAGCATTGTTGAAATATTGTTACCGTAATTTTTTAGCGGGAATACTATTACACCCGACTTAGTCCCTTTGATCAAGGAACGCTATGAGACTTTACCTCCCACAACCCAAGAACCACTCGACAGACATCTACTGTGGGATATTGTTCTTATAATAACAGTTAAGTTAAAGTATCTTAATTACAAAGCTCATAATGTTAGGTACGTATTAATAATAGCTTGAATTCGATAAAAGTTGACTATAGATAATCTAGTTTGCTAAGAAGCATTCTTGTCAAAAATCAAGCGATCTTTAAATAAAGAAGGGTTTTTTTTCATCAAAAGTTTGCATGGGGGGGAGGGAATCAACATTGAGATGTATTAACTGATAACAAAAAAAAATTCAATATGGCAGGTTTACTTTAATCAAAATAAAGTAATGCGAAATAAACTTGATGTTAAAACATCTATCTATACAAGATGTATAAACTGTGGCTAATGATGCCAGGATAAATTTTCACTAGAAATATTATGATAAAAATAGAAACCAGGATTTAGAAACTTAAAAAACCCACGTGTCTATCCTGTTGACATATCCAGTTTATGTATGTTCAAAGTAAAGATGGATAGTAGATAGATATATATTTACATATTTTATAAAGGCGATTTAAAGATCCCGAAATTAAGTGCAATACTCTTTTACTATTCTTCTAAGTAATAACTTTTAGAACTAAGGCCCTGATTTTGATGCCTAAACAAATCTTCGATATATTCTTTCTTTTATGATTAAAAAGAAATTCAAAATTTAACTAAAAAATGAGTATCCAATAAAAAAAAAATAAGACAAACTACTTTTTTTCAATTAAAAAAAATGATTTTACATTTCGTCAGTAGAAAAACTTGACGAAAACAAAGTATTTCTGTAACAATGTCTTTTGTCTTGTATCAGTTGAATAACCCTTCAAAAGTAATCACTTACAGATGGAATAAAGATCAGGAGAAAATAAGTGATATATTACGAAAATCGGATTCCTTCTTTTAACTTAAGATACAGGTTCAAAAAGATTATTTGTTTACAATCTATTAATTTTCTAAAATAATTAAATTTACTTTGTTCACTCTATATTATTTGCTTCGAAAAATTAAACGTAAAATTCGATATTAAAGTAAGTTTTAAACAAAATCACTGAGAATTCAATAAGAAGAAATGGTTAGAAAATTGTTCGAAATAGAAATGGTGAGACAGATATGGCTTCAGTTCAGGGCTATTCCGAGGGCGGGGCGAGCGAGGCGGTTGCCTCGGGCGCCGCGGCTAAGGGGGTGCCACGAAGTAGGATTTTTTAAAATTACAAAATATTTTTTTATTTATTTAACTAGTAGCAAAGCCTATCGGACGACAGGCATAAGAAAATCTGAAAAATCATTTTATTATGAACTATCAAATATAAAGTAAATGTCATCTAAATACTGTGCTAACTTGTGAACGAAGCTTCTATGGCAAAAATGGTTTTGAGTTTCGAAATCGGCGTAAACAACTGAGTAAGTATGCCAAATTTCATTAAAATGGATGCAGTGGTAACAAAATTATTTGATTTTGAACGTATGTTTTGTTAGAATTTCAGTTGTCGAGGTCAGTTCCCAAGAATAAAATTTCATGGAAACAACATGGAATGACAAAATGAACTAATATTTCATCCAATTTGAGTACCCTTGATTCAATGGTACCATTGAGAACCTTGGATCTATCTTAATAGCTTAATTATATCGAGTTACAGACAGACAGACAGACAGACGAAATTAGCAAATTATATAAGTTGATGAAAATTTTTAATTGTAAGATGTTGAATGTCTGAAACTGAAGGTATTATCAAGCATAAATCTTGGCATAAAGTCGTTGTTGCATTTTTGATGGGGGGGGGGGGAAGCCGTAAGACGTCTCGCCCCGGGCGCCTGCAGCCCAAGGAACGGCCCTGCTTGAGTTATTCTGATAATTCACAACTCATTTTGGCCCCATCTCCTCAAATGCAAATCTGGTATGTATTAAAAGTCAATATTGTCTTCTTTGAAGTCTTTGAAGACGTGCTTCGATGTAATTATATTCTAATTTCCTTTGTTGTATTACAAATATAATACCAAATTTACGATATACCTTCGTAGCTTTTCCTTAACAAACACAAAGTAATTGAAGAATTTAGAATTGGGGAAGCTAAGAGGTTAAACAGCACCTGCACCCTTCTTTCGTATATTCTTCTAAGAAATGAGAATAGAAAAATCTATCTAAAAAGCATAACCCTTACTGCTGCAAATTTCGACATCAAATTTCCGAGAACGTTTGTTTTAGATAGATAGATAGATAATTATAATAAGCAATGCACTTTATAAAATGTAGAATTCTCCAAAATTGAAAATAACGCGAATGACACGGAATGTCAAGTATTTAAGATAAATGGATTTATGGAACCTTTCCTTCGTTTTCATTACAGTTAAAAGATAGATTAAAAAAATTAATTTTAAATGTATTTTAGGCTTATTGATTTTAAGTTTATTCATTTCATACTTCCTTCTGATTTCTATTTATAAAAAAAAAATCATGAATAGAACCATCTGGGGGCAAACATTTGAACTGGAGTAAATTTTTTCCCAGAATTATCGGGGGCCTTTTGAAATCTACTTTATTTCTTTTGATAGATTGTTCCTGCAATGCAAAGGCGTCTGGGAAAGGTTGGCTACAATTCAATGTCATCATTCGCTCATCCTGATCACTACTTGAAATCATTACTTCCACCTCGTGATTCTTCTCGAATATGAACCCAAGGCCACAGGGGGCTGGGTTTCATCTGTTGCGGCGATATCTTATTACATAACAATACAGCGCTGATTGACTCTTTCGCCACAACCGGTGCCTCAGGACCTTAGTTGTTCACACAGTGTTGACGAAAAAATCGAATGCACGTGTTACAAGGACAAGTTCTGTAATTACGAACTTCTTATATAATTTTTGGAAAGTAAGAAGGAAAATGACGAAGAAGGAGAAAGAAAGAGTAATTCCGAACAGTTTGTAAACCAGTTAGTTTATGAAGTTATATTTAAATAAATAAAGAAAGAAAGAAAGAAAGAAAGAAGGAAAGAAATAATTCATTAATTAAACTGTTGATTTTGCACTATCGCTACAGATTTGATTCTGAGTTTGTGGTTTCTTTAATAAATTTTTATCCTGAATTTGTTTTGAATTAACTAATTAATAAAAACACGATTTTAAATTGAAGCCGAGTGACACTCATTATACGAGTTCAGATAGTGTTTGGGAGACAACCGAATAAGTATCAGATGAGATTTTTCTTTACTGGAGAATTTCAGTACCAATGAGTTTACTGGTCTTTCTGAGTTCTCATGTTATCTTAGCATACGAAGGCCATAACACTTCAGACGATATCTGAAATGATATCATTTCCTATCAAACAAAAAAAGTTAAAACCACATTTTCAAGCAAAGAATTAAATTATTCGACACACACTTGAATCATCTATTAACTGATTATCGCAACAACTTCTCAAAAGAATAATTGAATCGCAAATGTGAAAAAGGTACTAAGTCAACTTTTTGTACATTTTGAGTTAGGACTGAAAATGGGTTCAATTGTGTTCACCCCATGCATCATTTAAATGGGAACTAAATCAGGCTTTTCCAGTAGTCTCAGGAGGTCAAAAACTTGAATACTGCTTTACATTTTTTCATTATTTTCGCACTAGTGTTACATTGCCGTATGATACTATATATAACATATATGATTAAGTTTGTACTAAAAAAAATTGAAATAAAACATTTTATTTTAACTGCAAAATGCGACAATATAATTGCAAAACGTGGAAAAAGGTACCTAAGTCACCCATAAGCTGGAAAAAGGTACTACTGTAAGTCGAAATTTTTAATTATATCTTTGTACATTTGCATACTGACGTAAAAATAAGCAAATGACAGGCATGGGTCGGCTTCACAGTCGTTTCACACCACACCAATGGATTTTTAATTGCTGGCTCTAGTTTTGAATGTGGAAGGTTTTTTTGTGTTTTTCTCAGTTTGGAATTTCTATGACTTAGTACCTTTTTCATATTTGCGATTCAATTTTAATGATTTCAGATGTAAGCGACATTGAAGCTTCGGGAATAACTTTACTACATTTGCTCATATGCACCAAAAATCCCACACACCTTATTAAATATTTAGCCTATTAAGTATTTTTTTTTCCTCGGAAAAAAAAAAATCATTCGAAAACGACATAAACTTTAAGTTAGGAGGGGGATGTTGGGTTCATATCCTCCTCTTGAACAGACCCTCACGGTTTCCCAGTTAATCTTACGTAATTAACATCAGTGACGCCACAAACTATCAACCAGTGAGAATATATAAATATTCTTCAAGATTACATCATCTAGCATTGCAGTAGTGTTGCAATAGCTCAGTATCGGTTTACTTCTAAAATTGAAAAGGCAGAATTTTATTTTAGTTGGAGAAATGACCAGTAAATGATAAATAGATCGATGGTTCGTTGTCCCTTCAACAGAATTTCTGTCCCTTGGTCGCAATGCGTTTATCTTCCATTCCATCTCCCAACTGGTTTGCTTTGGAAAAAAAAAAAAGCATCAGCTGTTAAGAGATTGGGAAACCTCCCTGACAAGGAACTAATTGAAGGAGAAAAAAGATCGTTTGAAATCTAGTCACGAACTGAATCAACGGGGCTTGTGACGACTAGAAAAAAAAAGTTCAATTTATTGGAAGTCTTTTCTGGGTTTTAATTGCCTGCAACATCCTTATTACTATTCCAATACATTTTACTGTTTTACGAAGATTACAAAACAACTGTACAAAAACAACTTTTGTTTCTCAGATTTTACTTAAAAATAAACATCAAATATTAATATTGAAATATTAGAATTATAATTCAAACATAATTTTGCTTAGAAACAATTACAGCATCATTGTTTTTTTGAAGATGTAATGAATTTTGTTCTAAAAAAATAAAAAGTGACTTTGTGCGATTTTTGCTGCTGTAGTTTCTGGCTGTGTTTGATGCATTATTAAAAGCAAGATTTTTGCCAAAGATTCTTGAAATTTGAATCGGAGACCAATAGAAGAAAACTAGTGAACAAGATGAATTCATGGAGTCGATAAGTTCCAAATCAAAGGAAATTATTTCTTTAAATAATACTAAGTATTATAGGCAGGAAAGAGATGTTATTTTAATGTATTTAATACTAAGTATTATTACAGAAATTACTACAATTCCTTTCTTTGAGATTAGATTATTTTGTTTGTTTTTTTGCTTTCGCCAAAAAAAAAATTAAATAAGCCTGCTCTTTTCAGAAATGAAGATTAAGAAAAAAATAGACATTAACGACGGACACTGCAGTTACTGAGTTGCCACCAAATGTCTTCTACATCGAACCCGACACCAGAACCGCTGGCGCTTTTTAAAATCCGGAAAATTGGACTATTTTTTTTCTTTTGTTGTTATTTTAGGATATTTATTGGCAGAATGCACTGTACTGACTTGTTTATTTAAAATGGTTCAATTTTCTGGCCAGGTAATATCTTTATTAATTATTGTATCGAGTCCTGCTTTTTCTTTGGACCCAAATTACAGTAAATAGTTTCCACACATAAAAGAAAAACAAAAACAAACAAAAAATCACAAATTTATTTTTCTTTTTAAATTTAAATTTTTTAGTTGTTTAGGCATCTTTGTATTTTTAAAGTTATAAAGTATTTCAATTTAAATTGCAATGAAATCCTTTAAAAAAAATGCTTTATTTATTTTGAGTAAGATCTTGTACATAGTTTCTTTACGCTGAAATACTTTACACAAATTGGATACTTTTGAATGCTGTTATCTGGTTTTCTTTTTAGGTTTTTTTTACATCACGCGCCACTTCGAGAAAAAAAAAAAAAGAAAGACTTAATAATCAATGTATGTAGTAATGTATTAAATAATAATTACGTAACTTAGGCTCATAAATTGAGTGCAAGTATGAACATTATTCAAAAATCGAAATCTAGAATAATTAATAAAAAAAATATTTTTTAAAGCTCTTAGCAGCTACTAATTAAAAAAATATATATACTTAATAATGACCTTGAGGAAATCAGAGCTATATTTATATTTAATTATACATATTTCATCTGACCAAATTCCAATCATTGTTTTATTCTGATACAAATTTCAAAATCAATTAATTAATATTGGGAAACTGCAAATAAAAATTAATTTTACGCAATAATTGCTAATTTCTTTTGCCCTCTTTTTTTTTTTTTTTGCATCATCAAGATTTTTAGGAATTTGTAATATTCCATACATCTAAAAGAATTCGAAATTTATTTATTATATCGATCATATTTGTAAAAAAAAAAAAAAAAAATGTAGATGGTGAAATATTAAAATATTTCATTCTACATTAATCTAATTAATTGTTAAATTCACGGGTAAATGGGTAAATATATCTCCAAATACATAACAATATATATAGTCTATATAAATTATATATATATATATATATCAGTTTATTCCGTGCGTTTGAATTACGTTCACGCAGATCATAAATTTTCTTTTTGTGTCTGGCATAAATCAGTTGTAAGGAATTGTTGATTTATTTGTCTTTTCCCGAGACTCATATTTATCAATTCAGTATCAGTTTTCAGTGCAGTGTCATTCGTAGGAGAAGCTTCTTCAGATTTTGCAAGTTTCTTTTTTATGATTAGTTTAACTTTACTACTGTAAATGACTCAAAAGTAAGTCGAAAAATCATCTATTCAATCCATTTATTTAAGCCTTTTTATTCTAAATTTTTTTCCATAATGTATATGTCTTGTTTTTAGTTAAATCCCTTCTAAGCTAGTGGTTACTAGCGGGGATTAGCATTTTGTCCTTTTTTAATTTTAATTTTCTTACTAATTTTTTTTTTTATATGAAGGGATATTGTTTAGTTGCCTGTTGTTCATGTTTTGGTTGCTTTCACTGAGCTGCAGTTACTTGGTAAATTCAACTGATGACGGTTATGAGTCTGAAACAGTCTGTCTTGGATTCCCGGTATCAAAAATTTCAAAAGCAGCTCAAGTGATTTTTATTTGTATGCGTTTTTATTTCTTTTTATATCTTTGTATTCTACTTTCAGATTTTTTTGTTTGTTTGTCTATCTGTCTGTCTGATCATCAAGCTGAAACGGCCGGACCAATTTTCTTAATAATCGGTACAATTGTTATTTAAGGACCAACATGAAATATGATTGCAATTAGAAAAGTTTTTAATCCTTAAAAAAAAAAAAAAAAAATCTGTTAACTGTTAATATCTTAGCAAATGGAAACAGAAGAAATTGATGGAGCACTGTGCACTAAACTGAAATTCTATCAGTAGAAGTTTTGCTGTGCCTTTTACTTGGTGAATTAAAAAAAAAAAAAAATTCTGAAATCGATTTCCAACTTAATTTTTAAAAAGCTATTATGACGATCCTTGTGAATTAGGTAATCAGCATCTATGTGCAATAGGCAAGGAATTTCCTTATGAATATCTGAAAAAATATTCATTTCTATCAATACATCATTGATAAAAGAAACTTGTAAATATTTTAAAATTGTAAAATTTGGGTCCTAGATTGATTTTAATCGGTTAAAAGGTTTATCATATTTAAAAAAATAATTAAATAATTCATTAAATTAAATATAAAAAAAAAGGCGAAGGTATACATAAAGTTGAATTATCTTGCTGAAATTACAGTTGAAAATTAAAAAAAAAATATCTATTTCCATTCGATGAAATCATTTCAGCCATCAAAGATAAATTCGAATGCCAACAATAATCATAATTTTGCTGCCAATAAAAGTTTTTGCTGAAGGAAGAAGAATTTGAAACAAACGTAAATAATATTACATTACAGCGTAGTAATCTCTTTTAAATAACACTTCAGGAAAAACCAATGCTTTCTTTTACATTTCAGTTCAAGCAAACATAGGATGTGCCAGGCTTAATTAAAATTGACTAACGTCATTAAGTAGGATCCTAATTGCAATTTTGTTCAGATACAACTACACCGTTAAATCAGAGGATAACATCATACATTTAACTCGTAATTATCGTGAAGCCAATGAGTGACTTTAACTGACATTTCCCTTAAATGATTTATTGCTGTACATTCGATTAAATTTTAATTGCTGAGCCTCCTTCAAATAGAGAGGTTAATTGTTTATCACAGTCATTTCAAACTAAAATGAAAATTTTCTTATGTAAAGTCAGAATTTCATTGAAAAAGGTTTACTTATTTATTAATTTTGAATTATACTAAAAAGGCAGGACCAAAAATTGGACTCGCCAATTTTGTCTAAAACTTACGATGTCATAGAAAAGGTGGACATAATTAAGTCTTAGTTGAAATCTATAAAAGATGATGTCATTGCAGGGAAACTTTAACTTTATTGTACCCAACGTTTGGGTACGTCTTCAGCAATTCCATTTTCGTTAAAAGACTTCTGAACTTCAAGTAATTCCGGTAAACAAAGTTTCTAATGACCAATGACCCTAAAATTACCTACTTAAGCCAACTACATCACTAAATCTTCGACGCTTTTGTTACTTGCTGTTTTGTTATTTATGGACTAGAAGCCAGGCCCTTATGAAAGAATTTCTTAAGACTGATCAAATCAAACTAATTGGATTGGACAATAACACTGAAATAATAAGCATAAAATTGTTTGACTTAAAATGAAAATACTGAGCCCCTTATATTTAATTCTTTAAGTAATCAAAATCTATGTTCATGTTAAACAGTATAACTTTACCCCTAAATCTGAAATTGAATGGATAAGTATGTTAATTAAAAGCCATGTTGAGCCCTTTAGCATAATAAGCCAGCAGGTCTGCCTTATAATTAGCTCAGTAAACGAATCAATCAAATTATCATAAGACAAATTCCTCGTTCTTTTATAAATGGGAATTTATATTTGACAAGTTTTAAAAGAAAAAAATCTTTTAGGCATTATGAAAGAGACAGAAAATGATGAGAAGAAAAACAAACAAACAACAACGGGCTTATTATTTCAGGCTTCTCTGTAATGCGTGATAGTGAAAATTGGTAAGGCGTGACCGGTGAAAACTGGAATGGTTTTCACAATAATTATAGACCTTGTGTTAGCCCAATATATGACTCTTGCTCGAATTCAATTTTATTCGACTCATTCACATTTATTGCCCAACTATAAATGGCGACATCCTGGAAGAGCAATTGACGCCGTATTTTGAATTACGTTCATCTGTTTGTCAACAACTGACAAAGATAGGAAGAACAGCAATCACTAAATGAGCCAAGATTCCACGATGTTCAGAAACACGTAAGCTTTCATTTTTAGTCAAAGAAAAAACCTTCAAAATTAAAGCAGAACCCATTTAATGAGAGAGCATTTAATTGTCTGTGGATGTATTAGCAGAATAGAAGAAGCCTACATACATAATCACAAAAAATGTAACTGCCAG
>JAFIDM010012231.1:76938046-76982412 GCA_023159025.1 Thereuonema tuberculata
TTTTTTTTCCTTTTGTGGTCAAATACCTTTTGTGGTAGCCTGAGTGCTGCTAAAGGTTTTGGAATCCACATTTTGTTCTTGTTTTTTATTTTCTTGATTTTAGTCTTTGAGGGGTCACAGTTTCCATCATGTATTCTTAATACCTCCCCTCATACGCCTTTTGAGTCCTGCACTGGCTGATTAGCTCTGGCTGAGGAGAGCCTAATAAGCTCGAAACGGCCGTCCCGGAGTATGAGCTCGACTCAAAAGGCATTCTTATTTGAATAACAATAAAAAAGTAAATATGCATCAGTTGGGGTTCGAATAGAAAATCAGTCACCAATGGACTAGCAAAGTTCTGTAATTAAAGACACCATTTTGCATTGACATCTTATTAATTATCAGAGGCTTCTAACTTAAAAAAAAAAAAAAAAAAAAAATCTTTAAAAATTATTGCTCTAAGTTTTAATCAACAATTCAAAAATTTTCAACAAAATCAGCAATTCTACGTTTTTAACAATATTGCTTCAACATTTCAACTGTAATTCCCGGATACAGCAAGAAGTTAAAGATTAAGGAAAGTAAACTTCAAAAACAGTAAAGATTCATATCCTTTACTGAAACTCCAAGGAAGTCGCTTTCGAAAACTTTATAAATTCAAATAAATTATTAGCATTGCGATTTACTAGGCCTATATGAATGAGCTTATAAAATGATAGGGTGGGTCTTTGGGTTTTAATTTTTTTCTTCGTATTGTAACACCCAATCCGGTTTTGTTTTTATGTACGCGCATGTGTGTCTGGGTGTTTTTTGTTTTTGTTGGTTTATTGGGGAGAGTATTATAACCCATTCCAAATGTCTGGACACGCCTCACATTAACTTACCGACGGGAGGAAAGTGTTGAAAAGAATTGTAAACAACTCCTTCCCTCCATTCTCCATTGCAACACTAAATGGAAGAAATTAACTATTTTGGACCTGTTTTTTGGTTGGATAATATATCGCTTTGTTTGTATCCGGAAAAAAGAATATAGCGTTTATTGTTGTTTTTTGGTTAAACGGATAAGACCATCATATCCCCTCTAATTCTAAATATATAAATTTGTTACTATTTTATTATATGAACTTATTGTTAAAATTTGCACTGATCAGTAATTCATTTGATTGATAGAGCGTAATTAACTTTATTGTATTAAAAAAAATTGCTAATTAAAATAACAGAATAAATACCTAAATTTTTTTATCAAAGTAATACAAAGAATTCTTAGGTGAAATATGAAATAAAAAAAAAAAAAATCACTAAGTATTTGTATTTTTTAAAAACAAATTCTTTGCATTTTGTCTCCAATTTTTGCAGGGTTTTTTTTGTTGTTGTTGTTGTTCAGAAGACAAATAGTAATTACTGTTCAACATTTTTCATGGCGATTCGATAACAAGAATTCAACAACAAGACATTCCAATAGAATTAAAAAAAAAAAAGAATTGGAATTTCAAGGCCATAAACAAAAAAAAACAAACAAAAAATATATGTTTGAATAAGATAACCGAAAAGATAAATTTATGTAAGAGTACAAGTAGATCAGTTAATAATTTTTAACAACTATATATGAAAAAGAAAGCATTAAATGAAACACTTGCTTTTTTTCATACAAATATTTATTTCAGAGTTAAATAGAATTTGCGCAAAGATGGTATTTTAATAATATTAATAATCATATTAAATACCCTGTTGTTTTTAAGATAAATACAAGCCTTTAAGATAGCAAAATTATATAATATTAAATAACTATATATTAATTTATAATTTACTTACTGCAAAAAAAAAAAAATTATATACACTAAATACTAATTCATTTTTTTTTTTTTTTAATTCTGAGTAAAGTTTTTGAATCGTTCCACTTATGTTTTTCTGCTGAGATACGTTGTAATCCTAAAATAATTTATACTTCTCTTATCTGATACAAACAATTTAGGTTTTTTTTTTTTTTAATTGATAGCTACTGAAATTGTTTTTTTTTTTTTTTTTTTTTTTAATGTTGAGTAATGGTGATTTCTATTTATCCATTTTTCTTACAGATAAATTTGAAAATAACTTCGAAATTTACTTCATGGCAAAAAAATGGACATAAAGCCTCAAAAGGATACTTGTGTTTTTTTTTTTTTTTTAATTTTCATTAGTGGTATTTTTTAATAACGTTTTTTTAGTAGAGAGATATTTTTTTTTTTGCATTTATAATAACCTAGTTCTATGTCTTAAAATAAATTTTATATTAAAAAAAAAACCTCATTTTTAAAATGTAAAATTAAAGATGCTGGGATAGTATTGACGAAATATCTATTGCGTCTATTGTAGCTATTGAAGGTGGGAGTTTACTGGTGAGTGAAGGTTTTTTGTTATGTCGTGTTTGCACTTTCCACAAATGACGTCAGTGTAATGTTTCGGAATTTAACTGAGCTTTTTGTAAAAAAAAAAAAAAATGCTTTAAAATTTTGAATTTTTACGAATACTTTGAGATACAAGAAGTATCTAATAATGGAAAAAGTGTCAATCGACTGAATTAAATTAATGAAATAATTCTTTTGAGATTATTTGTTATTTCATTTTGTATAGCCTACATCAGGTTGCGACAAAGATATTTTATTACTTTACATCCGCTCAACAAGTGCATAGCTTAAATTTCATAAGCAGAGGTGGTTTGTATTGCAAAGTCGCTAACAGCTGTGTCCTTGAAAAAAGATATAATTATTTGGAAATTTCGTAGACTATCATATATTAATCTTCAGAATGTAATAGTATCTGTATTACGTTAGGAAACAATAGCAAAGCGAGAACTCCAAACCCTATTATTTTGGAGATTGTTAATTTATTTCAAGCAAATTTTGAAATTATAAATTCCTTAGATTTTTATTTAATCCTAAACTAACTCAATCGAAGAAACCTAACCAACCGAATGTAGTGATTTCGTGTCACTTAATGAAACTTTGTCGATCCCAACTACGTCAGCTGGTCAGAAACATGCTACTAAATTCCAAAGTTTAGACTTTAATATTTTTCTATACCGTACAAAGTATATTCATTTGTATGAAGAATATAATAACAATACAAGCTTTCAGCGCTAGTTAGAAATCAGTATCCTGATAGGAACGAACCTTTGTATAAACTTTGTCGAATTAACGAAGTCGTTAAAAAAAAAATAATAATCACGATGACCATTATATCTTAGTGATTTAAACTAAAACGTTGGCCAAATTTACATAAAATTAATAGTTTATGTCGTAGAATTTAAATATACACGAAAGAACCTTGCAGGATGATACAATATACTATTTGTCTTTTTTGTATTATCGACTTTTTTCATTATTACTTTTAATCCTTAAATAAATATGAATTTTTAAATTCATTTAATAAATTAAGAATAATTTTTTTCGATTAACTTTCATATTTTGGCTTTTAACAGCAAAAGAGGTAAAAGTGTAAAACTAGAAAATCTTAATTTATTCAAAGTTAAACAAAAAAAAAAAAAATGACAGATTTCCTTATAGTAGCACTAAATCTGGTGCCTTATAACCATTGGGTAAATCAGTCAAACCGTTATCAGAGTCGCCCTTGACATTATTTACATGTCCAATCACCTGATCTGAACTAGGAGAAGAAAAAAAAAAGTTCAATGATTACACGAATTCCTTGGCATCGTGTCGTTAAATACGATAAATTGCTTTGCTAAAATAAAAGCAGTTCCTTTGCTTCCTGCGGAAATGGCACGTGTTCTTACTACTTAAATAAAAGAAGAAGAAAAAAAAAAGCTTAAAACTGACGCACAAACTTATAGCTAGTTAACGTCCGTAACACCCATACAGGGTTTGGACGGCCTCCTACAATAGGAGGTATTAGCTGGATACCACGAGGGGGCACCAACCCCAGGGGAAGAAGAGACAAACACACAAGAAAGGAAATTGAAACAGCCATGCCACTGCCGGGATTCGAACCCAGGTACTGGCGCATTGGCCACCACGACCGACCGCCGCCGAGACCGCACGACCACGCCAGCACGGCCACAAACTTATAGGTGCTCCAGAGATTTTAAATTATAAAACAGAAGTAGAAACGTAAATCAGCTCAGCAAACTCATTTCGGCATTTTCAGGACATTGTGAAGACAAGTATTGAGGAAAAGAAACCGATTGAAGTTTATTTCCAGCAGGCATTTGTTCCTTGATAACAAAATGACATAAGTTAAAAAAAAATGCTCTTTTTACCGTACATAGAAAAAAAAAAAACTAAAAAAAAAAAAAAAGAGGGCCCCTTGATCGGAATTATACGGTATAGTATGTTGAGATTTTGTTATCGACATGACAAACCTAATTGCGTACTTGGAATATTCTTTATTTTAAGATTTATTTCTGAAATTCTATTATATACAATCGTGCAGAAATTTAACAGGATAGATTTTAATAAAAAAATACATAAATTAAATTTATTATATCTTTAAATCTAACTCGTTACAAAACTAAAGTAAAAATTAATTAAAAAAATTGTAGCTACATCGAATTCAGGTTTAGTATCGATATTCGCTGTAATATTGAAAATGGATACAATTACAATTGAATAATTTGGTGAAAATCAGATTTTAAAAAATATTTACAAAATAAAGATTTTGGAAAGACCAGTTTGTTCTATTTTTTCCGACTATTTAATTTCGCTGTAAGAGCGTCGAAAAGAGAAGATAAAAAGTTTTTTATTGCAAATAAAAAACTAAGTATCTGATAAATTACATGCAATAAATAGGTTCTCGAATATCAGTGTTTAGTTCAGTCTATTTGGATGCAAAGAGTTTATTACTACAGCGGCAAGAATTTAAGATAGGTTAAAAATATACTACCGCGATTTTAAAAATAACTTAACGGCCACGTAGGGTTAGGCCTTTTACACAATTCCAAGATTTTTTTTTTACTGCTTGATATTTAACTAAAAACCCTACTTTCGAATGAATA
Source organism: Thereuonema tuberculata (assembly GCA_023159025.1). NCBI lineage: Eukaryota > Metazoa > Arthropoda > Chilopoda > Scutigeromorpha > Scutigeridae > Thereuonema > Thereuonema tuberculata. The sequence continues at coordinate 76,943,016 of JAFIDM010012231.1, forward strand.
ATATCGGGTCAGTCTGTGGTACCGTGAAACTAAAATAGAACACTCTAAGGTCATCTCTACTACGGAGTCCCCCATTCTATTAAACTGATTGACTCACCTTATGCCCATTCACGAAGAACACCAGGGGCTGTTTATCGGCCGACGGCATCCTTTGAGCGTAGGTGTACTAGACCGACCGATGATCAACACGTGGATTGAAAAACTTTCGTCCCTGACTCTTCGCAGCACGTGCCTCTTGTGCAGGCGGGTCGAAAACTGAGCGGCTCGGTTGGCTGCCGTTCCCTCAGCCTTGCCAATAGTCATGCGTGACGTAAATAGTGACGTCATTGCTCAAGTTGTCTCTCGATTTAAAGCTAACCTCAGATGTACAAGCGATGAAGTAAAACTAACAGCTGACAATAACAATCACGTAAACATTTCGAACAATCTGGCTTCGTCTGTGAGTGTTCGCAAGCATTGCCCTTGTTCTTGATAAGATATTGAAATCAGCCTAAGGAAAAACACACACTGGATATTAGCTATTAACTTAAATATTTCATTTTTCTTTGAAAAATTCCAAATTACTTATTTTCGATCATTATATACTGTAAACATCTGATTATTTGGGGAAAAAAAAGCAACAAACAACAAAAACACTTCTCCTTTTACACAGAAAATAGGAAGATATAAACCTTGAATTTATTGTTGGCGAAGAAAGAAATAATAATAATAAACAATTTAAAAAAATTTTGAAATTTCAAAATAATTAAAATTTTTAAAATAACTTAACTGAAAATAAACTTACATAATATTAGTTTTATACAATTAAAGTAATTAAAATAACATTTTTGAGAAAGTTAACTTATGTCTTTATGATTGGCGATATAAAGTAATTTTTACAAAAGCACCTTTGCAATTAAATTTATTCTGAAATTTATCTACTTATTAAAGCGCAGTTTAAATTGATGTTCTTTGAAGACTAATTTACATTCGCAAAATGTTAGCAAACGCAGAATAAAAACATGCTTAATTAGAAATACAAATAAAAGTCTCATAAAAATTTCAACTCAGGATGTTTTAAGTCAGAGTTAGTTCCCACTCCCCCACTGAGTAAATTATTCAAAAACTGGATTCGCTGATTTTGTTTTGCAGGTTTGGAGCAAATTAGTGGTTTCCTATTTATTTCAATCCAGCTATTATAAAATTTCAAATTTGCACAATCTTTTGCAGAACCATTTTCTTTTTTCCACAAAAAGTTTGTATATATAACAATATATATTTTATTGTTAAGATAAAAAATAAAAAAACATTCATTTTGAAAGTGGTGTACCCTGATACCATTTGAAGTATCACATTACGATATAAAAAAAATAAAATATCTTTCCAACCTAATCTCCACTAATTTCAAACCACATTATCAAAATTACAGTAAGTAAATTGCCAAAAAAATGTATGAAATTAATACTTGATGTAAATTCACACACCTCAACATAGATTAATAATTCACTTTTCATAATATCTCTACTGTAATATTCTTCTATATAAACATATAAAATATTTCGGCTGTATTTAAGCAGCAGCCTTCTTCTGGTGATTTCAAGTCTTATTTCGTATTTGGAGAAAATAATCACATAATTTAACAATAATATAGCGTAATAAATAATATAACAAATAATAAGTTTCAAAATGTGAGGGTATCAATACTGAACAATTTAAACATAACATACTGTAACATTGGTAATTTTTTTTTTTTTTTTGTCTACAGCTTTTTTCCACTGCCGCGTGGGGTCGCTGATGAGCAAGGCGCACCTGCTCAATATTGGGATTTGGCTAGGGGTTTTACAGTTGGATGCCCTTCCTAACACTAGCCCAGATCACAGGGAAACCCAAAGATGCCATAGACGGCGAAAGAAGGGAAAGAGGAAGGAGTAAACAACACAGGAAAGAAAGCAAACATCCATGTCCAAAGCCGGGATTTGAACCCGGGTACCGGCAAACTGGCCGGCACAACATGGTATATTGGTATATCATAACAAATAATATAACAGATAACAAGTTGAAACATACAAACTATAAAAACAATAAATTCTTTACATATTAATCTGTTATATATTTATTCATAATTTTCCGGACTATTTTCAAAGTATAGGGATTAATTAAAAAATCAAGTATACAAACAACTGAATGGATTCCCAATGGAAAGTCCAGGATCTGGAACTTTATGCAATTTCTATGTAAACAAATTAGAGCGTAACGAACGAAGTGGAAAAATATAAGTTTTGCATAGCCTACTGTAGGGATGCAGACGATATCCTCATCGTATGGCCAGGATCATTAAGACAATTTTAATAGTATTTTATATCAATTAATGATATAGATAAACATATATAGGAGAAGGTGGTAATATGGAATCTGCTCATAATATGGAACTCCTGAATATCTGAAGAGCCTTTAGCTGCACTCTAGTAGTAACAGCTAGAAATTGTTTATTAGATCACCTAAAAGGCTGTAGAAACGCTGTAGACGTACTTGTATAATGGCGGTTGATCATGAAGCGTGATTGTTTTCCTTCTATTTTCAAACAATTGAAAGGTGTGTAAAACCTCGTTTGTTTGTAATTGTTTATAACTAACTGACAATTTCTATATTCAGGAGCTTTACCTATAGTTGTTGTCTAATATTTCTACGTGTTTAAACATATTTAGTCCTTTTCGTTTCGCTGTAGGCTTAATGTTTTTTTCAAGATGGCAATGTTTGTATGGAACCCCTAGGTGCTGATAATATGGACTCGATTTATATGCACGTTTTAAAAAGGCATTTTTATTGAATGGGTGAGTTGAAAAAGGTATATATTCTACAAATGTAAACTTTTGGAAAACTAAAAAAAAAACTGTTTTTTAAGAAAACTAATTTTTTTACAAAAAAATTTTCTATTATCGATTTATACCTTTAAGTGAAGTGAATTCATTGTGCTTTGTAAATATATAGATATAGAGCTTTTTATAGCATAAAACTATGAAAATATATCTCAATTTAGTTTGTCAATTTTCTGGAATATGTACCTTTTTCAACTCACTCATTCAATTATTACAGATGCCACGAACAACTGTAGCCATAAAAGAAAGACTTGAGATAAGATCAAGATGAAGGAGATAGTTAGGGAAAAAAATAGGACTAAAGAAAGCGGCTAAACTATTTGCAGTTCCAAAAGCAAAAACACATGCTATTATTACAACTTTGATCATTTTTTTAAATATAAAAAATCTTTTTGGAAAGTTTTTCAACATTTTATGACTTTTTTAAATTCCCTATGCTTCAAAAAAAAAAAAAAAAAATGGGATCCCTATTACCAGCACCTTGTGCTTGATGACGAAATTGTACTTTTTTTTAATAATTTTAATGAAGGTTTCCTGGTAAGTGGAAAACTGTAAATTCAAACTAGATATGTCTAGCCAATCGAATAAGAATGCTAAAAAGATCAGAAATGAAGAAAAAAAGAAGAAATCGTTCAGAACAAAGTGGGTTCCATACTACCACCTTCTCCTCTACGATTTACAAAAGAAATAGCAACAGATAGAAAATTATCATTTTTAGATTTGCTTATTATTAATCAAGGTAACAATTTGACATATAAGCATTTTGAGAATAAGTATAAAATTAATCTTACATTGAACTTCAACTCCGCACATACTAAACAAGTAAAAAGAAGCATAAGATTAAATTACGAGGATACGTACGTCTACAGGATTGTTGATAATACAACATCGACAGAAACTCAAAAAGAGAAAATTAAAGTAATGAAAATAAAGTTAATACAAAATGAATATCCTCCAAAATTCATAAATTCAGCGATTAACGAATATTTTAGGTTTAAAAAAAGATTGAAATTAAAAAAGAAAAATTTGTCAAAGTATTCAAATTGGAATCTACAATAAAGATACCTCATCACATAAAAAGAACAGTGCAAGATGAATAATATTAGAATAGTAAATAGCAATTCATACAATATGTACTCTCAAATCGAAAAATTAAAGAGAATGAAAAATAATAATCATATTATGAGGGTTATCTATGTGTTAAAATGTAAGGATTGTGGCATGAAATATTTTGGTAACACAAGCAGGACATTCCGTGAGAGACTACGAGAGCATATAAAAGCAGATAAAGATGAAAAAACGGGGATTTCAGATTGGGCAGATCAATGTCTTCAATTACAGCACAATCCTGAGCCGTTGACATAAAAGGCGTTGACAGCTCTTATTTTTAAGTAAGGATGAAAAACCAAGATTGATAATTGAAACCTATATGATTAACTCGTTTAAATGTGTAACACACATAAAGGGATAATTACTAATCAGTAAACTTTAGAAATATTCCGGAAAATTATGAATAAATATATACCAGATTATTATATACTTTTACATATTAATTGTTTATTGTTTATTTATTTTTTGTTGTTTGTATGTTTCAACTTGTTATTTGTTATTTTTTTTTGTTACTTTATATAATATTATAAAGTAATCTATTATATTACATATAATTATATTACATTTTATTATATTATATTACATTTAAATTGTTCAGTATTGACACCCTCATAAGTTGAAACTTATTATTTCTTACGTTATACCTTTGTGTCTAAATACATGTGTTTGAATACAGCCGAAATATGGTATTTTACAGAAGAATGTTATAGAAGAAGATATTTTGAAAAGTGAATTATTAATAGTTGATGTGCTTAGTAATTATGTATTATTTAACTGTAATAATATAGGCCTAAATTTAGATCTAGCTGTAAATAAAAGTTTCTGATTATTGATCGTGATTACTTGATGACAACAAATCAAACATATATATAGACAAAGATTATATCAACTATTCATAATATCGAAACAATTTCAAAAATATATACTTACATCAAGCTTTGTTAAATAATAAATAATAATATAAAAATATTCTTCTTCTTAATAACTTTACAATATTTCAGAAACATATCCTGTTTCCTTCATCAGTTATAAAGGAGAGGAACCAAATATGTTCTTCCTCCTCAGTATCTTTAACAAACATGAAAAAAAAGTTTTACAATCTGAAAGTATCACAGAATATGATAAAAATCGGAAAGATCACTATGAATAATTTTAAAATATCACAGAATATAATAACAATCGGAAAGATCATATGAATAATAATTCAAGTCAATTATAAACTAATACAATCAGAAAGTATCACAGAGAATATAATAACAATCTGAAAGATTAGATTAAGCCAAAGTATAATTATTAGCATAATAAAGCAATGACAATATTAGATTAAGCAAAAGTACTATTATTAGTTAAAGCATTCAGATAATCAAAACCCATAAATCAAACTGCTTTTATGTATTTCTTGAATAAATTTAAAGAAATATTGTTAATTTTCAAAGATTTATCTTTATTAAAACAATCTGTGGAATTTATAAAACATGATTTAGTTAAGAATCTATCTTGCTCATTTCTGCATTTATAAACTATTTCACGGTAGGGTCAGGATTGTTTCAAATTGATGGCATGATATGCCAATCTGAAATTTCAGGTCTATTGTTTTTAAAAGCGTTTATGTGTTCTGCAAGACATTCTTTAATAATCCTTGACGTGCAACCAAAATATATTTTAATCTCTACATTGCAAAGAATAAACAACCCCCATATTAAGAAGATGGTCATTGATCTTATTTATAATTCTTTAATTTGAATAATTTGTCATCTTTGTATGAGATGATCCTTATGTTATTATCTAGACATAAATCTTTAATCTCCTTATTAATTAGTGGTGACAATAAGTATGAGTTCTATGAAAAACCAATAAAAAGTAAATACACTAAACACTATTTTTTTTTTCTAATGTAACTATGCACATAAAGAAAGCGATTTTAAAAAATAACCTAAAGATAATCACTACATATATGGAGGACCCAAAAAAACTAAATTCAAAATTAATGAATATCCAGATGATTTTCTGAACAAAATCATTAATTCACATTTAAAACATATAAAAAATACAAAGACAAAACCCATAGATAAAAACAAGAAAAACTGATTATAAGAACTATCTTCGCAAATATATAGATATAAAAATTAATAAGGAGATTACAGATTATATAATCTTTATTATTATAAGATATTATTAAAATATTATATAAGATGGTTTTACAGTATCTACTATAAAATCTTTTTAAAACTGGATTATAAAAGGATTTTTTTTTTAGCAATGGATACATAATTTATTTACTCGTTTTAAGTATGTCAGTTTTTCTTCTTTTTTTTTTTCTTTTTCTAATCCTTGTTTGTTGCGGCCCAATTCAGGTTTCCCTGTACATTATACCTAAATTTCAGCTTTGTAGGTCATTTTTCAAAATTTTCATTCCTTTCTATCACTGATTGTACGATTTTTAAAAATATAGTGAGAAAAATAATTTAATATTTCAAACTTATTAGTGATTACGATTTAGAATACAGCAAAGCGCGAAACCTGTTTTGTTTTGTTTTTTTTTTCTACCTTAATATATTTTTTGTAAAGTCTGCGTTTTTAAGGGAGGTAGTGTTGGGCATTCTTAAGCTGAATGTTATTTTGTCGTCTGTAATTGTTCTTTTCACTAGAAATCTGAAGTGCTCCTGAAAATAGCATTCAGTGTCAATACAATTCGCGATCATCAGGAAATGGAATGCAGTAATTTGCGAGAACAGGATATGATTTATTTTTATATTCTTTTTCATAGAATAGCAAAATCTATCTAGAATCGTCTACGAGATTTGAAAAACAAAATAATCACAATGATCAATGTTGTAGAAAAAAAAAATTTCTGAAACACAAATGTTATTTTTGATAAATTTCTTCAAATAGTTCATTTAAAAAAAAAAAGTGAATTTATGGTTTCTCGAAAACCGTTCTATTAAATAAAATAAAGATTATTAATGTTTTTATTTTATTAAATAGAATAAATTTATTTCGTTTTGAAACAGGGTCTTTCTCAAGAAAATTTGAATTTTATGTACTTTAAAACTTTCCCATCCACTGATTTGCAGCAGATGCAAGATATTAAAATTCCTTTTCATATTGTATATTTTTTCTTCTTTTCTTTAATTTTTTTTAAATATTTTATTTTAATAAATTTACAAATTCAGTCCTATTCTGTAGATTCTATAGAACATATATTTTTAAGTTTTTACAGATATTTAAAGTAATTTATTATATAAATATATAAATTTTGTTATTTAATAATTATAATATGGAGTATTAATTTAATAAATATAAATATATGGTTTAAGTTTTTTCACTAATTAAATTGGCAATTTGATTTTCAAACAAGTTTCACTTTCACACATTGAATTCTAGCGAAAATAGACAGAATATAAGATAATATAAAAAGCTTGATTGTTATAACTAAATAGTAAACGTAAATTTCCATTCACGTGTATTTATCAGTATTTATCAAATCGCTGATAAACGTAAAGATACTAGACTGTTAAAATTATCAGCTTTGATAATAATTATTATCAGAAGCTAAAATTACAACTTCTTCGGTAAATTCTTTTTTTTTCAGTGAATTTATGAAGAACTAAACAATACTCTGCTTCTATAGTGTCTAAAAAACAAAAAATAAAAGCAGAAGATTATTTTATTTGATCACTGAGTGAGCAAAGAATATTAAAAAAGTCACAGATTATAAGAATGAAGAGAATATTTATAGTTAAATATATTGTACCGTGAAATTGGAAATTGATATACTAACATACATTGAACGAAAATACACAACCCAATTTCGACGAAAGTTGCTAGTAAGGGGCTAGTAAGATTACACTTTGAAATGATAATAGTAGTGTTTATTTCAGATATCAGTGGAACATGTTTTGACAATTGGGCTTCACCAAGTCATACATTCCGCTTAGAGATGTTTGATGTTATCCTGTGAGCCAATCATTTCACTCTTGTTACACTATTGTTATCTACACATCTGATGCCTACAATGAAAGCAATGTACTTTCAGATCTGAAAATTACTTGACTTCTGACCATTGGACATATCTTGTTCAACGCATTAACAAATCCCTAGCCGTTTGAAACCTTTGTCAAAGTTGTTAGGAGTTTTTGTCATTTGGCATTATGTTAAGGAAGAATAAAATTGAATCAAAATTTTTAAAAATAATTTGTTTTTCAATGCTAAAATAGATTTAAACATCAACTTGTTATAAATTCGTAATATATACTATATATCACGAATTGATAGATTTCTAAAACAAGTCATGAAAGACCACAATGGATGGTGAAGTTTAGATTCTTACGATCAGACATGAAGCGAAGGTCGAAAGGCTAATTCTACGTTCGCCACCTTTAACGCAATGTTAAAGAACCTGATTATATTTGAAACAGGATTGGGTAAATCGTAGGAAATTGGAGAAGAGTAGTTCTAAAAATTCTTCGACAACATCCGGGATCGACCATAGCTTCTCTAAGTCAAAGACCAACATCATATGAACTGAAGCTAAGCTACCAACTCTGTAACTCATACTAAAGAATCGCCATTTATTTGAAGTAAGTTTAAAGTTTAATCATTAAATTCAAGTACAGTAGAACTCCTCTAATCCGGCATCCTACGGTCCGGCACGCTGGATAATCCGGCACGACTTTCTAAAAAAATAATAATTTGTATCGATCACAAAACATTAATCATGCCTTGTTCAAGTTTGTTTGCCATCGGAAGGCGCGAGGGAAAACATTGTGCCGGACAAAGCGTATCAGCATGCATGGAGGAGAGGCCAGTCATCGAATATAACAAGGCGCTCATCTTCGGCCGACTTCGGGTGACATCGTATATGTTCGGGAGCCACATGTTCCCTGGACGTCACTGAGGCTTTGTTTATGTTTCATGTTCAGTTTCAGTTTAGTTTGACGCTCAGGTTGCTGTATCAACATCGAATATTGTTGTGTTTTGTAGAGCTTGACTTTGTGATGAGTGATTTCATACTGTATCAAGTTTTCTGAACGCAGGAGTTCGTCCAATGATGCTGAAATTATGAAACTCCACGTTATACGAAACGACTTCAAAAGAAAACGAAGAGCGAAGACTAAAAAACAAATCGATATTCGAGATTCGTTTAAAATGGCTTTTACCAAGAAGAACAATCCCATGGGCTTCGATCAACCGTCTTGCTCAACTTCGAATTAAATTTTTTGTAAGCCTACAGTGCACTTTTTTGTTTCATAGTCAGTTATTTTATATTGTTATGTAATTTTTTATTCTACTTAAGCTGTTAAATACATAAAAAACATGTTTTACTGTCAATTTTTGTTTAATTCACGTTTTTCCCGATATTCATCCTGTAATCCGGAATATTTCGTAATCCGGCATGGCTCAATTCCCGAACGTGCCGGATTAGAGGAGTTCTACTGTATGTTAATTTAGACTACAATGTTTTTTGGTCGAAATCAGTTCACTCTTGGTGTTACGGCTTCCTTTTTCGAAGAGTATGTATGCTTCTTTCCTAATTTGCTGGTTAAGATAGGCCTTACATCTTCTTTGATTTAAAAGTAATCTTTTATTTGTGATTGCATCGAGTCTACCTTTATCTATTGAATAGGACTGATTAAATTGGAATAAAATGAAGATGAAAAAAGCTTATCAATTAAATAAGTTCCTCTGTACCTAAGATCCTCAAGTTAATTCTATAGAGTACGAGGGAAAGTAAATATTATTTATATTTAAATTATCGTATATTTAAAATTCTCAAGGAAAAGTAGTCAGTCTCTTTTAATTGAGAAAGGGATCGCTGATTTAAAAGACATATTTTTTATCCTGAGGAACTAAAATGTATTAAAATTAATGTAGAAACATTTTATATCTATTAAGAAACATTTTCTATTTTGTTGTTTATTGATATAAAATAAACCTTAATTAGTTTTATTTGAAAAGAATAATCTAAAATCCTTTTTCTATATTTTTTGAAAGATTTGAGCTAATAAGACTGCAATTTTATTAATTTCACTTTGTCTTCTTATTCCAAATTGTTTGTCAAATGGTATGAAATTTCCACGATGATTTCAAAGAAACTTACTATGAATGAAGATGACTACAATTTATCGAGCATTCACTTTTATTACTTAATAAAAATTTAACAAAATTTAAGAATCATTTCCACTTTTTATAAAATATCTGTTTTGTTTTCTAGGTTTCCTCAATGGATTTGAAAATGTATTTTTGTTTTTTCCCTCCCAAAAATTAAATTCTTTAGAGATTTGCCTAAAAATTAAAAAAAGAAAAGAAAAGAAAGGGAAAAAAGAAAATTTAAGAAAGAAAAGTGCTTATTCAACTTGTGTTTTTCTTTCTCAGTTTTTTTATCTTCACAACTTTGTAATTCGGTGATTTAAGTCATAAAAGTTTTAGTCTCAATTATTATTAAAATCATAAAACAAAGTTTACAGTTATCGTTACGTAACTGGAAATACTTCAAAGGAAAAAATAAATATTATTAAAAACAATTATATGTCGGACATTATTCAAAGGTGAAATAAAAAGGGATCTCAATCCATTGTTTTTAATGGAGGTATAAACATTATCAATCAAAAGAAGGAGATTAAAAGATTACAGAATGAATAAACGTCTAATCAGAAAGATTATCTCAAAAATTTAAAAGAAAAGTAGATGCCAATTTCATCTCTTCAGCCTTTGACGGAAAATAAAAATATGTTCATCAGACATAAGAACTACAAAATACAATGCACGCATTAAAACGTCAGACACAAGTGGTAGAAAATAGATATAAATCATTCAAAATAACGAATCCCAATAAAAGATATGAATCTAAAATACATAGGTATTTTGTCGTTTAGATTAAAAATATAAAATACAAGACGTTTCAATCTACCAGTAGACTATTTACAACTGTGCTACTAACGGGAAGAGATGGGTTTAAATAGTATCTAATGATGTTATTGGGCAGTTCGCTGTTGATTGTGGGTAAATTGGCGATGTACCAGGATTCACATAAGGTTAGGGAAAAGACAATTGTCGCCTGATCTATTATTTGAATTTGATCAAAATTGGGGATGTGGTTAGTTAATTTATTGTGCTGATATAATATTGATTGGAAATGGTCTTTGTTTCTACAATTTACCTGGTACTGATTCAATCTTTTTATTAAAGATTGCGTGGTATAATCGATACATTTTTTATTACAGTTAAGGCAAGGAATGGCATAAACTATTTTACTTTTTGAGTGATTATCTTTTCTATTATTAGATCTACGGTAAGTCAGTTTGTTTTTAACCTTGTTAATAATCCTGATATCATGTTTTTTTAGGAGATGTTTTATGCTGTGATTAATCCCTTGTATGTAAGGAATAATCGCCTGGTTGTAAGTTTCCTGTGTATTTTTGTTATGATTTGTAGGTTTATAGTTTATAGTTATAGTTATAGTTTATAGTTATAGGTTTATAGTTTATAGATGTAATATTTGTTACAACAAATTAAATTTATTAACTATTAAATTTATTTGTTACATACAAGGGATTCATTACAGCATAAAACAGCTCCTAAAAAAATATGATATCAGGGTTATTAACAAGGCTAATAACAAACTGACCTGCCGTAGATCTAATAATAGAAATGATATTCACACAAAAAGTAAAATAGTTTATGCCATTTCTTGCCTTAACTGTAATAAAAAAATATATAGGTTATACCATGCAATCTTTAATAAAAAGCATCAGGTAAATTATAGAAACAAAGACCGTTTCAAATCAATATTATATCAGCACAATAAATTAACTACCCACGTCCCCAATTTGATCAAATTCAAATAATAGATCAGGCGACAATTGTCTTCTCCCTAACCTTACGTGAATCTGATACATCGCCAATTTACCCACAATCAACAGCGAACTGCCCAATAACATCATTAGATACTATTTAAACCCATTTCGCCCCGTTAGCAGCACAGTTGTAAATAGTCTACTGGTAGACTGAAACGTCCTGTATTTTATGTTTTTAATCTAAACGACAAAATACCTATGTATTTTAGTTCATGTCTTTTATTGGGATTCTTTATTTTAAAAGATATAAATACATTTCTTTTAGGCTTGCAGTTCAACTTTTGGAAATTTTGACTCGCTAAGGATATCTTTCACATATTCTTATCCACCTAAATTAAACTACCTATGGAATAGGCTTGATATTACCCTGGGCTCAGTTACTAAAAACGAAGATTGTTACTAAAACCCTTATAATGGAGGAGATGAGCCTAATTGTATTTCACCTTAGGAATCATCTTTATGGCCTGACGATAATTCCTGACGTTGGAAACGAAAGGCGACATATTCTTCTCTTCTCCATTATATGAGTTAATTTCCGAAATTCTTCCTTTTTAGAATCTGTTTCTTAAAGCCAGCTCAATTTGAACAACTGAAATTGAACAACCAATTAATAGAATATTAGTCAACCAATGAAGCCTTAACAATAATAGTAGATTAAACTATGAAATGCACTAAAAAATGCACGGTGTCATGTAATTGAAGAATTACTTTATTTAAAAGTTTCAGTAATGTAATTAATAGGAAGATCATTATATTGATTACATTAGCAAGAACAAACATGGAAAATTGCCGTTGTCGCAAACGTATGAAATGTTATAATTCGTAAGATGTTGAACCACCCGTGCAATGCATGCACAAACATCGCCGGTATGACTATCGTACAGATATATATAATATCCTCCTGAGATAGAACACCAAAAGTTCGAACACACTGTTCCAGCTGTGGTGGACACATCTCCTTGCGTGTCTTTTCGGCCCATCATGCCTCAGATGTGTTCAAGAGATTAAAGGTCGGACGAGGGTGCTTGCCTTCGCAATACTCGCACGTTTTGTTATATAAATAATGCAGAATAATGCGGAGAGTGCAAGGAAGTGCGTGTTTTTTGATGATAAAAAGTTCGGTTCTAATGAAGAAATGAGGCAATCATTGACTGCATAAAGCATTTTTGGGCAATTAGAGACTAGTTCTGATCAAGATGTCCAATTTATATCCATCCTATACCATATAGTAGGCGTGGGATGCTTTGTGCAACGCTGTCAACCAACACGTTGTCATATTGACCACGACAAAAAAAAATAAGGTTATCACTAAACTCACTGTTGTTCGTTCCAGTTTTGTTTAAGGCAAAGCCACTGAAGATGTGCTTGCATGTGAGTGCAGGGCGGTAAATGCGCAATAAAACTGCAAAAGCCCGTTGATTACAGCTACGGTTCCCAACCTTTTGAGTTGGGCGGACCACCAATTTTGTAAAAAAAAAACTTTGAGGCCCACTAACTAAATATACAAATAAAAAATATAAAAACACAAACACAAATAGACACCTATATACGAATATATATATGCTGACATTATATATATAATCTGCACAAATGTCAGTAAATAGTAAAACATACTGTACAAGAAGGATTAAAAGTATGTTTTTTTAAAAAGAAAAGAGCTTTATTGTATTAACTTAGCTGTCACAACTGCATGAAAACTCAAAAACAAAGTGCTCAAAGTTAAAAACCTCAATGAGATTTTTGGCATTGTTTGTCATAATGTACAGATATTGACTCTCTCGAGTCAATATCTGGATTAAAACTGGATAAAACTTTGAAAATGTGTGAAAATAGCACGACCCGTGGGGTAAACCAGGGGAGCAAAGGGTACGACCCGAAAGTGTTAAGGTTAAACCATCGAAGAATACAATCGAATAATTCGATTGTTGCTGACATTCGAGTGACTCGATTGTTCTCATATCCTGAAGCACCACAAGTGGGCCAAGGGTTGGGAACCGCTGGATTATAGTATGCATGGTATATTGCAAATGTTCATCTTCTTCAATTCATGCAGATGTTCATTTTTAGGTTTCTGAAAGACGCCTTATATCCCCGTTTGTCTGTCTGTCTGTGGACACATATCTCACAATGCTTCGCAACAGCTTCTGTTAGCTCAGTTGGTTAGAGAATCGTGCTAATAACGCGAAGGTCGGGGGTTCGATCCCCTCATGGGCCATTATTATTCTTCATTTTTTTTCTCCCGATTTTAAATCTTTTCACAGTTTCTCAACTTAAGTTGTTTTTTTTAATCATTATTAGGATTTCAGTGTATTAACAAGGTTTGAGTTAACAATGACGATTATTCCATACAAATAGGGATGGGTAAGATAGCATGGGGTCGCAAAGAGACTCGCTTGCGCACTTTCTAGACTACCGCGGCTCAGTCTATTCTAAAGTAAAGGTGACTCAGAAACCGTTGCGAAGCACTGTGATTGGTTTACTAATCGCTATCCTACCTTGTTTTTCTTTTAGTATAGTCCTGAGGACTACTTCGAAATGAGAAAACGTTATTAATGTAATCCAGATTGACTTCAGATTTTAATGATTAATACTGATTATTCAAAAACTGTTGTACGCTTTTGAGATGAATTTAAAATTTAGATGAGGAAACTGATTTATAATTAAGTGACAACATTATTGGACACTGCTATTGTTATTCTTGTTATTACTGCTCGTTTGAATTTCAGAAAGTCAGCAATTACTGCACTTACTGTTTTCTTGTATGCTTGTTTTTTTTCCTAAAGCTCTTTCGTCATATGTTGCCTTCTATGAATAAGGCGTAATGTATTGGAGCTACATTACATTGTTATATCCTCAATACCCTTCACCAATTGAAATAAGGTATTCACAATTTCTGGAGAACGACGCAACTTTAAAGATTCTCCAAAAATGTTCACGAATTAAGACAGAAAAAAATTAAGATAGAGGAACTTGGTATTTATAATCTGTCTTCTTCAATACCTTTCTATAGATTTGAATATTTAGGAAGGGAAAGTGTCACAGGTGACATGAAGTAAAATCATTTGTATCCTTGAGAAATAATCGCTAAAAAAATCTGCATTTAAAACAACATTGTACAAAAAAAAATTGTATAAAAACTAATTTCTGTAATCCTTAATGGTCAGTACTGCGCCCCTCTGAGGTCTACTCCTTAGGTGACCTGCCTAGTTGGCCAAAAGGTAGCGCCGGCAACAATAATTTCAATAAAGGACTCTGGATTTGATCTAATGTAGCGTGTAAAATAATTATTTCTATACTATTACTATACTATACTACAGTAGTTGTCATTGAAACATTAACTCTCGGGAAAGAAACCTGTACCCATTTTACTAAGGGCTGGGCTCTAGGATCCATCTGTAGAAAACCTCAGTGTGGAAAAATCCGCGATTTCCTCGGGAATGAATCTGGCTCCTCCAGCCCGCAGTCAAACGCCTTATCATTCGGCTAGCGAGTCCACAATATATGTAGAAAGGAAATCTCGTATGCTTAAAGAAAATCAGAGCCTCATTTTACTTTTTTCTACAGTTTTCTAGTTGAGATGGGATGAGCTTCATATAATAATTTTCTATGGGTAGGACATCTCACTTCCAATGGTTTTAGTGCTAAGGAACAGATGATCCCTCAGATGGTCATACCTTACATCTCATGAACAACTCATTCTATAGAAATGAACTGGTACCATTTAACAGACCTCTCAAAGTTTATACAACACGGATACGAAGATCGGGACCTCTGTGGTCCAGTGCGGTGACGCCCTCAGAGAGGTCGGCGGGAGTCCCGGAAAGAGTTATCTTTTCTTTGTTCTTTGAAGAAAAGAATCTCTGGAATCGGTTCGCCCGCTGAGAGGGATTGTGGTTTCCGTAAAGCCACATTCAAGGGTCGGACAGCTCTCGTCGGCCTTTGAAAATCCGAGGAAGATAGTGCGATTTTCGTGCCGGATCCTATCCATATCCTCAGCAGGTCTCCAAGGTGAACAGCCTCTAGTCGATAGATCAATGGAAGTAATGGTGATGCTACCACTGAGTTGTGGACATTTCTCATTAAAATTTTTGAAGCACATGACCACTTGTGAAATTCTATTGAAAACTGTCCAATTTTCAGATAAACTTTGAGCTTTTTTGTCAAGATACTTCACCACATCATCTAAAGTATTAATTGAATCTTCTCTGATGTACCTCTCGTTTTCTTTTAAGCTCAATTCCACAGCCTGTAAAAAATTAGCTTCTTCTCTATCTGATAATCTTGTAGAAGATGAAGGCACTGAACTTAAGTAGGCAGGAAGATTTGGAAAAATCGAAGGAAAAATCAAACAAGAGAAGTTATTCAAATGTTACAATGATGCTTGTGTCTTTTTGCTCTGCATTGCCATTTTAACAGCATATTGCCAAGGCGTTGTAGTGTCAGTGGATGCAAGTCGAATTATGATAGTACACCAGGTTATGTCAATGTTTTTTCCTTACCCAAAACCGAGCCAGAAAGATCTGAATGGTTGCGGAAAATTCCTACTGACTTCAGTAATGTGAAAAATCCAGTTATTTGTACCAAACATTTTCCAGAGGATAGCGTAATAACAATGGAAGTAATGCTGTCGGAGGATTCGTCCAGTGGAACAACATTCTTTCTAAAGGTAAGAGAGATCCTCCATTAACTAATTCCCTCCGAAAATAGTTCTATTTTAAATACCATGTCCCATATCAATCTAGAACTATTGACAAAAAAATCAAACAAAAAAAAACAGGTGATTCAGGTGATCTGGGTGGTTCAAACTACTTTGGATCCCTAAGTATCTAAACGAGAGATTATCAAAACCTAAAATCAAAGAAAGTTCTAATTACTTTTACTAAGATGTTCTAAATTACCAAATTTCAGCACCATTATATTAGTCCAAATTAAATTAGTAAAAAAAATTAGTCCAAAGTTGAACAAATTACAGACGTATAGACACGCTAGATGAAATAAAACGAAAGATTTTTCTTTCCGTTTTATGAATATTACTAGCTGAAATACCCGTTCTTTGTACGGGTTACTAAAAACAGATGACTTGATGTGGATGATAAAAAAATTGAAATTGTGAGATCATTTCGAAACTTTCTCACTTGGCAAAAAAATCACATGATAGGTACGAAGTAATGTTATATTCGAATTTTGTAACTCGAGATCGGTAGATATGAAATTAACATCGAGATCTGAGAATATAAAACTTCCCACCGCTTTTTCCCCATTTCCACAATCCAATCAAATCCATCTTTCCCCAGTTGGTAAAAAAAAAAATCACGTGATCAATATATATTAATGTTTTATTTATTCTTTACAACCAAGAAAGGTTGCCTCCCCCCACCTTTTACTTTTCGATTTTTGACAACGAACACTCATGTCAAATTTCGTGATTCCAACTAAAGCACTTTTATGAAATCAATATCGAATTTAAGACTCCTACCCCTTTCCGCCCTTTTTTATATCCCTATCACTTCATATCCCAGTTCGTAAACAATCACGTGATTACAAATCTATATACATCCCGAAAACCCCATAGACCTATCCTTCACCAATCTTTACCCATCCGCTTACCCACTCGATATCGAGATAGCAGTTTTTCGATTTGACACAAAAGACTCATAACAACTTTCGTATTTCCATCTCAAGCGGTTTTGGAGAAATGCAAACCTCCAGGTGTCGGGTGCTTGGCTTCCCTGCACCCACATTGACATGGCTAAGGATCAATATATTCCTAATGAACCCATGTCCGGAAATGCCCCATTATGGCGCTAGGTGGTCCTAAAGTGAGCCTTTCATATCCTTTCCCACACCATCCGAAATGTTTTGCAGGCGAGCTTACACATTGATCTGGGGGTGCTATTTTGTTTGTTTCAATTTTATTCGGTGTTATGCAGTATTTGAGTAATTATTTACAATAAAATAAAAACTAACAAGATAGAGAAAAAACAAAAATCGGAATAATGGTTGTAAACTGACGTACATAGTATAAACATTTACAACTTTAGTAGTTGAATTAATTAATTAATTTAATTATATCTGCAGTGGGTGGCCATCACATGAGGACCACACAATATTTTTGCTAATGTTTATATTTAAATTTCGCATATTAATCGTTAAATGTGTTATTATTTCTTATTATATGATGAGAATTATATGTTATTCTTAGTAAAGTTTTCACATTAAATTGTTAGTAGGCAACACTATCAAAGTCAAACTACCAGTACAGGGACTTTTGAGGCTTTTACAGGCACATGTGTTTTCTTAAAGTTTTTGTTGTTTTTTATTATTATTTATTAATAATATTTATTTATTATTACAATAAAATAAGCATAAAAACGCACACATTTAAAAGGATTCATGAAGTATTTTTGGAAATTTTGCACTGGTAATCCAAGACAGACTGTTTCGAGGTCCATATCTCTCATCAGTTGGATTCGCCCAATATTCATAGTTCAGTGAAATCCAAAGACAGATAAACAAAAGACAAGATTGAAAAAACAATGGCCCTTGAGATAAATAAAACATCAAAAAGCAAATTAAGAATAAAAAGGGCAATAAATTAATATCCGCTAGCAGGTCGCTTAGCTTGGGAGATTAATTTGTAAAGATGACGTATACATAATGATAAAGTTTAACATGCGTGGTACAAATATAATAATAACATAAGCATAAAAACGCACACATTTAAAAGGATTCATCAACCATTTTCGGAAATTTTATACTGGGAACCCAAGACAGACTGTTTCGAGGTGCATACCTCTCATCAGTTGGATTCGCCCAGTGCTCATAGTTCAGTGAAATCCAAAGAAAGAATACTTTACCATTATACGTCACCATATACTTTACCATATACTGTACCATTATGTATATGTCATGTTTACAAATTAATCTTTCCCAAGCTAAGCGACCTGCTAGCGGAGATTAATTTATTGCCCTTTTTATTCTTAATTTGTTTTTCTGTCAAACATACTGATCAACCACAAAAAAATTGCTAAAATATTAGAAAAACGTAATTTTAAAAATTTCCTACGTAAGCAAAACAAAACAAAAACAAAAATAACAGGATTATGTAAATACATTTATATAAGACAATCGATTTTAAATTTAAAATGCAACATTACATTAACGAATTAATAATCAAAAAGGCACACGATTTCTCATTTATTTTATTTGCTAATCACAAAAATCAAAAACAAATAAAAAATTCATAATATTTCATAAATATATATTTATGTTTACATTTCATTGAAATATGAATTATAATACGGGGAAATGCATGAGACTTTGCTATATTTTAAAATACTTTCCATAAATTTAAAACAGTCAATAAACAACAATAAATTCATTAGGTAGCATTTTCCTAGTGACAGACATTCAAAGTAAGTTACTAAATTCCTTAACACCTCCTGAAAAGGCTAATGGCCAGATCTCGTGTTTTCCGTAATTCTCATGCAAACGAGATCGTCAAGATCCGTCTGTTGGACTGTAAGTATGGAAATATAAGCTTTGAAATTCACTTTTGTTATCAGACTTTCGTGAAAAAATATCCAAATTCAATAATTGCAAAAAAAAAAACCCCGGCCCTAATGTGATGCCACCCACTCTAGATGTAATTAAATTTATTAATTAATTCAACTACAACTGTAGTTGTAAATGTTTATACTATGTACGTCAATTTCCAAACGTTATTCTGATTTTTGTTTTTTCTCTATCTTATTAGTTTTTATTTTATTGTAAATAATTACCCAAATACTGCATGACACCGAATAAAATTGAACAAATAAAAATAGCATCCGCAGATCAATGCATCCAAATATTTCGGATAGTGTGGGAAAGGATATGTTCTCTCGGAAAAGCTCACTTTTGGACCCCCTAGCGCCTTAATGGGGCGTTTCCGGACATGGGTTCATCAGGAATATATTGATCCTTAGCCATGTCTCTACATGTGGTTGAATATTACAAACGAATTTTGCAACACCCTCCTGTATATCTTATCACTATACAGGGTGGGGCAACTTCCCATACATTTTTGCCTATTGTCCTTTCAATGTAAATGTTAGCTTGTCTCTAGTGTTTAAATAAATGTATCAATTTTCAAGACGATTCATGCGGCTTTCAAAAGTTTCTAGGGACCTACAGACACACAAATAGAATAATTTGATGGACTGCACTTCCTTTATCCTCCTAAGAAAGGAGGATAAAAATTTAATTTTAGAAAATTAATTATGAAGTTCCTAACTAGCTTTTGTAACTTTTTTTTCTTACTTTTCATTCGATCTTACGTTAAAAGATTGCTTTGTTTCTAGGAAAAATATCGAAAGTGGAAGCAAATAAAATAAATGTAATTGATAATTGCACTGATCTTTAATTTCATCCCGAAGATAAATATTCGATGACAAATTCTGGTTGTTGATTGTGTAATGCATCTGCACTGAAGTCAGTCACCCGAGGTCGGGCGCCACAATTGAGACAGATTTTATTTCTGTCGTAAAGAAATAAAACAAATGCTCAGAAACATATCTTAAGCTTTCTTCTTTACTTAGATTAGTAATTAAATTCTTTAATCGCATTATACTACTTTACGACCAAAACAAGAAATGGAGTTTAGATGTATAGAATGAATCAGCAGTATTGAAGAAATTAGGTATTTATTTTTTTTCTCAGGGAGTTTTAATTGTGTGAGTTGAAAGTGAATTGTCTAAGAACCATAAACTTTCAATTTCAGGTCAATAGGAAATGATGCCTTTACAGCAATGTAACATATATACACGTGAACTTACTATTTTGATTTCGATGTAGTCTGTCAGTAATGATGTTAGATCAATCATTTTACTATTCCAAGCGAAGGTAGAGGAAGAGGAAGATTTCGCAATAATTTTATTACACAAATATGCAAGGATTTAGGAGTTAAAGGCAATAACAATAGAACATAATTTTGGATCACCCTGTATAGTATATATATACTAGCTGTACCCGGCATGCGTTGCAATGCCACTCAAAGAAAGAAAGGGCTTGTGAGAAAGGGCCGTCAATATAAGGTCCCAGTGTCGATCGGGGGTCGGACACTTAGGGGTCAAACGCACTGGCCACAAAAATGTGTCCCCTTTTATAAGCTCTTCCCCTTTTAATCCCCCTTGAGGTTTGACCCCTTCCTTAGACAATGGAAAGCCTTCCCTTAGACAATGGAAAGGTGATTATTATACTGCCGTAGGCTTTATGAGGGGAACAGCCGAACAATAGGTCCAATAAAAGGGGACACATTTTTGTGTCCAGTGCGTTTCAGGCCTTAGGCCCTTGTGTCGCCATCCCCACCCAAGTGTGGTGGACCTGTCCCCCATAGGAGAGCGAATTTTTCTCTTTTTTCAATTGACTTAGGGGCCCCGAGAAGGGGCCCTAAATATAAGGTCCCGGTGTCGATCGGGGGTGGGACACTTCAGCCTTTGTGTTGGCTTCCTCCCACCCAAGTGTGGTGTCCCTGCCCCAAATAAGGAGAGCAAATTTTTCCCTTTTTTGCAATTGACTTGGGGGGGCCAGAGAAGGGGCCCTAAATATAAGGTCCCGGTGTCGATCGGGGGTGGGACACTTAGGCCCATGTGTCACCATCCCCCCACCCAAGTGGGGTGTCCCTGCCCCCCATAGGAGAGCGAATTTTTCCTTATTTGCAATTGACTTGGGGGCCCGAGAAGGGGCCCTAAATATAAGGTCCCGGTGTCGGTCGGGGTGGGACACTTCAGCCTTTGTTGGCTTCCTCCCACCCAAGTGTGGTGTCCCTGCCCCCCATAGGAGAGCGAATTTTTCACTTTACACAATATTTGTGTAGTTCTTATTACCACCACCAGGTGGTTATTGGGTTTTTCAGGGCTTTTACCCCTTTTCAACCCCCTTTTGGGGGGTGGGTCCGGGTTCTAAGGCAGCCTATCTTTTCCGCAGTGTCCTAAAGAGTAATTCTGCAAAGTTTGGTCCAGATAGGTCAAAGGGCCTAGGAGTGTATAAAGGACAAAGAAAGAAACAAATGCTGTAAAAGCATCGTTTTCTCGATTATATATTTTTATTTAGGGGTCCACTTTTTTTTAAATCAATAAAAGTGAAAATTCAACAAACACGAAAAGTTCAGCTGTCCAAGAAAAGTACTGCGAGAACGAACATTGGCGGACGATTTTACTCCGCAGAGGGGTGATACGCTGAGATGGGCACTTTCCTAAGAAATTCTTTTGGACATTTTCACTTTTAAGAAAAAAATAACGGAGGAGCATTTTTGCAATAGTATTTATTCTTTCCATAATTCTTTTCCGAAAAGCGTAAATAGAAAGCAGCTACTAGTAAACTAAAGCCCCGCGAACACCATCCGATTTTGCACCAACTTAGTCGGCCAACTTTCAGTTTTCGAGTCGCTAGTGCCAACTTGAGCACGTTTTTCAGCGACTTGACAGCGATTTTAGTTGTTGCTGCACAACCAACTCGAGTTGGCCAACTAAAAGTTGGTCGGAATTACCAATCACAGGGCAGCGTTGGAACACGTCAGTCATGACGTCACACCCATGGAAAGAAATGGCGTCTAAAACGCCAATTCACCGATTCGAGTTGAAGACAAGCGAGTACACAATGAATATCAGTGTAATGCGAGTTTCTTTCATGCATAAATAAAGTTTATACTGAAATGCAGTAATTGCCTGCGGCAGAATTTATCAGAGAGGTTTCAAAACCTCGATTTTTTCGGATTTTCCACAGCTGCTGGGGAAACGCATTGCATTATGGGATTGCTGCTAATTCGGCCGACTTCATTTGCGAGTTGGATGGTGTTCGGGGCTGACAAAAAGTTGGACGACTCGAAGTTGGCCAACTAAGTTGGTGCAAAATCGGATGGTGTTCGCTAGCTTAACACTGATAAAAAGTAAACATCTCCTATTTTGAAGAAATCAAAGTGAGACTTGACGCATGCGCAAAGTGTTGAAGGTTCTCGCAAACAAAACTGAACAGTAAGAGTTAGCACAAGGAAAGGCGCTTTAAGGAAAATACTTGTAGTATGGTGAGATAGATATGAAATAATAATTTTAGGCAGTAATAGAAGTGTTTCCATTTCTGTTTTGTGGGAGATTTTGTGGGAGGCATTAATAGAATAGTACTACATCAAATCCACACCATTGGTTGAAGAGAATTGTAAAAAAGTGGTACGAAGACAGGTTTTTTTTTTTTTTTTACCCCCGATGTCTTATTCTTGCAAATGGAAAACCCTTATGAGCAAAATAATTAAGTCATCCAGATAATTAATCATGTTTTAAGTAATTAACGATTTAATTATTAGCAACAAATTTAACGTGCTTAAATTATAGTAATATCAAAATAAAAACAGAAACAACGATTTACTGAGCTATTTTCAGCATTTTTGAAACCGGGAATCAAGGTTCTGGCTTCCTAACCATCGCATTGTCAGCTGCCCAGTATCTAGTGATCTCCACACATATATAAATAAAGCATAATTTAAAGGCCCTCAATATTTATTTATTTTTATTTATTTATCGTATGTCATTCATTAGCCAGGAGATCGAGACGATTGTCTGGCTGCCAGAATTGCGTAACCCAGGGTGCACAACAGGGTTACAGCTTTTACACCCAAAGAAACGGACGAAACACTGAAGAAAAAAGAATGAAGCATCCAAGCCCCGCGCCGGGATTCGAACCCAGATTCCGACATATCTGCCTCGTGGCAGACCGCAGTCTAGACCACAATACCCTGCCTGAACGTCGGCCCTCAATATTAAAAACAACAATATATAAATTAAGAATAAAAAAAAAAGTCAATCAATCAAATCCCGCTAGCAGACCCTTAGCTGATAAAGGATTAAATTGTAAAAGAAGAAGACATATTTTAAGAAGTTGGCAAAGGACTCCGTTTAAGATCCGAAAAGCTTCCCATATGTATGGTTTTTAAAGTATTTTAGGTTTGTGTGTTTTTAATTTCAAATTTTTAAAAAGTGTCTGCATCTAATACACATTTAAAGAATACAACAAACTAACGTGCCTAAATTTATAGTTAAATGTAGATTATTATTTAATAAAATTTAATATATAAAATGTTTATGTTACTGTTTGTTTTAATTGCGCTTTTATTATAATTTATGCCTGTTATATTGATTATTACATGCATTCTTTTTAAACAATTTAATCCTTTATCAGCTAAGCGTCTGCCAGCTGGGCTTGATTGATTGACTTTTTTTATTCGTAATTTATATTGTAATAGTTTATTTGTAAATATTTTTAGATAAGTTATCATTTATTTGTATTGTTTTGTAGAAAGTATTTATCTGTATTTTATTTATTTTAATCTTTACCGTTATTTATTTTAAAGCATTCAATTTTCTATTTCCTAATTATTGCTGTTCTGTTTATTTTTAAATTCTTTTTTAATTAACTTAAATTAATTAATTAATTTAAATTCGTTATGTTTTTAGCCAATCACGATGTACATTTTTAGTTAATCTTCCAATCAAATTCTTTTTTGTTTAATAAATTATTTCAGTTCAGTTCCAGAACTTGACTCGTTGTCTTTCGCAACTAAAGACTCTCCCATAAACACCATTACAATATTGAAAATGGACACAATAAAACTTACAACTTCTTTACTTGTCATTCTATATTTCGTCCTTACGATAGGACTTCCTCAGGAATACAAATAAAGAAGAAAATAAGAAAGAAAACTTTCCTCTTCTTATTCAACACAAAATATAATAACAAAGTAAACAGTAACAATTATATCATATCACCAATTATATAAACAAACCTATCATATTAAAAATCGTTAAAACAAACCCATCATATAACTAACTTTGTTATATATATAACTTTGTAATATGATGGGTTTGTTTATATAATTGGTGATATGATATAATTGTTACAGTTTACTTTGTTGTTATATTTTGTGTTGAATAAGAAGAGGAAAGTTTTCTCTTTCTTATTTTCTTCTTTATTTTTATAATTTATATTCCTGAGGAAGTCCTATCGTAAGGATGAAATATAGAATGACAAGTAAAGAAGTTGTAAGTTTTATTGTGTCCATTTTCAATATGTGATAAGAATAAGTATAAGTATTATGATACCATTACAATATATTGTTGTTTTAATATGGAGGGCTGTTGAATTCCCGGTACCAAAAATACTAAAAACAGTTTCGTAAATCTTTTTTTTTGTGCTTTTATATTTTTATTGTTATATAATCTAATTTTTAGCTTGCTTTCATAGGCTTATCCAATCACTGAATCAGTGTATGTCCAGCAGTTTTTGAACCACTGAATGGATTTTCTTCAACTTAGTACAGATATTGAAGGACTGCAGATCATGTAACTTTAACTCTGAAATTTTCCCAAATGCGTTGTTGTGAAGAAAATAGCGCCATAAATAGAAAAGCAGTGGAATCTAAAATGGATTTCTCTCTTGTATCTACAGGGTCCGGCATTGCAACTTCCTTATTTTAAAAATGAATAACACAAACAGTGTTGGAGATATCAGTTTAATGCTTTTTTCATGTTCAGAGAGACTAAATTAAAGTTTTTATTTATTATGTTTTAAAAATGATATCACTAAGGTGGCCTCCGTTCTGGTCAATTCATTCAGATAGTCGAGTTTTGAAGCTTCTCTCCACTCGTTCCAGCAAATCGGCGGGTGTGTTGTCGATAGCAGCTTGAATATTGTTCTTCAGTTGAGCCAGGGTCCTTGGACGGTCGGTGTACACTAGGGATTTCAGATAGCCCCACAAGAAAAAATCTCACGGGCCACTGAAGATCTCCCCACAAGGAGATGAGGCATTCCGGGGAAGTGTTCTCGCACAATATTCTTCGACATTCGCGCCCGTGTGGGCCGTGGCGCCATCCTGCTGAAACCAGACATCCCTTGCATTCATTTCTTCAAGTTTTGGTAAGAAAAACTTCTCAATCATGTGGACACAACGAACAGAAGTGACCGTAACTGAGTGACCGTTTTCTTCAAACAACCATTGTCCAATGATGCCTATTTTAGACAATGCACACCAAACAGTCACACTTTCTGTATGCAGGGGTTGCCCATGAATTTCTCGGGGATTCGTGCCACTCCAGTATCGCATGTTTTGCTTATTCACGTCACCGGAAAGATGAAAATGAGCCTCATCGCTGAAGAACACAAGAGCGTCTTCAAGCATATTCTCAAGAATGGCTTGGCATGCATTTTTTCGTGAAAGAAAATCGTGTCGATTAAGTTTGTGCACCACTGCCAATTTGTATGGATGAAATTGCAGTTCTTTAAGAATTCGTCGCACAGAACGATCAGACATCCCAAGAGCAGCTGCATGTTTGCGCACAGATCGCCTAGGAGATTGCAAAATTGACTGCCGAACCTGCTCAATGTTTTCAGGTGTCCTGACGGTTCTTGAACGTCCAGGCTTTTTTTTTTCTGCACATCACTGTTTTCCTAAAGTTGTCCATCCATAAAAGAGTCGATTTCCAATCAGGAATACGACCCGCGGGCGCGATATTAAAGTGATTCCTGAATGCAAGCTGCGTGGCGATGATTGAACGGCTGTTTGAAAGTATGCCTCTACAGCGAACGCGCGGTCCTCCCTTGTCCACTTCATGATCATTACTAAACCTAGATGACAGCAAACGTTAAGTCCCGCTCTTTTGAATGAGCGCCACCCCACCATTGTCGGAATAACGGTCGCTTCAGCGCGCGCGTTTCAGATAAGGAAGTTGCTCTGCCGCACTCTGTATTAAAACTTTATTGAAACATTGAATATTAATCCTTTTAGATGATCCTTTAATTTGTGGGAGATTTGATATGCTTAAAATTAATTCGATTTATATATATTTTAATTTTAATCATTTTCTCAAAATTCTATTTAATAGATAACTTAGTATTGTCATTACAAAAATCTTTGTCTCTATTTTTTACGTTTTGCGATTCTTAGAACACATTATAATAAGCAAGTCTTATCAA
Source organism: Thereuonema tuberculata (assembly GCA_023159025.1). Classification (NCBI taxonomy): domain Eukaryota; kingdom Metazoa; phylum Arthropoda; class Chilopoda; order Scutigeromorpha; family Scutigeridae; genus Thereuonema; species Thereuonema tuberculata. The sequence goes on from JAFIDM010012231.1 coordinate 76,969,837, forward strand.
TCTCTGTGGATATTATTGCAAGATTAAAACGTCTTTAGGTGCAATAACAAAATTAACTTGATCTACATCAAATTTCGTATTTAAGATCTTAGTTTTAATGTAGTCAGTGACGAATTTAGAAATTTAAATTCGGGGTGGCCAGTTGAGGTGCGATATCCAATAACCAAAAAAAAATATTTTTTGGGTGGGGAGGTGTCTCACAACCGACCATCCAACCAAAAAAAATCACAAAAGAAAGTTTATTATTAATACTTTGAGATTTTGGGGGAAGGGCCTATGAATGTAGATAACTATGAATGTAGATACCTATTCGTTAGATTTCGTAGACGTATTCGTAATTTGTGATAGGTCAAAACATTGAAGCGTAACGTTAAGAATTGTTTCATTTTGTTTCATAGATCTGATTAGAGTTTGGAATTCACAGTCCAAGATATGAGCCATTCTACATTTTGATTGAAACACAATATTCTGAAGTAATTTAAAAAAATAATGTACAGATCAGCATCAAATTTCATATTTAGCATTTAGTCCTAATATCTAAAGATTTTGCTTCTTCTACACCAATTTGAAGGGTCATTTTTACTTAAAGACCTAATAATTACGTAAATAAAAATTCATAAATAGTGTTAATTTTATAGATATTTTTATTTGAATCACTATTTTCACCTAAATGAATTTGCAGTGTAAAATAAATATTACCATGGAATTATTATTTAAGTACTGTTTAAATATTCTATCTTCAAAGGCAGAGAAGTGCTGCCATCTAACGATAGACAGAAGTAACGCTGTAACCATTGGCTCTTACGTAATGTATTTACTCGAATATAACTCGCTCTTTCTTTTTTCCCCAAAATTAAAGTTAGAAAAACGTGGTGCGAGGTATATAAGGGAATTTTCGAAAACTAAAGTTTTTCATAAAAAATTAAAATGACGTTTATAATTAAATCCTCAATATTCATTATAACTTAAAATTGCTCGTATTATTTATAAAATTAATGCATTAAAATTTTAATTATCATTATTATTTACGTGATCGACCGCTCACCTTCATCATGCGATATATTTGAATCTTTAATGACTCTGCTTCTATAATTAAATTAAAACAAACAGTTTCGTTATTGCTTGTCCTTTTATCATTTCGGAATCATAAGATCACCATCCTTTAAAAAAAACTGAAAGTGCGTGTCATATGAAGAATCTCCTATTCGCTCTCGCTATACTTCCGGTCTCGAAAGTGGTTTCCTTGTGTGCATTATTAATGTCGTCTACTCAAATAGCTGCATCAACAAGATAAGTCAAGCTGAAATGCTAATCTCTTCAACCGAATACCAAATTATCTGAAACTGCTACAACAAAATTCATTCACTATGTATTTCTTAAAGTTTTAAACTTTTTTCGTGTGCGAGGTATATGGGAAATTTTTAATTTCTGTTTTCGTAAAGTAAAATCAGGCGAGGTACACGCGAGTGTTTTGCGACGTAAAAGCGAGAGTGAGTTATATTCGAGTAAATAGGTTAATTTAACTGTTGTATATATTTTGTGATTAAAAATTTTCAAATTTCCCTCGTCAATTATTCCATATTGTTCCAGCGAGTTATTAGATAAACGTGTGAGAGAAACAATCTAGGCGGATTTACCAGTGCCAAGGCATCGGGGCCCAGATATCAAAAGACAAGGTAGGGATTTTTTTTTTTTTTTTTTTTTTGCAAATTTTATAAAAGTCGAGAAAACAAAAATTCTTATTTCGACAGAATTGCTATTATGTGATTAAACCTTATGATTTTGTGGATTTTGTTGTATTAATAACACAACGACGATAACTATTAGAAATATAAACTGGGAAGTCCCAATTTATTACAATTCATTATCTATCATGCCTGTATACATACATTTGATGTAATTCTGAACGGCCCCATTATTAGTTATTAGGTCCCGTCATTGAACCTGAAAAATAAGGAACCTGATATTGAGAAGCTGGTATTGAGGTACAATTTGGAAGGTTGGGGAGAAAGAAAAGAACTAATAATAAAGTATAAAAATTAAATTAATACTAATTAACAACCCATGAAGATAATGAAATAATAAGAACAAAAGAGCTATTATTGTAGTCTTCAACCTTTGAGGTCTGTAGGGTAAGAGCGAATTTTAATTCTCAAACTGATATTAAGCTCTTACAGTCATTAATATATACAAAAGGAAGGAACTTTTATAATAAATAAACTTCATCAACCTCAAATGAACTTTTAACAATAATTCAGCATCACAACGAAAAAAACAAAACAAAAAAAACAACTAAATTTAGATTAATTTTTCAGTTCCTTTTTATAGGTTAAATTCACTTAATTTTTTCAAAATTTAAATCAGTTTTGAGTTAAAGTAACTTACTGAATGTTAAAGCGAATATGTGAGAATTATAATTGAGAATGTTTAGTTTTTCCGCTAGAAACTTGGACTTTACTGTTTTTTACACATGTACAAGTGTTTCTACTGTAAGTAATATGATCATCAGTTCCACTCAATGAAAAAAGAACAAAAAATGAAAGTGTCACAATTTAATGTGTTTTCTTTTTTTTTTTTTTATTGAAATGTGAACGGTGAATGCAGATGCTAAAAGATCATATTTCTACACAGCAGCAGAGTTAAACTAATCTATTCCAGGAAAAGACGAATTCAGACCAGTTTCTTCAGAATCTTTTTGCTGAATGATTCTTTTAATAATAACTTCTTTAAAACTCCATTAAATAAAAAAATCATTTATAATGGCTTAAGAAGAGTTTATTTACTTATTGATAAAATTTACATTTCCTTTGTTGTTGTTTTTATTATTATTATTATTTTTTTTTTTAACTTTTTCTTAAGTTTTACTTAGAATATTTTCATTAGAATAGTTTTATCTGACATCATTTTATAATTTTAATTTTACCGATATTAATAAATTAATGGGAAATTCAAAATAATAATAATAATAATAATAATAATAAAGTTAGTAAAAATATGTTATTCACTTCGGCTTTAATTAAGAATAATAAAATTTTATCATAAAACCGTAATAACATTTAAAAAATATCGCACACATTTAAAATATGTTCTGCTTATAAACAATTAAAATTCCAAAAAGGAAAAAAAAAATTAATAAAAATCATATTTTACAGTAGACTCTCGATATATCGAAGTTGAAGGGATGCTAAAAAAAATTCGAGATAGCGAGTTTTCGAGATAACAAGGTCATAACCAAAACATAAAATTTCACGTAAAAACACATTTTGTAAACATTCTAATTTTTCGAAATCTTATGAACCCAATAGAAATAAGGAAGTTTAAGGTGTAACCTTTTAAGATACCATTTGGTGTTACCTTACTGCAAACAAAATCTGGCTCGGAAATAATCTTCATATTTGTAGCTTTATTTGAAAATGATCCGTTTCCGTATTATAAATTTGTATTATTTTTTTTTTTTATTTTACATACTTTATATGTTAGTTGTATTAGTATATGCAAAACCTAATAATTAACGAAAAACCTAAAACCAAAGCTAATAACTAACTAAAAACCTAAACCCAACCTACCCAACCTAATCTAATAACTAAAAACCTAAACCTAATAACTAACTAACAACCTAAACCCAACCTAACCAACTTAACCAACCTACCGAAGCTTAAAACTTAAGTCATGAATCAACCACCCTGCATGGGCAGTCTATTCCCCATTGCTAGTTCTTCTATTTCACCATCTGGTGATGGATCTTTTGAGCATTTTACTCTATGTATATACAAAGTAGAAAAATCCCCGTCATTATTAAGAAGACTAGATACACCCACCGCATCAGAATGAACTTAAGTTCCTCGTCTTCCATTGCAAACCAAAAATACCTCAAAACCAATATTACGTGAACAATAATTGACGAACAGCTTCTTACCGGTGATTGGAAACCTTTCTCAACCGCTCCGAAAAACGTAGATTGAACGCTTATATACTTTTATAACAATAGAAGATAAAATATTTTATAACAATAACATTCTTCCCTGAGTTTTATCTTTGTTTCAACAATATTCTTTTTTAACAGATAAGTACATATTTATAGATTGAAAATGTCCGTAAAGCCCAGCACAGAATAAACAAAAACACAATTGCATTTCTGATTCATTTTACTTGGAGGATTAGGGAACAGCTGTTTCACCCTTCTAAAGGCAATTGTGTTTTTGTTTATTCTGTGCTGGGCTTTACGGACATTTTCAATCAGTTTGTCAGCCGTTAAACCCATTTTCTTTACATATTTATACATATAGATAAATATGTAATGTTAGTTGACAATAACTCTAAATATGTAATAATAGTTGACAATAACTCTAAATATGTAATAATAGTTGACAATAAGTCTAAGTATAGTAATGATAATTTTAATTTTTAAAAGTAGTCGAAAATAATTACATTAAATTGAAAAGAATTAATGAAATACAATGAACTTACATCGCTAGAATTTCTTAAAAAGTCCAGTATCGTCGCTTAACGCTCACTGTTTTCTTTTCTTTGGAACTTTCCATTTTTGAGACAACTGGCGATTCACTGACACGTTTTATAACTTCCCTAACGTTTTTCGCCGACTAACTTAACCATACGCAGTAAATTCTGAACAATTTAGAACAACACGCCTAAGCAACAATGTAACAAATGATTGGCGAGACATAGTAGCGCACACTCGCACCCCCTTTCCCCAAATGGAGTTATCGACCAGGTGGATTTATCGGAATCGTCCTTGACCCCTCAGAGAGATAACGAAAGGTGTGAGAGATTCTTAAAAAAATACTTCTATTTGCTTCGACACAACTGAATGGCGATTTTTTCTGTAAAATTCATTTTTTACTTCGAAAAATATTCGACATAACAAGGTTTTGAGTGAAAACTCTTCGACGTAAGAATTAAAATTAACATTAGATGAATATGTAATATCAAGGGGAAAAATATTTTTTTCGACATATCAAGGTTTTCGAGATATCGAAGTTCGACATATCGAGAGTCTACAGTATCATAAAAATTGACGATCTGCGGAAACTGGTCATCCTCAGCTGAATAAATGCCAAATAAGGAAAGAAATATAAAGGAAAATCAAAAACTATGCGGTAGGAGGCATAATTGGTCAAAGATTGACCAAAAGATAAAAAGAGGACTAGGATTGCTTCTTCCTCAGGCAAACAAATGCACATATTTATACAGCGCCCTCTATTAGTGTCCAGGAAAAACTAATCAAAATCAAAACAAATATTTAATGCCAAAATGTGGAGATGATCTTGTCATTTTTTTTTCTTTTCTTTTGTCTGGCAATTTTAAAGATTCAAAATAAAATTTCAAATTTTTGTTGGATATTTGCTTTTTATATGTAAGAGATGAAAAAATAAATCCAAAATCTGTGAATGCATTTACACTTAAGTCATTATTACAAATTTTTAAAGTTTCTGTATGATTGAAAAGGGACGATGTGCCAAATTGATGGAATGAGCAGAAATAAGAGAAAAATCAGTATTGAAATTTTTATAATATTTGCACATTCATTTAAATATTGGACTTAGATACAATTATTGTTTTTACACTTGACTACGTAGATAACACCTTTAACATCGAAATCGTCCCTCTTCATTTTATTCTCATCAAAACTTTATACTAACAAGGGAAGTGCGTGACCTCGAACGCTGAGAACCATACAAAAACGTGCTTAGAATATAAATCGCTCATACCAAAAACAGTGGTATGAGTCATTCTCATGCAAAACTGTTCGTCTTACCACGAGAGACATTTGAATGATCACCTATTGAAGGTCCAAGAGAGGAACTTATGGGTAACACGAAGAAACAAAATATCGATATAATAGGACCAAAAACACACAATGTCGTGACTATATTGCTGTATTTCCCTCTGCTTAAAATAATTACGCTATCTGAACAACAATTGTTTCCTACTAACCTGATAGTGTTGCACAGCTATTTAGTCTTCAAAGTTGCAGGTGTGGGATTTCAATGAAGTGGTCAAAGCAAAGTGGAATAGAACAATATGCACATCTGATTAAAACCATTTTTTCACATTCAACATCACTTCCCCATTCAAGCATTCCAATATCAAAAGCCACACGATGATATTTTCAAACGATGATATTGGTATGCCAATGTCATAACCAGCCTTTTGCCAAGCGAATTGTAACATAGGCTTGTACTTCGGTGCTCCTACTGCAGGCATACTATTCACATAACTAGATTAAGTACTTGTTAGTGAAGATACAACATGTCCCAGTCGAATGGCGCTAGCAGACCACAGCTGAGTTTTGGATGAGAATGACTCATACCACTGTTTCGTGCGGTTCTCAGCGTTCGAGGTCACGCACTTCCCTTGTAAGCATAATTTTAGGAGAGATTTGTATTTCTTTTAAATTGGATTGTTACAGATAATTTCAGGACTAACTCCTGAAAGTCAAGAGTTTTAGGGCATTTTTACATTCGTGTGATGTTTGAAGTTATTCATTTCAAAGATAGATTTTAAACTTAAAAGGTAAAAAAGTGAAATTAAAAATTAATAAGTAATTCATTTACAAAATAAATAATGAAATAAAAAGCTACATCTACTGAATGGAGCCGTAGATCAGATGACTGCTAGCTGGAGCAGCCGGCTTCGATCTCCTACGCAGTTAGGGGATGTTTCTCAGAATAATTCTTCTTCTGTTACTTTACATGGTCCATCTGTAGTCCTTCGTAAATTGGGTTTATTTTCCGAGAATTACAGCTGGAAGAGCATTAAGCTGACCATCTGCTCTCAATAGAGTCTCGTTGTCAAGAAAATTTGGAACCTTACATCTTCTTCTTCATTCCTTTTGCTACTTTGTGGAGTAAAGGGTTTTAGTAAACTTCCGCCATTACTTCTGTTAACTCCCCTCCAGTTTTTGCTCTCTTATTATCCATTATATGTACTTTTTTAATCTACATCCTATCAAAGATAGAACTTAAAATGAAGGTATTAGCCTAATGTTGATAATAGTTTGTGCAAAAATTTTCAGAGGCTATCTTCTCTAACTCTTTACGTATAAACCACATATCTTTTTGATGTCGATAAATTGTAATTGAGAATCTTAATTTTGTTAGAAACTTAATAGTTTGATTTCTAATTAGAATAACAAATTAAAAATTAAGGTTACATATATTTAAAACAATTAAGACTATTTAAAAATTACAAAATGTCATTTATCCATTTTGAGAAGAATATATTTTCTTGAGTAATAGCAGCGCGAAAGTCAATTACAATCTTTTTGTTTAGTTGTTAAAATTTTGATCTGTAATACAAGATGTTCTCAATAGATGGCGTAACGATAGAAATTTAATTCTGTGGAAGATAGCTGTAGAAATTAACTAATTACCCTTAAAACTTGATAAAAAAACAAAAACAAAAAAGAAAGAAAGTAAAAATACTTTCAATCACTTTAATTAATCGAAGCAAGCAAAAATCTCTCTCAAATAAGCAATTTTGAAGTTTAAAAGTTTAAACAATTTTGAAAGTTTAAAAGTATAAGTCAATTTAATAGAATTATACAATATGTTTTTAATACAATTCGATAGAAATATTTTAAACTTCCCACTTTGTTTTTCCTCTTTTCTTTTTTTTAATTGTCTTTGCTATTCTTTTTAGCAATTCTTCATATGCACTCCACGCCTATTTAACTCGTTTTATCATTTAACTATTTCACTTTTTTTTTGAAAACATTAAGTGTATTCTCACAAAAAAAATACACATACACTTGAACAAAATGTATATAAATGTATAAATGCTCTTGCATTGACATATAGGATATTTCCTTAGGATATCCCAAAACATTAAGTCCATTTGTTAATTGTTAGGACTAAATGGATGTCTAAGCTACTCAGGCACAACCTTGTTATGCAAATATTTAACCTTGTTTTGTCAAGGCCGCTTAAACAGACTTGACTAGCTTGAAGAATTCCGAAAAGGACCAGACTCATATTTTACTAAAAATGTAAGCAGCAATTTAACACCGTCAAAACATCCCAAAGGAATTCTTCTGTATGAAATATGCAGAGCAAATAGGAAGTTCACAAAAGATAATTGAAAGAAGTTTAAACATTATATATGTCTTCAAAATGTTTATTTGCGACCCATTTGGGAGATATTGTGATAATAATCAAAATCAGTAGCTAATGCGTTTGTCCTGTCCGTCCGTCCGTGTCTGCCCACTCCTAACAACTCCCGAACGGAAGATCGGATCGGCAGGCTGACTTCACCATCGTGTTCAAACACCGTAGGAATGGGATAATTTTAGGAACCAACGCGCCCTCCCCCAATGTTCAATGCCAAATATTTGGCATTGTTTGCAATGGATTTCCGCTATTAGCTTAGATGTTAGAAATGCAACCATCTCACTTCAGTTGTGAGCTATAGCTTGATGGGTAAGATCTCAAGACTCATATGTTATCGGTTCGAATCCGTATATCTACTTTTTTTTTTTTTCCTTTCTCTTTTAATAGGAATCTTTTTTTTTTTTTTCTCAAGTCCGCGTGGATTTTTTTTTTATTTTTTCTTAGAAAAATAAGAATTTTTTTAAATTCCTATTTTAATTTAATTTTTCCTAACTGTTTTTTTATTTTTCCTTACGTTAATGTACTTCTTTTTTATCATTATTTTATTTTTTTATTATTATTATGGGTCGCCCTTAATTTTATGCTTTAGCACAAAATTATATTCACTTGTTTTTCTGTGTCTTTATTTTTATTTAAATTACAAAATCTGTAGGTTTAGAAAAAAAAAAATATTTTTTCATTTATCAAAAAAAAATAAGTAAATCCGACTTATTTATTTAATTTGGCTGAATCCAGTTAATTTCAATCATACTTAAGTTAGTGAATCTTAGGTTCGGTTCTCATGTGGGTTTCATGATGGTGGACGATACCCGCTGGGCAGGTTTTCTCGGGGTTCTCCCATTTCCCCTGCACTTCTCCCACCATACTTTCTCAGTCTTTCTCTCCGTCTGTCCTTATTTCTTGTGGGATAGTACAATAGACCTTCGGTCGCAGTGCTTGGCTTCTCTGCCACCCACATTCACTGCATAACATAACATAACAAAACATAACATTAGTGAATCTTAAATTAAAAAACTTCAAAACATGAAAACTTCAAAATAAACAGTTTTTAATTAAATCCTCTGATTTAAGTTAAAAAAAAAAAAGTAAAGTACATTCACCTCTACCACCATCACTCATTGGAAATCAACACATAAATAGAAATACTTTTCGATCAATTTCTCTTTTATTTTAGCTGTTTGTCGAAGCTCTTCAACTTACGTAAAACTCACTTCATTATGTAGGCAAATTTAGCTAGTCAATATATAAATTTCAAGCTAAATTTCAAGCAGACTTACAATTTGTAATGGTCTTCAATTTTTTTAATATTATTATATACAGCCTTTGAAGCTAAACTGTCTACATTTCTGTGTAGAAACGTGAATTTGAAGATTTATAGGCTTTTCTTTTAAATAACTCAATACTCTTTTGAGTGTGTTGTTTGTATGTTCATGTTCCAATCTATTTTTCCATTATCAACAAATGTCTTTTCTAAAGAGCTTCACGTTTATCTCTTAGATAACTAATATTTCGTTGGGATGAACGATAGTGGAGTCAATACACGTAAATCACAGTAATAATGAGTGGTGGAGATTGGTAGTTTGTTAACCCCTTCTAAATGTAATAATTCCACCTGTTTAAAAGCTATCGGTTTGTTTGTAATTTTTCCCATTTCGAAAGCGATTACAATTTTTTTTTTCTTTTTTTTTTTTGGTTGAACGATTGGGGCCAACATAACTTCTCTCTTCTATTTCAAATATTATTCAAACATTAACAAGCTCAGAATAGGAGGGGATGGAGGATATGAGTATTTTTTGGGACTTTTGCTCCCAAATAAAGGACGAAAAAGGCTGATTTCTTCCATTTTTAGGTAAATGGATAAGGAATAGCGTTACAGCTCCATTAATCTTCCTCTTCCTATGCCAATGACAAGGCACAAAAATCACAAATCTCTTAAGGATACATCTGATCATTACCCTCGATAGTACAGGAGACCTTTGTGAATGATCGTAGTTGAGATAGGATAGTACCGAAGCAATTTTATAGACAGCACTTGATTCCCGTTAAAAGCCGATATAACAAGTAACGGGGAGGTCGTTAATGAAAATTCAATTGGCGTACCTGGGGGGGGGGGGGGTGTTGGTAATTGTTAACCCCTCCAATTGTTTTCGAAAATATTAAAAACCTACGATTTTGAACCTGCTTTTTGGTTGGAAAGTTTCTAAACCTCCCCATCTCCATTCTGAAAAGAACACGACCCTTTTTTTGGTCAAATGGTCAAATCCAACAAAACTCCTCCCATTCCAAAACCCTATGCTTTCAGTCCTGGTTCATTAGTGACTCACAGATGAGAAACAATTGGTGTAGTATTGACAGAAACGTACGCTATCTTTTCCTAATAATATTAACTGTGCAAGTTTTTGATTGTTTTCCAGAAACAAAAGTTTGTATTTTGATTTTTAAAAATCAAGTAAGTAAATTTCTGATTCGCTTCCTCACCTTTTAAGCTTTTAGATGGTAAGAACTCTTATCTAGTGCAAGACATCAGCTATTGCAATCATTGAAACAAATATGAGGAGTCAAGATAGAGCATATTTGATTTTTATAGAATTCAAATCTTTGTTTGAATAAACATTGTCAAAAGACTGACGTTAAAGGAGAAAATAAAAGATTTTAGTAAAGAGTAAAAAAAAAGCAATATCTAAGAGAAAATTATGGTTTCCCCCCACCTCCCCCTTTTCTAATAGTCTACTTTTGTCTGGTTATGATTGAATGGACCTGCCCATTCCTCATACTGTGGATTTTGTTCAAGATAAAAAAAACTCTTTTGGTGACAAAGTTAAATAAGGCTGTAGACGAGTTTTCTTAAATTGTTGCTTTACAATAAGAATCGAAATCGTAACAGAACCATAATTTTCCACCAAATTGAAGCTAAAACTGGTACGAAGTAAATCGGAAAGCGTGAAACTCGACAGTGACTGGATTAAAATTACCAGTAGTGGCAGGGGCGCCCCCTAGAGACGGAGCGAGAAGGAGGCGACTAACAGAACTGAAAATTCTTCAAAAGTTAGCAATTCATGCATTTTAGTTTTGAAATTAAGTAGTTCAGTTATGAAATCCTAGCTTCATTTGCTTTGTCATTCTTGTATGCACATACTTTCACTAGTAAGTAAATATAAGTTCCACTGTCCATCGCCTTGTGAAAACTGAGCGTCTTACCAATATGTGAGATGTGAAGAGGACAGTTTTGAGTATGGGATTGGAAAAAGATTTGCTAATATTTTAAGTTGATCCTTAAATAACCATCGTAACAAATTTTACAGAAATTAGCCCAACTGCTAAATGAAGAATTTCGAGGATCGTTTTTGAGAGATGGAAGGATAAAAACCAAAACAAAAGTGCCAGTACTTTAAGCATTTTGGTTTAGGTTGAAGTTTTGAAGATAACGTCCTTTAGGTGAGCTCCACAAAACCTCATGCAACTCTCAGCAATTTGCATTACATTGTCCATCACTTTCCACAGCACGTCCTGTGGAATTTATTGAATTTCGGCTATAATGTTATCCTTCAAATCTGGGCTTGCGTGGGGGCGATATTCGTACACTTTCTGCTTCAGGTGTCCTCACAGGAACACTCACATGCTGTTAAATCTGGCGATCGAAAAGAGACCTGACATATTCAGGGAATATTTCTCTCACAGGTTTCATGGAATTCCACGTTGTGTTTCCTTAGGGGGAAATCGTTATTTTTAAAACTTGCTACTACGACAAACGCCCGATGTTCTCTCGACCAACTCTCCATAATTACTAATTGCTATTGATTTCTGTACCCATTGTTGCGTGTGGTTGATATCTTCAAAACTTGAACAGAAAGCAAAATGCTTTGATTTGTAGTTTGTGTCTATTGAGTTCGATATTTATTTTTCAATTAAACTGTTCTTTTCCAAATTATAAATCGTCTATGTATTTCTGATGGACCCTATAGGACTATACAGGGTATCCCAGGAGGAAAGGTCAATATTTTGGGAGGTAATAGCATCGGTCATTTTAAGTAAAAATGACCATATGAATGAGTGTCCTACTGCGAAGGATTTCCGAGATAGAACTATTCGACTGTACAGTTTCAAAACGAATGATATCAAAGAGATATTACGTTCTGTAAAAACACCCATTATGTGAACGAGTACTACATCTCAAGTATTCGCGCTACATCTGCAAACTCATAAGCAGAAATCCAAGGGGGTTAGGTCTGGAGATCTTAGCACCGAACTGTGAAAGAGAAGTGACAATTGAACACCAAATTTCAATTATCTCGGAAACATTTGGAGTAGGAAACTCGTTCATAGGAAATTTTTTGCTTAAAATTGCCAATACTATCACTTCCAAAATATTGACCTTTCTTCCTGGGACATACTGTAGGCCTAGGGGCCGTCCATATATTACGTCATTTAAAATTAGGGAGGGAGGGTA
>JAFIDM010012231.1:76987412-77014119 GCA_023159025.1 Thereuonema tuberculata
CTGAAACTGGTGCTGCAGATTGATACAGAAAATTCTGCTACTGGGGATAGCGTCACGGGGCAGGCCCTTGATGTCGAGTGGGCTAAGGTGGACATGGATGAGCCGAGCTCAGTAGGAGAACCTGTAGCGAAACCCATGCTTGTGATTCAGTTTGGAGGAATGGGTGAAGTCGCCATGGAAAAATACAGTTTTAAATAAACAATTACCTTTACAGTTTTAGTGGATTTTAATTGTGGAAGTAATCCATCACATTTATAGCTTTAGAAAATGACGTCATTTTCCGAGAGAGGGGGAGGGGGTTATTGAATTATGATGGTAGGGTGATTGTAGGGGGGGGGATCAAAAATCGGCAAAAATCGATGACCTAATATATGGACGGCCCCCTATATATATTTCCTAATTTCTTTGTTGCTTAGAAAATCAACTAATATACAAAACGGTGATTCTATGACATAAAATCTATAATATATAGATATAATATATAATATATAATATAATATATAGATATAATATAAATCGGTGATTCTATAATATAAAACATGGAGTGCTATGAGTTTTTAGAGTTACGGCCAAGACAATAATTATATTTACTTATTATAAAAGTTCTTAGATTTTTTTATCATCTTCAATCTATCATTCAAGCAAAACTAGATAGAATGTCCAATCGCGCCTATAAAGCTTGGACCTCTAACACCAGTGCTTATCAACCTTTTTCGCTTCACAGCACACTTACGTATTACCAGAAATCCCGCGGCACATCAAACCTATTCAATGCTTTAATTGCTATCCCAGAATCCTTTGAAAAACGTGTAAGATTTACCAATAAATTTAAGTATATTTTTAAATAAAAGACACCTTGTATTTTATTTTTCAGCCGATTTGAATGAGAATTTCTATTTTATTAACCTTAATTGTTAGAATAAAATAGAATGTAGTTCATATTTCTGTTATTTAATGTTTAAATTTTAGACACACGAAAATTTGACTAGGAGGATGCATAATCAGAATTATCTATGCCACAGCGTAGTTTTTGTTCCTTTGACATAGTGTCCTTATTTACTTCTATTACTTTAGACCTTATTAACTTGGCTGTCCAACACATTTCTAGTAAGTACTTGCGTCACTTCACTGGCACTGCTCAATTCCATGATCTTATTCCGATTATTACTGCGATGTTTAACATACAGATCTTCGTTTACAATCAGTGTTTCTATAGGCAATATGCGGGGCTTTTCATGGACCTCTCGGCTTCCGCCATCTTAGCCGAGTGGATCATGATTTTTATTGAAGATTCCGCCCTCAATTTGGTAGATTTCGCTCAATTCGGACATCCATAAATTTTAGATATGTGTACGACCTTCTTCCTATGTTGCTACCTCCTTACATCAGGAATTGCTTACTATTTTCAAAAGCATTCACCCGACAATACAGGTTGAAATAGAGTGCGAGAATAATAACTCAATACCTTTCCTTGATGTATATATTTCCACTTATGAAGGCAGCTTCCATACTCAGGTCTGCAGAAAACCAACCTCTTCGGGTATTACGTTAAATTTCCTGTCTTGCAGTCCTATCGCCATCAAGACAAACGTTGTTAACATGGCGGTCGAGCGCGCATTCTTCACATCAAGTTCTGCATCATTATTTAACCACGAACTGAATAATATATGGAAAATCCTGATTGGAAACGATTACCTAATTGCGTTCGTGAACACAGCCATAAGGAGAAAAATGACCGTTATTTACAATAACGACGTCTCAGACACCCGCACACAACAACAACAACAAAAAAAGATTTGTTCTATATACTTTCACCCAGCATGGTTTCCGGCGATTTCAAAGGTCCTGAGGCCATGTAGCATCGTTGTCACCTCGTCTAGTCGTTCTACCACAGAGATATTGTTTAATGGTCATAAACCGAAATGCACTAGGATGCAGCTGAAAGGTGCCATTTATTCTCTTCAGTGTAAAAACTTCGACTGTACATACATAGGCGAAACCTGTCGTGTCCAAGCTGATCGGGTGGGGGAGCACGTTAAAGCCAGGTCCAAACAGGATTTTGCTTACGCCACTGTACGCCATGCCAATAGGACTGGACATTGCATAGACTACTCCAATGTTATGGTTCTAGACAGTTCCGAGAATCATTTTCTCAGGAAGTGTAAAGAGTCGGTTTTGATAACTACTATGGATGGGTGTTATAATGATGAGGTTTCGATCCATAACATTAGTCAGTACTCCTTAAAAATTGAAAGAAAGTCCCGAAAAAAGAAAAAGAAAAATCCTGTTTTACTCCCATCCGTTTCTTAACTGTGCCTTCGCCCTTATTTAAAAAATTTAATCCTTTTTCGGAATTTTTTTTCAATTTTTAAGGAGTACTGACTAATGTTATGGATCTAAACCTCTTCTTTATATTATTTTTCCATAGTTTACTTCTGGCTGTTTCCTTTCTTCTTGTCACACCCCCGTTCTCTGGTTTGTAAACATCTCCACGTGTTTAACCCTTTCAGTGTCTTAGTTACTGCAATCACCGATAGCGGGTTCGACCTGCGGCGATCACCTTTCATGATTGGCGCTACAAGCCACCAATGAATTTTAGTAGCATCCCATTGGTCCTCAGCTTCATAAATAGAGGATCTGGCAGCTTCGAAGACCATATCCACTGAAGAAGCCTCATCATATGGAAGGCGAAAGCTCTGGACTTTCAACTTTTTAATCTTTTAGTATTTTATGCTTGTGTGCAGGCCGCAATTTTTTAACTATATATTTCAGCACATGTAAAAAAGACCTTAGAACTATTTAGACGTTGTTTCTTTTCATGGAGTTCCGCTTGAAGATTTACAGATAGAAATTTCGGCTCTGACATGGAACCACTTCAAAATTACAAGTAGAAATCTTGAAATCCGGAATGCAATCATTCTTTAATATGAAATAACGAGAAAAAAAGATAAAATTAAAAATATAATTTTGATTTTCTGATTTTTTTTTTTATTTTATTTTATTTATCATTTTGGATCAAATTCTAGTTTCACTGGATTTCTTAAATCTTTGCAAAAGGAAGTATTTGAAGGTCAGCTTTTGAAATGCAAAATTTATAGGCTGTCCTTGAATTATTACAACTTCCAAGAAAAATATATTTACAAGCAACATTGATTTACAATAATAAACCACAGTATTATATTATTCTCGGCCGTTGCTGTAAAAAAATGAAAAATTATTGGAATATTTATTGATAATGTTTTTGTTTGTTTTTTTTCTGAATATTTGTCAAAACTACTTTTAGTGCAGAAATGGGAAATGAAAAGTTTTGAATTACATTTTTTTTTTTGCCAATATATGTTTCCAATGTATTCAATTTTAACCTTTCTTATTTGAGATGGGATGTTTCTGTTCCAATTAATTAGGATTTCTGCGAAATAAGTTTGTTATTCGAATACGATTTTTAATTGAATTAATCGTTCTGTGGTGGCTTTCAGTTTAATTCGTTGGACTCTGACCTCAATCCTCAGTTGAAATTCAAGATAACAGTATTTCTTACTTCCTCCTTGTCCATCCTACGCCTAGGCTTCCTTTGAATTCTATAGCCATGCATCTATCCTATTTATCTATCTATCCTGTTTCTTCCCCTTTTCTGACTATAATCCTGTGAAGGCCAATGCAAAACGAATACAGTCAGGGCCTCCAAGAGAAATCTTTCAAGGCGGTACAAAACCCATTTGGGGCCCCTTAGACATAATGCATAATAATTTTTTAAATGGTCATTCAGTCATGGGCCCCTCTGTAGCTCTCGGGTCCCGGACCAATATATATATCTGCTGGACCCCTCTCTCGTAGGGCGTGAATACAGTATCTTCATTTTTTTAAACCCAGGCACAGTGAAGAAGTACGATAATCGAGATTTTGGACTAGAAAAAAAGTAGACTTAAATATTAATTGATTAATTGTTGTAATTGACGGTTTAATAGAGAATTAAATGTAATTTCGATTGGGCAAGAGATTGAAACTACATGCAAAGATTGATTTTAAACTTGGAGTTTAAAAGTTGGATTTAAGATTAAATTCTGTGACTACCTGATTCGGCTGTTGAACATTTACTGATCGGCGCTCTCATGGGCTTATTTCCGTCCGTCATCCAGTTTTGCTGTACGGATTACCGTACTTTTTTTATCGATCTATTTATCTATCCATCTATCTATATGTAAAAGAAAATATTTTTTCTTTTATTTTCTGCCCGCTACTCCTCCGAAACCGTAAGACACAGAAATACAAATAAGGTGTCAAATATTAGATATAATATTAAGGATTTTATTTTTCATCGGCATGTGCCAACCAGAAGTCACGTGATGTAAGGTCAACTATTTTAGATAACAAAATATAAATATAAAACGTTCATTTTAGATGACAAAATATAAACATAAGTTGTTCCTCTCATTGAAATGAGCTTTTCGCAGGTAGTCCGGTCGCGATCAAAGGTCACATAACTGAGAAAATGACCTCCGAATCCAAGGTCACGTGATCACTAAAAAAATATTTGATAGGTTTTCTAGCAGGGTGACCAACTGTCCTATTATTGCCAGGATTGTCCCTCGTCCTATTTCGGAATGATTTTTTTTTTTTTTTCGTTGCATAAGTTCGAAGAATGTTTTTTTTTTTTTTCTGTTTCTATCGTTCGGAAGTTCGATTATCCCGCATTCCTATTTTAGAAATATGACCCCCCCCCCCGTTTGCTAGTAATTATTAAACGAAAGTCAGTATTATTAGTTAATGCAGTGGCGTATATAGAATATATTTTCGGGGGGGGGCCAAGATTAATGTAAGGTTAAGTTAAGTAATTTTAAGTAGACACCCCATAAAAACCTATCCGTTCAACCAAAAAAAAAAACAATGGAAACCTATTTGTTCAACCAAAAAAAAAAAAAACGTTGGGAGGACGTACCTTCATTATTATTATTTTTTTTTTTTTGGGGGGGCCGGGCCCCCTCGGCCCCCTCCTTATATACGCCCCTGAGTTAATGGATATATTAATCATAAAAGAAGAAAGAAAGGCGTCCACACTTTGCTGCTGTAAATTTCGATAAATGTTAAATGCCAGATAAAATATATTTACCCGAGATCCAAGAATATTAAGAATGGTGGTGGTTATTAAAAAGTACAATAAAACAAATAATTTAGCAGTAAAGACTTCAAAGCTTTTAAAAACCTATTTAAATCGTTATCTCTTTGAGAGGAGGATTAGCAGGTAAAGTACTTACAGAGAGAGCTTAGTTTGACAAAGGGGTTTAGGGTGGGTCTCGAAATTTTCCGAGAATTTTTACATCTTGCCACTTTTTCTTTTCCTATTATAGACATGTTATTGAAATGGTTATTAGACGCTACTTACAGTAATATTACATATATATATAATGCTAATTGTAGCAATATTTCATAATATTAAGTGATAAGTTTAATTTCTGATCAATAAGATACCTATATACAATCGCACTTGGGATGTAATTCTTTTAATGAATTCTGTTTTTGAGGATCAATCTTTTACTATTATTTTAATTTCAAAACCTTCAATTCTCAAGTATCTGTGAGTTTTGCTCGAATACTTCTTCACATGCTTTTTTTTTCCTTTTATTTTCCCCAATTAACGTACTTTTAACCCATCTATTCACATTTATTATTCAATTTTAAAAGGCTGCTATAACTTTATTTAAAGAAAAGTAACTAAGTGAATAACGATAATATATATTTATAAACTTGCTTAAAAGGTTTTAGTTTAGTTTTTTTTTAAGTAAGTTTCGGAATTTTTTAAGTTAAATAATTTTAAAATGTTGAAGTTGAAATAAAGTTGAAAAACTTCCGCAATACATTGGCCAATAATTTAATCGTTTCAAAACTTCAAAAAATTCCCCCTTTGCTTTAAGTAATAATTATCAAACCATATGATTTCAATTACATTTATCTTGAGCTAAATTACGACTCTTTCCGTTCAAGGTCTCATCGAATCGAAAACGAGGTTCCTTTGTTAATAAATGTCGTTTCAAAATACCAGCAACACAGCCAAGTGTCTAATCCAATCAGGAGAGTGAACATGACAAGCGCAGTGAAAACTCTAGTATTTTTCGTCAACGGAAAGAAGGTAAATATTTTAGACAGGATTTTTCTTTTAGGAAAATTTCCATACCAATTTTAATGAGTATCAAAATGAGTTTGAAACCACTAAAAAAATAATATATTGAACTCCAAATCTATTATATGTTTATGTCAGTTTTTTTTTTTTTTTTTTTTCTATTGATAAATAATTTAGGTTTTCAGATTATATAGATGTAGGTAATAAATTGATAGGTGTATAAAATTTATGTAAATATATCTAAATATTTTCGAATTACAAAAAAAAAAAAACTACAAAACATTTAAAAGTAAATTGTTTGTTTTAATATCTTTCACGCTGGGATTTCAGAATTCGAATACACTGAAGTTCACTTCTAAACATATTTATAGGAAATAAAACTCAAACAATAGGCAATAAATCTTATCAACTGATAAATGCGACTTTCATAAAAATAATTTACTTCATTAACTGTGTTTTTTGTTTAACCTACATTTGTACATTTGATACTCTGTACAAGAATATGAAAATTAGAAAAAAAGTATTTTAATAGTTATGGTACTTAAATAAATATTTTTAAGCCTTTTTTTTTTTTTTCCACGTCGAATGTTAGTATTATATGTTTCGTTCCGGAAATAGTTCTGTTTCACTTAAATTTCGCCGATAATTTGAAATCTTGGCAGCTTTTCAAAAGTTCTTTGAACATTAAAACCAGTGGCGTACAAAAGATTTTATTTCGGGAGGAAGGGGTTTTAGGGAACTGACCAGCAACAATCAAGAAAAAAAAATCAAAACAAACGGGCATTTTCAAAATGGGGGGTTAGGGGGTGGGGTGGATGCCAAGATCCCTTCAACTTACTATTGAACCAAAATAAAACGAAAGACAGAAGACTGATCTACACATTTTGAGATGTGGGGGGGGGGGGGGCATCGCCCCTCTCCCCACCGTTTTATATACCACGTGATTAAAACCACTATTTGAATAGAATGACAAATGATACAAGCTGAATAAAAAGTGTCTCGTCTCTAATAAGGATCCGCATTTATTATCCGCACGCCCAAAGATGAACCTCCCAGAATGCAACGCATATTATAGATTTTCCTTTCCTGGCCTGTCGGTCACATTCAAATGTAAGAGAAAATGGCGGTCGTTGATTCACATTCAACTTTTCGACGAGGAAAAGGTCTCAATAATAAAGTAGGGAAATTATTCTTAACGTTGCTCGTCGATTTCAAGAAGATGTATGTGAGATTTTTGATAATCGAGATTGATATTTTCTGCTGAGCGAATGACAGTGATCCTGGAGAAATTAGTCAATGATAATGTCTTTGCAGGTCCAACTTTCGCCGCGACGATAATAGTAGGCTTTACATAATTTTTATTTTAACGATGTGTTTAAATATCACAATTGAGGCTAATAGAATTGCTTTTGAAGACTGGACAACGATCTGCATTTGTCCAACATTTGTTTTTTGTTACAGAGGGTGTTGAACTGTCAGAGCCCTACCAGCCAGTGGCGTAGCTAGGATTTTAGAGACAATTGATTAAACTGCCATCTCAAAACTCAAGGATATTATTTATTCCAATAAATTATTATAATACAAGATCCTATTTTGTGGCCAGTATCCCAGTCTATGCTTATTTTACTATCATCGACTCTTCAAATTATGCCATTAACAAAAAATTGATAAGCTTTCTTCCGTTTTCTTTTTCTTTTTTTTTTCAGAAACTGTAGATTTCTTGTAATGAAGGCTTAAACAAAGCTCGACGAGTCATTCTTAGCATTTTGTTTTCTTTATTTATTTTACATCTTAATCTTTCTGTACAAGTGAAATATTTTTTTCCTGAATTTTACAATAATTAACGATCATCTATTAATGATTCAGCAATTTGGAAAAAGTAAAAGTAAATCAACCAATGATTCTTCCCTAAATAAACACACCAGTCTTTGGTTTGCTTTCTATTTTGGCTTGCTTTCAATATTTGAACAGCTTTGGCTTTCTTGAATATTTTTATTGACTGAGCATGAGAAGTTTCACTAGTTTCTTGCTACCGCTGCATGAGGTGTCATACTTATTCCTACTAACATTTATATTCATCTCTGGATTGGTTTGTTTATAGTGACTACTCCCAACTGTTGATCACCAATTTACCGAGAAACAGCTGTTTTGGAATGACATTTGTAAACACTGTCTCAGCATATTTTAATGTGTTAATGTATTTTTTAGGCGCTTTTTCTTATTTTAATTGCGCATGGAAAATTTGTTGAGGCTTTCGGAGGACCGCACATGAATTTCCTTTATTTTATTTTTAGTTTAGTTTTGTAGAGGTATCATAGTTATTCCTACTATTCGTTTTTGTTTATAAGAACCTTCAGCACTTTTGCGCAGGCGTCAGGTCTCCTTCGATTTCATCAAAATATGGGAGAGGAGAAATAAAGAGGGGATGTTTACTTTTTTATCAGTGTTAGTTTAGTAGTAGCTGCGTTCTATTTGCGCTTTTCGGGAAAGAATTATGGAAATAATAAATACTATTGCAGAAATGCTCCTCCGTTATTTTTTTCTTAAAAGCGAAAATGTCCAAAAGAATTTCTTAGGAAAGTGCCCATCTCAGCGTATCACCCCTCTGCGGAGTAAAATCGTCCGCCAGTGGTAGTTCTGGCTTTCGAAAACGAACAGTACTTCCATTTTTCTCCTTTGTTTGTACATTTGTCTGTTTATCTATTTGCATCACATTAAAAACGACTGGACATTAAATTGGTTATGTAGCTTATTTATGGTCCAACTTAAAACATAGGCATATTTATTCTGAACCCCTCCCTCCCATTCCTACAAATTACCCCAAAATCCCTCACTTCGAAAATGGCCTTCAAAATTTGCCATGGTAATTTACATACTGGTATTTACAATACTGGTTTCTTTCCATATATCTTATAATTTTTATAAGACAATTTGCTTTTTAAAAGCCATTTGTGAGATTGTACATCTATAGTATACAAAACTGACCAAGAAAATATGAACCTTCATTAATAACATCAATTAACCTGACATTACTTAATATCTGACAGGTTTCCTTTATTACGAATGACAGCATGTATTTTATTCCAAGAAATGCTTGGGACCACTTTAGATCCAAAGATAGCCGTTCTTCTGCAAAATATTGCGTAACTCTTAAGTTAGTCCACACATGCTTGATGGGGTTGAGATCTGGAGAGCCTGGAGATCAAGAAATTCCTCCTCGTCCTTAGTAAAATCATTCTTGCATTGTCGTCCATGAAAAGGCCATCCCATTTTGGAAAAAAAAAAGTGCAGCATTACAGGATGCAAATGGTCTTCAAGTATTCCCTGAATTACACTTTGTCCTCTACTGATGTCAACGGAATCTGTCTAACAGAACATTCCCGTACCATAATGGCACCTCCATAATCATGGATAATGATCACAAAGAAGACTGGATTCATGAGGTTCTCTTTATTCTTCCATTGATATAAAACAATCTTTTACGAGACTTATCGGATCACTTCGCTTTCTTTCATTATCTAACGTACAATCACGACGTTCTTGTCGCCATTATAAGCGTATTATTCTGTTCTAAGTTATAGACGATGACTTTCTTGCAGGACCAATTTCTTCAACTCTTTGTTGATGGTCCGGCGTGGAAGTGGATGAACATTGATCATCGCTGAAAACAGATGTTAATTATGGCACATTGGCAAAACTCAGTACACTCCTACTCATAGCACGACCGTCACGCTCTGAAAATAAGCTTTTCCGGACGTATTTATACCGTATGAATATGGAAGATCAATTAAGTGTCTTCTCGTCACTAAAAATCTTTGAAATTGCTGCTTTTGAGAAACCGAATTATTATTTCTTTTGTTTTATTAATCGTGGCTCCTGATAGACCGATACTGAAGATTAGGTTTTTTTCAAATTCTGACAGATCTTACGTTTTCCCATTTTTACAAGAACAACTGCAACGGAATTGGTGATTCGCTGTTTTATAAGACTTCAGACATCTAAGTAACCGTTGCATTTGTATAGATTCTTATTTTATTTTTTTTCTTGGCCTTAACAAGGGTCGAGAAATGTGAGCTATTTGACCGAATAAATCTTTTTTTAGGGTATACCATAGGATGCAGCTCACATTATACCTCAGAAATAAATGAAAGACCCATGCACAAAGGAAGTTCCATCCATGATGACGCCAAGTTCCGACACATATGCCACATGGCAGGTCGCTGCCTAAACCAATAGAATTGCATATATTTATTTTTGTTTTATCTTAAACATTCGTAATTTTTTGGCAAGTTACATATCTACTTGTGTTTGAAGCTTTTTTTTTTTTTAATGCCAACTGCTAATTAGTAATTTTGGAAATTAATTTTAAGTGACATCAACACTATAATTCAGTCTCAATTGGATATTTATTTTGAACCTTGCAAACGATTCTCACAAATTACTTGTAAATATAAAACAGTTACAAATATTAACTGACCATAACTTTGATATCGGGGGAGGCTTTATTCTCCTCCCCAACCGCATCCGAAAATGGAAAAACAAAATTAAGGATTTTGGACCTTTTTTTTTAGTTGGACAAGTGATTTTGTTTATTACACTCAATCCACAAAAGTATACGACTTTTTTTCTTTTTTTTTTTTGGTTGAAAATCAACGACTATTATAACCATTCCCATTCAAAATCCTGGATAATCTTAAGGACAACAATATTAACTAAAATATGGGAAAACTTCGAACGGAGCTGTTATACCATAATTATGGTATAACAGCTCCATTCGAAGTTTTGAATGTAGCTAACTTAAACTTTTGCCTAAGGTCCCTTGTTTTTATGAAAATCATTTTTCACTTTTTTATAACCCATTACATTAGCGGATTCATGTCTTGTACAGTATTTGATTTTGTTTCGTTCATTGGCTTGGGTATAAAAAGCGGAGGTGAGTCTAAAAATTTGAAAACAACTGATAAAAACTTTTTTAAAAAAAAGCTGCTCACAATCTAAAAACCTACTCTGGCCATTTGTGATTTTTTTAACCTCAAAAAAGAAAATAGATATCTCTGCCTTTAATAGCCCTGTCTTTCCATTTATCATTAAAGGAAATATTACACGAGACCGTCTTTAAAGGACAGCTGGTAGAGAGTCATCAGGGGTTCTTCTCGTGGATGAGACATTCCAGTGCTCAGAAATTCTTATGCACATAATAGAAGCACTGGGACAACTCTTTCTACCGATTTCCGGACACCCTAATATAGCCCTGTTCATTCATTTTATTAAGAACAGGTTAAAAGCTATTATCAGTTTATGGTACTCAAAAGTTAAGCAATAAGAAGTAATAATGACTGATAAAAGACAGAATTCCTTTGACAATGTCGTGAAATATGCAGCGTAAACCGTTAATAGAAAATCACTGGATGAAAAAGTTCAATGATGACATTTTGTTAATAGGTGTTTGATGATTTCTGGATGAAATACAAACTCGACATTGACGATTCATGCTGCCAATAAAGATTATCTATGAGGTACTGCGGGAGTAATCGCTATTCTTGTGAAGAAGATCTACGTTCCGAGATCTAATTGCAGGGAATATGCAACCTACAACCTGTTATTATAGTGTCTCAAATTTATCCTTTATTGGTTTGAGGTAAAAGGATAAATTATTGTTTCATATTGGTACGTCAGGTACTGGTCAACCCATCGAGTTTTATGATAACAGGAATTAGTAACCATGGACATACACTGCGAGAAATGAATGAACACAGTGGTTTAGGATGCCGATATCTGGCAGCTGTTACGAAGATGTGAAGATCAGTGCGCTGTTGATTGTTATCCCAGAAATTACCAACAGACCTGCATAGTTACGAGTAATTTGTCTCTTTCCCAATGTGATGGTGTCTCATATTAATTAGTTCTCTATAGTAATGCTCGTTGTGAATCACTTTGGAGGTTCAATCGGGACTGAGTGTTCATCAGTGAACAGCAAAATTCCTCCATTCCCATTAACTCAAGTGCAGATGGCTCAAGATCAGCGATTTTCAAAGGGTGTGCCGCGAAATTGTATGGCTGTAACTCGAGAAAAAAAATTATTAAAACGGGACAATAAGAGAAAATATAAAATAGGTATTAAGTATTTTCAACAACGTTAATGATTAACACACCAGGAACAAGTAAATTCTAAGTAATTCAAACTGAAATGGTTAAAATTAATGAGTCGATTTCACATGATTTTTGTAATTCAATGATAAATATGGGCTTGTTTACATTTGCACAATTATTTAATACGGGGTAGAATATGTAGTAAAGCAACAAAAAAGTTTGGAGTGCCATGGGATATTAGGAAGAACGTTTAGTGTGCCGTGAAGAAAAAGATTGAGAAACACTGCTCTACACCAATTCAATTGAACGCGTCATTGAGAGACGTTTAAAGGGACACCAAAGGTGATCTTGTTGCATAGTCTTCAGGATCCAGTTGCCAGCAAAAGTATTCTCCAGCAGCCGTATGTGTCTGTCTGTCATTGAATTAGAATCAGGAACAGTTTCCCTCGCGGAAGGGGCCCCTTTGTCGCCAGGAACCGGTCTTCAGAAGATCGTATGATCTGTTTGATATCAGTTCCAAAGGTGGCTTATGACATTACCATTCACGTTTAATCGTCTCTCTACCTTTGATTGACTTCGTATAGCCTCGAGTAGTTGTTCTATTGCTCTTCATCTCATTTCTTCACATGAAATCATCCATTAATTTTTGAATAAAGAACTTGAAAGAGTTTCAAGTTACTGAATTTATTTATTTATTTATTTATTTAGTATTTATTTATTTATTTAGTATTTTTTTACTAATTATAATATCTGTTGAATACAAACAGTGGAAACAAATTAATTAAAATCTGCTTATTTACTTCAATTATTTACTTGAATTTTTGATTCAATTTGGCTTGAATTGTACCAATTTATTTTAATTATATTAAAGCTTTCATGGATATTAAGGAGGATTAAAAGGCGTATTAATATCCTTAAGATATCGATAGAAATCTAATGCGTTCCAATGCGTTTCTTTTTGGAATTCGTAAATTTCACGCCCTTATTTTCCGACAAGGACCGCACAGGAAAAATTTTAAATATAAAATTTTTATCTCCTCTTGCCTTTAAATAAGTAAGCAAAGTTTCAAGAAGATCCATTCAGCGGATCAAATGTTATTAAGGCGACGCACACACATTCAGACTGATTGATTTCATAAGTCTTACTTTACTATTGAAAGTAGGATAAAAATAACAATGTCTATTTCAGTCAAGCAAGGGCACCTTTGACTAAACATTTTCGGATAGAAAAATGGATAATTCTTTTTCTAAGAGACCATATCAATAGGACAATTTGTGAATATCTGAAATCCATTGTTATTTATTAGGTTCAGCCTAAAAATGCCATCAAGGAATAACTATTTCTTTGTATTTATTAATATCAAAAAGTGATTCTAACTTGCTGACGAAGTTATTAATATTTCATTTTATTTGTTTCCAAAAAAAATCCGGAATTTATTAATTTCCTTGAAAATTTGTAAAAAAACATACGTGAGTGCGAAGAAATCACTGAAGATCTATGTAAAAAACAAACTCATAAAACCAATAAAGGATAAAGGTTTTAAATAAAGAAGTCATTCTCGTGACAAAGAGATGAAAGCATTGAAATACGAAGAAATAAGAAATTCTGTTGCTGCTACATCAGTGTGAAAGAAAACCTATGGAATTGAGATGAACTACTTATAATGAAGAGTTTAGCCCTGAAACCTAAAAACAAGAACTTTTTATACTTTTTTTTTCCACTTAGTAGAAAACGTCACGGTGATTGCCTCGCTGTCATTCTATTCTATTCTCTTCAATAACATGTCCCGGAATTTTAAATAAAGTGATATTTTAAACTATCCAAAAAAAAACCCACTTCTACTTTTATGTCGACGTTTTCGTTTTTACCTTCGTTCTTTCTTCCATTTTCTTTTTCTTTTCATTTTTTCTTCTTTTTCGCCTTTGAAATTTTTAGAGTGCAATGGACAGCATTGCACTCTTCTCTCCTCCTCTTCGCCACTCTACCTCTGGTAGAGTGTTCTCTACCTCTGTTAATAATTTGCCAACTGTCGTTACGTTACTACATGTTTCCGCCTTAACAGACTGATTGAGATAAGCAGCTGGAATCATGCCCCATTCTTCTTGCAATTTCCCACTGATTCAAATACTAAAAGAAATATTTTATTACAAATCATATTCCCTTGAGATTTTCAAATTAAGTTCATCTGAAAACAGAAAATCAAAAAGTTTGTGATCCTGTGAAAATGTAGATAAATATTTTGCCTTTATATTAAAAATATCATTGAAAAACTTTCTTCTGCTGATTTAAGAAACATCTGTGACTGTAATTATAGGAATTTTTATACATTTACATAAAACGACAAGTCAGGAATAAGATTTAGGCTAACTGTAACAAAACCAAACTAAACATAGGAATCTTCAGAATTCGAAATGTATTTATTTCGAATAATCTCATATTACACGTAAGCACTAAAAGATGTTAAATATAAGAAGCAAACTGAATCCTAAAAGAAGCCATGTTACATTGACAGCTGTAAAAATGTGTATGAATGTGTGAGATATAAAACTTTTGTGTGTGAGGAGACGAGGAAAAAAAAAAAACCGCCGTATTATAAAAGCCATTAAAGTTTGAGATATCTTTGCTTTGCCAAATGTATTGATATTCCATTATTTAAATAAGTTATGTTATGGCAGAAAAATTTATATTCTTCTTAAGAAGAGGGGAAATTGGAATTCTCTTTGATGCTACCCATCATTCACTGTAATTCGTGGGTGAATTCACTGAGGAAACCAATGATATGCTTTTCTGTACATAAACATTTTTCAAATAACTTGAGTGTGCCTTCTGTTACTAGAGCTTTGGAAAAACTACTTATCAATTATTTACAGCTTGACAAAAATAAAAAAATAATGAGGTGTGGGGCGTTAATCCGATTGTTTACATAACCATACAGTGAAAATGAAAATAGGAAAAAGTTACAAAACAGTGAAATACTATCTCTCCAATAGGCAGCAGGCGTTCCAAAAAAAAAAAAGAGATTAGAAAAAAAAAGCAGCAACAATAATGTTTATAACTATCTTTTTTTGTGAATGTTATTCTCGCTAAAGACGGTATGAAATTGAAATGGCTTAAGAACTTGCCATCGAAAGCATAATTACTTTAAATGAGCTGGTTTCTTCCTGATACACTTATACTTTTCTAATACAGCATTTTGACTAAGCAAGCGAAGTACAGCAGATCCCAGTACTGAGTCTGTACTTCCGACAAAAGTTGTTGAAACAAATGATACTTCAATACCAGAGACGATCAAGGTTAACGACCTCACTATTAGGTTCATCACATCTTTCAAAATTGAAGATTTACCACATCATCCTACTAAAATGCACTTATGGATTATGCAGTGCTATTTACAAACTTGGGTTACTTTACATTTTTAATAATGGCTACAAAAATTAATAATTGAAAGAAAAAAAAAAGCGAAAGGCAAGAGAAATTGTAGAAATCAAGTAGCATACTTGATTTCCTAAATATTCACTCCAATCATTAAAGAAATGCGGCAGTGCAGTATGTTTGCTGAAGGCAGACAGATGCAGACATAAAAGGAGAGAAAGGAAAAACTCATGCACTAATTTTCCAAACCGTGTTTTCTAGGATTGAGTGTCTTAGGAAATGTCATTAATGATCATATTTTTTTTTTATGGGATATCTTTTTTGGGGGGCAGAATCCTCCAACCAAAAAAAAAAAGGAAAGAAAAATCCGAGTGATGTCAATATTCCAGCTGGAAACTGGCTTCGGTTACGACGGATTATTGGCACAAATATCGGGGTACAGTTAAAAAAGACCTACCGGCAGGTTGAAACGTTCTGACATTTTGTAAATGTTTTGAAACGACCAAATTACATAAGTAATTTTAGTATTCATGTATTTTATAGGGATCTCGCCAATTCTTTGGATAAATATCGGGGAAGAGACTGCGAACAGCCCTGTTAGAGACTAATTATTTTAACAATATCTCTGGGAATTATATTATGGCCACTAGCCAATAACTATAGGAATGCTTTTCAGCAAGATAAGAAAAGATAAATACGGCTCACGTCATAAAGGAAACTTCTAACACTCAAGGATTCCTAAACATTAGGTTGCACATCTGCTCGAAAAAATCCAAAGTCACTTCGATTGATTGCCCAAATACATTAAACAATGCAATGCAACTGCAGGGAGTTCATGTCACTAGGTTGTTGGCAAGCAAATAATTCTCGAATCTTATGTATGTAATCATTTGTTCATAAGAACTGCTTCTTTCTGTGACTCACATTTGGTCTTTAATTCATGATGTTGTAACTTTCAGTTACCATGAAGTACAGACAGTATTTCTGTTAAATGAAATTCTGTGAGTCTTTTTTTAAGTTTAAGGGAACTTAATAAGATATCATTCCCTATCTTCTCATCAGCAATTACTGGAATTCTTGTAAAAATATGGTGAATGAACTCTTTGACAACTTGTAGCTATACCTACAAATCAGTATCATACAGAAATTAATAATAGCTACCTGGATACTGGAAGATCATCGACATGTAGGCAGAAGGTGCAAAGAATCGTCGAGTTACAGGATTAGGTTTTTGTTATTTTGTCTAACAGCTGAGGAGTATAAATTCCATAGGAAAAATTTTGAATTGAATTGAACATTATTAGAATACGATAATTGATATGAAGGCGTTTTTCAAAGATTTGCTCTTTCGAATCGTTCCAATTATAGCCAGAACTCACAGTCAAGGCGTTGTCCGCTCTTTCGACGTATTTTGTCGTGTTTCCAAGATCTTCAATGCGCTTTTACAACAAAGTGCTGTTTTGTTTTTTTCAATCGATTCGGTGCTACCTTTTTATTCAGTCTAAGTACAGAAGTCGTATTGTACATTTGTATATATTTATAGCGTATATATTTCGCATTCATTCCCAAGTGATAAATAGTCTGATGTTTTTCGGCAGTCAAATGCATTTGCCAACTAAAAAAAAGGACTGGGTTCCTCCTTTTCGATGATTTCCGTTTTTCGACAGTGCTCTGGTTCCTAATCTAAGGAATAAGTCGAATAAGCTTAAATAAATATATTATGCCAATAGTAGAGAAAATCAAAATAACAAAATGTAAGGCATTATGCTTTCGAAATTTTTTTCACATTCTGAATCTTTATCAAGCAAGAATTATTATGTAAATATTTCAATTCTTGGGTTCCGCAGCAAAGACAACATATCGGGTCAAGGACCAAAGCACATATTGCCAAGAGTAAAGATGTGTGCAAGGAGGATTAGGGATGTGTGGTTGTGCCCATGAATTTCTTAACTGTGCGTGTTGTATTGAGTACCACAGCCTTCTGGAGTTGTACATAAGTGTTTTTGGAAGTTCTACTGTGCTGAGGCTGTGGTGCAATGTGTGAAGCACCAGACCAGTGGCGGACAGGACGATAGTCTTCCCTCGTGTTATATGTAGCTTGCGGCATTTGTCGATTCCAAATTTCATCCAATTGTCGTTGGTGAGCTGTGTTGTGACTTGTAGTAAGTTAGTAAGTTGTGCGTTGTTTGTGGCGTATAGTTTAATTTCATCCATGTAGAGTAAGTTTGTGATTTTGCATGGTGTTAGAGTGCCTGAGGTAAGCCTATAACCGTGTTTTGTGTTGCCTAGCATGTGGCTCAATGGATTCAAGGCGAGGCAGAACTAAAGAGGACT
Source organism: Thereuonema tuberculata (assembly GCA_023159025.1). Lineage (NCBI taxonomy): Eukaryota > Metazoa > Arthropoda > Chilopoda > Scutigeromorpha > Scutigeridae > Thereuonema > Thereuonema tuberculata. Next base: position 77,005,325 of record JAFIDM010012231.1, read on the forward strand.
CAAGGAGTCTCCCTGGAAAATACCTCTCCTTAAGGGAATGGGGACTGTAGTGATGGAGGCCTTCTATCAATAGGTGCTTAGGTGTAATGTTGTGTTCCAACTCTTCATCGTGGCATCCAAGAATGCCGTGATCTTGGGGTGTATTTTGTAGAGATGAAGAGTGTGTAGAAGCCAGGAATGAGGGACCTAATCAAATGCCTTCTTGTACTCGATGTACGCAATGTGTAGGTTCCTATTCTTTGCGCGCACCTGCCGCAGGATTTCCGAGTCAATAAGGAGTTCAAAACACTCCAAATTCGAAGTCTTCCCACGTATTATGTGTAACTTGCGGCATTTGTCAATTCCAAATTCCATCCCAATGTCTTTGGTGAACTGTGTGGTGGCTTGTAGTAAATTAGTAAGTTGTGCATTGTTTGTGGCATAGAGTTTAATGTCATCCATGTAGAGTAAGTGTGTGATTTTATATTGTGTCACAGTGCCTGTGGTAAGCCTATAACCGTGTTTTGTGTTATCTAGTATATGGCTCAGTGGATTCAAGGCGAGGCAGAACCAAAGAGGACTCAAGGAGTCTCCCTGGAAAATACCCCTCTTATGGGAATGGGATCTGTAGTGATGGAGGTGTTAGAGGTGCGTAGGTGTAATGTTGTGTTCCAACTCTTCATCGTGGCAGCTAAGAATGCCGTGATCTTGGGGTGTATTTTGTAGATATGAAGAGTGTGTAGGAGCCAGGAATGAGGGACAGAATCAAATGCCTTCTTGTAATCGATGTATGCGATATGTAAGCTCCTATTCTTCGCGCGTGCCTGGCGCAGGATTACAGAGTCAATAAGGAGTTGCTCCTTACAACCCTGGGAAATCCTGCGACAGCCCTTCTGCTGTTCGGAAAGAATATTATGTGTCTCGATGGGTGTGTAGATTTTGTCTGCAAGGCAGGAGGTAAGGAGTTTGTAAAGTGTGGGGAGGCAAGTAATTGGACGGTAGTTTGCAGGGTGCACTGTTTCAGTGTTCTTGCTCTGTAGGTATGTGACATGCTGCGTGAGGAAAAGAGGCATATGGGTGTTGGATTATGTCAGTGAGCTAGCTTCCCATGCAGGGACGTGAATCTCTTGATCCAGAAGTTCTGAACAATGTCTGCACCAGGAGCCTTCCAGTTGTGTGCATGTTTTAGTGCTGTCTGTATGTCTGCGAGATTAATATCATTGGAAGGGCAAGAAGGGTAAGTATTCAGTGAATTGTCGTTCCTCCGTGATCCATGGTACTTTGTCATTGTAAGGGATGGGGTTTGATCACGGAGACGACCAGTATTCATGTAATGCCTCGCTGGTGGGGGTGTTTATGTTGGGTGTAGCAGAGGGAGATGTAAGGGATCTGTAGAATTTTTTCTCATTGTATTGGAAAGTGTTGTTCTGTTGTTAGCGTAGAGTGCACTGTTTGTATCTTTGTAATCTTTTTGCATGTGCGCTCAGTTTTTATTATTATTATTATTATTATTATTATTATTATTATGTAAAAGTTTCAAACTTTGGGTTTCCCCAGCTAACACAGCATGGCGGGTCAAGGACCAAAGCACATATTGCCAAGTGTACAGGAATGATTAGGGATATGTGGTTGTTATTGGTTATTGGTGGTTATTATTATTGCATTATTATTATTATTATTATGTTTGAATGTTTCAAACCTTGGGTTTCCCCAGCAAAAACAATATGGCGGGTCAAGGACCAAAGCACATTTTGCCAGGTGTAAAGACGTGTGCAAGAAAGATTAGGGATATGTGTTCCCTAATTGTGTTCCATAAATTTTCTAACTATGCGTGTTGTATTGAGTTAGCCTTCTGCAGTTGTGCGTAAGTGTTTTTGTGAAGTCCTAGTGTGCTGAGACTGTGGTGCAATGTATAAGGTACCAGACCAGTGGCGGATAAGACGATGGATACAACACGTACTCGGTCCTGCCTCCACTGCTTCTGGAGCTCGTGTGCTAGATCGGTGTATTTACTGATCTTGTCTGCGTGAGTTTTCTTCTTCTTATTATTATTATTATTATTATTCATAACAATATACTGAATTACAAATAGAATTTTTTTATTATTATTATTATTATTTTTTTGTATTTCTTTAGTAATAAAACAATGACTTTAAATCTGTAATTTTCTGTGTGATTAATTTTTGTAATTTTTTATATACTGTTATTTTATGTAATTAAATAATTTGTACAACATAATCTAAGCACCTGTTGACAGGATCTCTTTATGGGAGATCCTAACAGAACTTCAATATTGTATTAAAGAAAATAAAATTTATTTATTATTATTATTATTATTATTCAAAGCTGGGAACCTTAATTGTTCTTTATTTTTTTCACTTCTTTTATTATGATCTTGTACCCAAAATTCATTCTGGCATCTTTTGCCAACTGAACTTTAAAGTGATTTTTTTTTATCTTTGACATTAATCTTTTGTAATACCATTTACGCAATTTTAATCAGATACCAAATCTCAGCCGATTTGAGGGATTTTTAGTTGAGACCTTATCTTCCTTAAGTGCAATTAAAATGTCAGATTTGATAAGAAATAAGATTTCCAGAGATCATGTCTGTAAATGATGTCATTTGACTTTTCTTACATTGCGTCCCAATTTTCTCTCACTCAAGAAATTTAACGAGCAATTATTATTATTATTATTATTATTATTATTATTATTATTATTATTATTATTATTATTGAATGAATCTGATGGATCAACGCTTCCTTTTAGGTTTAATCGCGTATTCCTTAAATCAGACTCTCTATGAATTGAAAAATAATTCAATATTACACAGGAGATATTTTAATATTTTTACTGGATGTTAAATTTATTAAAACAAATGCTTTAAAATGCCAGTGTTCTAAATTTAAAAAAATTAGACAAACACAAAAAGTATATAAAAATTTAAAACTTTGCATATTTGTTTCTTTTTAAAATCATTTTAAAAAATTTTATACAGTTCGGTAACAACCAAAAACCAATATTTTAGGCCAAAGAACATATAAAAAGAAGAAATCCTTAAAAGACCCATAAAAGAAACATATCCTGCTTTTATAAGTTTCTGTAGCTTTATTTGAGAGCTTTTCTAATAGTTAAAGTTCTCTTTTTGGTCAGTTTCGTGGAACTATGGAGTATAAAGCATACGCATCTTTTTTTTTTTGTCTATAGATTTTTTTACAACATTGATCGTGTCACTTCTCGTCAGTCATTATTGCAGGTACAAATTTCAGTAGCAAATTTCAGAAAATATATATCTACAGGTTTTATAGATATAGTTTTGCATCAAACTATTAAATTTGAGTGATTTTTTTTTTAATTACATTCATTTTGCCTTAAGTTTTTGAGACAAAATTAAATCAACATAACATTGATACAACATTGAATTCTAATTTTTATTGTACGTTTAAATATGACACAATTACATGAACTGAAGAATAAAAATATTATTAAAAAATGTAATACTGATATTTAATAAAATCGTGGGAGGGGCACAAAGACGAAAAGTTTGAGAATCACTGAAGTAAATAAAAAACACTCGGAAAAACTCAATAGGTATAGAAATGTTTTGTAAAGTATTTGCAAAATACTTAATTAACTTGGAAAAGAAAAAAGCAGAATCTAAAGAAGCACGTCCAAAAATTAAGAATGAAATAAAAAGCTGTCAGTAGCATCTTTAATGAAAACATTTTTTTTTATCAAGACCTTAATAATCTTATCAATTTCCCTGAGTTACTGCAATCAACTTCTTATGCAAAGATTTTTCCTTCCATACTTTCTAACATTCTCGGAGTAAAATTCCTTTTGATTCTTGATAGCAAGTGTATAGTTGATAATTTCCCGATTATATTTCTAACAACAAATGCACTTGAATCGCTTAAGAATAAATAGTTAACATAGTTGACAGTACAAGTGTTGTCCTTTTATTCCTTATCTGTTAGATATCATTTCTTATTCAAATCTAATCATATTAGTTTTTTATTCCAAACAGACGAAATAGAATATTTTTGTTATTGATTACATTTCTGTTATTGTTGGTGTAAAAATCTTTTCTATTTCTATCAACTCATATTTTTTTAAAAACAAATTTGAGTATTTTCTTAATGTATTCGACTTGTCATTTGTTTCCAATCGAGTTCAAAACTCGACTGTCAAAAATTTAGAGTTTAATCTCCACAGATGCCAAAGTCCAACTGAGTTTCTATTCTGAATTGCTAATCCAACGACTTGATCCCTTTTAAACTTGTGCCACGAGAGGAGAACAAAAGTAATACCTCCTTTTTTTTTATTTCTTAGAAATAGTAAGCTCTAGATCTAAGGCTTTTAAAGAAGTAATCCTAGTCATTAATAAATATCGTATTATTTCTCTACAAATTTATCAGTATTATCTGTGTATTTTTGCCATGTCTGAGTAAGAAATCCCAGTAAAATTTTGCGCCCCTTTAAAATTCTGTGATTCAGTGCAGTTAAGAAACCTGGATTCCAATACGACGTTGAATTGTAGAGATAGTTCGTGGAATGTTGCCCACAAGAATTTCGAAAGACGACCTTCTCTAGGAAACACAAATGGAGTCTTGCTGTATTCGACAATGAACTACCTATGAATGTGTCAAGAGATTGCAGAAATTGAAAGCATGCATCTGTACTGTTAGGAGCAGATAGGAACATAAACAGGATTCTTTTTCTCCATACAAAGCCCGACTTCACACCAGTCCATGCACTCGACCGTTCTACAATCATCTCCCTTCCCAGTTCGGTTTGTCACCTTCTATGACCGTTGAAGTGGCCATTTATAGAGGCTGACAATATCAAATAGTGTTCCTGCAAAGCTGTGCTGCCCAAACATTATGGGATTGTAATAAAACATGTTAGTCTGAGATGGCAAAAATGCATTGAAAATAATGGTAATTTTATGGAAAAAGCTTATTAATGAATGAGAATTGCTTCATGTAATCATATAGTTATTTTATACGAAAAAAAGCAGGCCTTGTTTTCTTCTTAGAAAACTCGTTACCTTCCTCTTTGATTGTTTTCAATAGTGATTGTTTGTATGGCTCTTACTATATGTTACTGCTCAATAAACAAACTCTTTGTTTCCATTTGCAGTTGAACTAATGCAGGCTTTATTTCCTTTGCTCTTCAATTCATTCTGCAAAATATTATGTTGATGCTCAACTTTTGATAAGAATCAATATTCCAAGCACATTCTCATAAACCTTACATATAAGCTTTCATTTTTGGTAATCATTAGTCAAGGACATTATTGATTTTTGCTTCTTTTATCTTAAAACCTCTTATTGCTCTGGACCGTTAACAAAAAAAATCAAAGTGTTTCGTACAGTTGATTAAAAAGAGATGTGTTTTGAACCAGTATTATAAAAGCTGCTCACTTTACTTCAATAATACAAATTTCATAAATTTAATTATCATCATGAACCTATATTTAATGTGTTTAATGCTATACGAATGTAGATCATCTAGTTTTAAATCAAATTACCTAAAACTTTATTAAAATTAGCAAGTTTTATTTAAAAATATCACAGAAGCAAAAACATGCTAACCTTAGTTATAACTCAGTACAATAACTCAAGCGCAGACACCCAAAATGAGAGACGATGATATTTGATGTCAGTGATCTTTGAACTGACTATCTTGTAGTTTTCAGAAAACAAGTCCTGAGCATTGGATTTCATTCATCATTTATGAAAGCATTGATTATTATCTTCCAGATAATTTTTTTTGAATTAGCCTAATTATGAATTTGAAATATAAGATGTTCTTTAACTATTTCTTCTTCTTTATTTAATTACAATACTTCAATCGGCTTAAATATTGCCGATCTTCTTCAGGCAAAATATCTTCCTAACATTCAAAATAATAAACAACAGCATACAAAACAATACTTAAAACACAATAATACTATTCTTTCACACCCAATATAACAATAGGGTGTGAAAGAATACAATACAATAAACTGCATACGTTACATGAATTTCTGTATATTTTTAATATTTTGTTTGAACAAATTTACTAAACAATCATTAACATTCATCCATCTATCTTTGTTTATACATTTAAAGCTTCTAATAACCATTGCTTCAACTATAGTCTAAATCTTTCATTATTGTCTTTGATTCTGTTTTAAGACTTCTGATACAGATTGTGTTTTGTTTCTAGGCAATGATCTGCCCAATCTGATTCATTTCTTCCGTTATTTTTATATGCCTCTACGTGTTCCAGTATTCTTTCCCGTAATGTCCTTCCGATGCTTATACTAGATTCACATTGAATTGTAATTAATCACTTTAGTTTTATTTTTTTGTTACTTTACTTACTGAAAATTCTTCTTTTCCTTTTTATTTTCATTCCTGATTTTGCAGTTTAGGAAAGATAAAGAAAATTCTTTATTTTAGTGGAAACTTGTTAGTGATGCTGTTGCTTTAAGGCGGATGTATTTTCACTGTGTTTAAGAAAAGTGAAAACCATAGACATACCCAGAATTCTGGAATGGGAAGGGCTATGATGGTCGTAATAGTTCCGATTAACTTTCCAATCTAAAACACAGGTCCAAAATCCTGGATTTCTTCCATTTTCGGATGCAATGGGGGGAAGCGTTGTTCTAACCCCTATGAAATCCCCTCCCCTCGATACTCAAGTGGTGAAAACATCGTCTATTATAAGCTATAAAATTTTGTTTGTTTTCTTTTTTTGTTCATTATTTCCAAAATCACTTTTGCAATGTTGTTTGGGTTTTCTTTGAGAAAAATGCCTTCACTTTACTTTCTTCTTCTTCTTTCGATTTTGGCCGACTGGGGACCACGTGAAATAACTGTTCATGATTTCATCTTCTCCTTCCTTTTTCTCTCCTTCCAATACTCCTTCATCCTTTCCCTCTGTTTTTCCCGTCTTTCCAAAGTCCAAACTCCGCTCCCAATCACTTTCTGCCTCCTGTGGAAACCCTTAAAGTCTTTAACTTTTGATCTGAATTTATTTCTATCTTCTATTTCCTCCTCAGTAATGTTCATTTCCTCTAGGTCGGTTCTGATCTCTTTGAACCAGGTTATCTGTGTCTTTGGGTTTTTGTCGAAGTAATTGAAGAGGCGTTTTGTCATTCTACTCTCTTCCATTCTCTTCATGTGTCCATAGAATGTTATCCTCCTTTTCCTCATTGTATTCACAATTCCCTCTGTCTTCTTGTAGACTTCTTCATTACTTCTCATTTTCCATATTCCGTTATCATATATGGGCCCAAGAATTTTCCGTATTATTTTTCTCTCCTTCTTTTCTATTTCATCTAGTTGTTTGGCTGTGTTTCACTTTACTTTATTTCCTTTAGAAATTTATTCCTCTCGAGTCATCTGATTTCTTAACTTGAAACAATGTTTTCCCGGGTTAATACGATTGTTTAAAGATGGAATTGGGACTGACAAGAGTTTACAGAAAGGATGGGGGTTGGCGTTGGGAGGGGGGGTAGGGATGGAAGATAAACTTAAGTCAAAAATAAATTATATGATACTTTCTTTTCTTAAGTTTTTACTTCATTTAGAATATGATGGATAAAAATACAGCCTGCACACAAGCATAAAGCAAACATTAAAAATACAAGAACGTCCAAAGCGTTGGCCTCAATGTCACGAGGCTTTTTCGGTGGATATCCACTGAAGAAGCCTTGTCACATTGAGGCGAAAGCTCTGGACGTTCTTGTGTTTTTAATAGTTTTTAATGTTTGTGTTATGCTTGTGAAGAAAGAAAGTATCCATGATACTTTCTTTCTTCACAATAAATTATACTACTGATAAATTTCCTTTATAAAAATTCAAAAGTTAATATTTACAATAAATATTTTAAATAGTATTTACAATTACAATTATTTATTTCAGTTGATATTTACAATTAATATTTCAATTGATATTTACAATTAATATTTCGAATTAATGTTTCATATTTACAATTATTGATTCTAATTAATATTTGCAATAAATATTTTCAATTATTAATTCGAATTAATGTTACTATTTTTTATTTTTACAGTTACTAATATAATATTTACAATTAGGATAGTTGTAGTAAAAATTATTTTTTGTTCCCGTTAAAAATTTTTTAGTCAATAATAATTAATTTAATAAAAAAATAATTAAAAATTAAAAATCATACAATACATCCATGGACGGTTTCAAGGAAAAACATAGTTACCCATCATCAGCAAGATTGTAAATATTAAATTGAATTAGTAACTGTAAAAATAAAAATAAAATAATTTAATTAAAAATGATTATCGTAAATAATTGTGTGTTTTATTGTATATATTAGTTAAAATATAATTATTACACACGTTAAAAATTAAATATAAAAATTCAAGATTAAAAAGGCTTATGGTTTTTTATTGTAGGTAAGGGCTATTTTAGTTGAATTAACTGTAGATTATTATTTTCACAATTTCTACCAGAAGAAGCCTTATATCTTTATAAGTTATTGTGATCTGTTAACGTTATATCGAATTACTTTGGAATCAAATTATATCGAATTACATCAGAATATCTACTGTATTACCTTAGATATATAGAGTTTTTAAATAATTCTGGAAAAATCTCATTATTTGGTACTCACTTTTGATTAGCTTAGCTGATTGGCACTAAAATTGGCTCCTGTATTGGTCTGATTACCAAATTGCTTTAAATTGATTCAGATCCTTGGATGGCTTTCGATGTTGTTTAGTTGTTGTTTTTTTATCATGTTTTTGGACTCTGCCAAATACTGAACTCTTATGGCGGAGTGCA
>JAFIDM010012231.1:77073116-77087251 GCA_023159025.1 Thereuonema tuberculata
CCTTCAATTCATCTTCAAAATCAAACATTACACAGTCATTTTAATAGACTAATTTGGTTTAAATTATTCAGTGCTCATGTTTAAAAACCGAAATCTTTTCTTTTTCCATATGAATATATAGATAATGCCTTGTCGTTTGCACTGCGTTGAATGTAGATAAAATGCGCTTGTTCTAGATATTATTACTGATAATTTCAATTAGTTTTTCTAGACTTAGCTGTTTCAAATTTGAGTACGCTATTACGTAAAAGAATTCTTATATTACTACAAGAAGTTATGTCAATTGTTTTAAAAAAATATACAAAAGCCATTTGATGAAACTTAAAACTGTAACAGAACGGGGAAATCAACAGAAACAATTCTAAAAATGCCAAGAAATGCTGTCTAATGCATGTTCGGAGTGAATTCTATTTGGTTTCTTAAAACTGATCTGTAGATTACTTGTAAGATTAAATCTATAGAAAATAAATCAAGATTATTGTACATTATATATTCATACAAATTATGTCTAATGTAGATTTAACTCTTCCTCAAAATAAAGTCTGAAAGCAAAAGTTATGCCAAGATTACCGTAAATTTCATTATTCTGATTATATAGAACAGTGACGGAATAATTGTTTATAAATACAAATAGTTCTATTGAAAAAACACCTGAAACATGAATAATGATTTATAATGTGTTGTAGTTGAAAGAATTGTAAATATTGAGCGATTGAAATAATGCTATTTATTTTGACATGTAATAGTGTTTAAAAAAATTACAAATGAAATGTTTCTCTTTGACTGGTGGTAGCCTCTTCCATGGAAATCATGCTTTAGTAATGGGGAATAACTCGTAATATTTTTTATTATTTCCGCAATTATTGCGGAATATTGAGGTATGATATGTTACTATCTATCAATAAAGGTATGTCTTTAGCTCCTGATTAACGGATCTAATAAGTTTCTGCTTCATTTTCTGATCTAAAATATTTTTTTTAATTTGGTTGGCATCCAGTGCCTAGATACAATTTGTTTAAAGCGGATCTTTCTTCTTCCCTGACTTCCAAAAGTTTATCATAAGTTTTTATTCTTTTCTAAAGATTTACGTGATCATCCATAATATATTAGTTTGCAATGGGATGCAGTAGATTATGACTTTTCATATATTTGTAATGTCAACGTTTACAGCTTGTGTGAATGGTAGGATGGGAATGTTGTTTTGTCGACCTATTTGTTTTTTGTTGTTGTTCTACTGACCTTACTTTATCAAATGTTTTATCTTGTGTTCTGCCTTCTGATTTGTTTAATGGGGTAATTACTTCCCATGCTCTCGCCTTTAAAAAGAAAGGTATTACTGATAACCAGAAAACATAGCGGTGTGAATATCATATCTCTCAAATTTCACAATATTATCACAAAAACCTGCCCACTAAATGCAGATAACGATTTAATTTGTGATTGGAAATGACAAATAAAAATATTGAAACATTGACTTTCTCAGATGCAGTTGAATTGTATGGAAGACTCATGTGCAAAGCATTCTAAATATCATTAGTCTTCTATTCCGAGAAGTAATTCTCCTTACAATGGCTTTCACGGTAGCTAAAAGTTTGGCGGGAAATCCTTTATTTCCAGTCATACAAAACGTCTTGAGGAACAGCGAGCTGTTAGTTCCAGATGGTAGCTGAGATATCGTGTCGCAATAAACTTTTGTCCGTATAAAATCTGTACAGAAATTTAAAAAACCTGTAGTTTTAAGTATCTTTTGCATTGTATTCATGGCTTCGATCGAGTTGTTATTACAGAAAGAAAATAACAATTAACTTTTACTTCGGACTTCCCATTTTCCTTCCAAGATGAATAACATCTCACGGATTTCTTAATGGTGAATATGTGCTAAACAAAAGCCTTAGTCGGTGAATAAGAAAGACAAATCTGAAGTCCAAAGAGATGGTTTTGAAATATTTTACATAGTCCACCATTTTATGAAGGATACATCCCATTGAAGGTTACATCAGAGAAACAATATCAATGGAGCACTCAACTGAAACCACGCTAAAGTCAATTACAAGATCCGCATAGTACAGCACAATCTCTGTTCTATTAACGCACTCAGCTATTGCAAGAGACAAATATCTCAGTAGAATTGATCTATATTCTTACAGAAAATCATCTTCGGCAGTATTATTGAGAATATCATTGATTTAAGTTTAAGAAAGGATTGCTCCTTTACTAACAGTAACAAATAAAAAAATTTTAAGTGGTTTAATTTAGATGCTGAATAATGCAATTCTTATATCACGAATTATTTTCTCGAAACAATTTGTAATCCAACCACAGTAAACATAAATAAAATTAGAACACTTGAGAAATTTTATTTTTATATGGCATTTTAAATAAATAATATTGCGGGGAATATCCTTTAATAAGTTTATACCTCCAAATTATTTGGGAATAAGCAAATTTCTGAAATAGTTTGTATAAATACAATTTTTAAAATGATTGATGAAAAAAATTAGAATCTTCCCATAAGAAAAGTATTTTTTTAAATTTATTAAATGAATTTTGGTAATAAAATTAATAATTCTTTCAAAATTTCGTGTACTTCATGTAGGATCTTCTCCTCCGAGAAAACTGGCTGTTTGCTGAGGAACATTTATTTTTTTTACTTCCAATTAATAACGTAATATAAATCACTAAATAATAACTTATTTGTGTTCAGTTATTTCAATAAGAGTTCTTTTATATTTTTACTTCCCTTTTATATGGAGTTTCTTTCCAGTTTTATGTGATTAGATTATTTTAATTGTATTTAAATAAGTGTCTACGTTGGGGAATTAACTACTTCCACCGCTGCCAACTTCTTGCAACTTTGCACAATTTGCAATTCTGCAATCAATTTGGCATACTTTGGAAAGTCCCAAATGAGCTCAATCTGAATTAGTTGTTCCTTCGATGACTTTGTAACAGTATTATTTTATAACACAATCCTGGCTCCATTCCATTATTCAACTGGTTCTCTTCCCTTCAATAACGAAGGCTGTTCTAGTGTTATAAACTGAACGCGTTCAACATAATGCAATAATTAGTGGAATTTTGTGACGGCCATAAATGTTTTCGGTCCTCCGACTAATCGTCCGCCTTCACAGCCAATGGAGAAGAGTTGAGCTTACTTCCACGTTACGAGAGCGCTACTGGCCGGCCCCCATTCCTCAAGGTATAGCACCATAAAACTACTAATAGCCCTCAATGAATTACGGCCATTCGGTGGTCCGCATGCGGGTGGAGGGCTGTTGGTCCGGTCGTTACAAAACTCTTATGCCCTGATAAGGCTTTAGATCCGTTCTTCATTGGATTTTTATTAACGGAGAAAACCTTTTCACAGGCGTAGCGACAGAAGGGTTGCAAGAATGAAGGTTTCTAATGACGTACGATTTGCGGAAGGAATGCTGAGCACTATCTACGATCACTGCCATAAATAGAAGGGTTAGGGTTAACTGTTAAGTGGACAATTTAATTATTAAAGAGAAACATACTGTCTCTTTAAGAAATCAAATCAGCTTATTGTTTCTGGGTCTTTTATTTCTGTTAATTCAAATATTTCGGACATATTGACACACAGAACAATCTGTAATATTATATATTAAATAGGTAAAAATATAAATAAAAATACGATTTTTTTATTGTATATAAGACTTGAATTCATATTCTTAGATTTTTATTAATCAGAAATAAGAATTTTACATAATATTTTATAAATATTTCCAGAAGTATTTATTTCTAATATTATCCTTTTTTTTTAATACTCAAAATTTATTATCACATACTAAAGAAAACTAAGACATCAAAGGATGTTTAAAAAGAAAAGTATGAAAGATGATTTATTAAACAAAATAAGAGTTAATATTATATTCATTCTTATAAATTTTTATTTTCATAAAAATAATTTTTTTTAGTTAATATTCTTTATTAACTATCATTTTTCTTCGATTCTCTTTTTTTTATCAAAAGTGTTTAGAGAACACTTTACACATTATATGGCATTATTATTACAGATATTACAATAGAGCTAAATTGACACGAAAGTTCATACAATATCTGATGTTTAAAAAATTAGATTTCATTATATATAAAAATTTAAGGTTTTTAAAATAGTCATTAATAATTATTTTCTAATTTCTGTTTTCTATTAATAAAAAGAAAATTTTAATTTAAAATTAATTTAAAGTAATAGTTTACATAAATTTACATTTATGGATCATTCCTACAAAACACATTATCAATCGTTTTCAAGACGACATTTTAAGATTTAGTCTAGTAGTGAGATTAGATGCCAATTTATAATAAAAATAAGGGTTTTCTTTTTAAACTAGTAAATTTGCAAATTTAATGTTACAAACTCCCAGTACACTTGTTAACAATGCAGAAAGGTAGATTCTTAGGAGAGGTAAATCATTGTATTTACAAATGAAAATATAGGTATTATTTATATGTAAATACCATTTATGGCAAGCAATTCATATGCTTAAATGAAGTGCCTAAACTAAAGAAAACCAAATTACAATTTATTTATGTTGTCGCTACAGTTGTCTTATGCTGGGCGAACACGTACCAATATGCGGCAATATTGGTGGACAACATTGGTCATTATTGATATTGGCACTAGGTATTGTGCGCGAACACACAGGTTTTCCTTTACGAGTATTGGCCTGGTTATGGCGTTGCTCACTACGGAGAGCTAGAGAGAGCGTGTTTCCGTACAGAATTGCTATAGTAATAAACGCCGTTCCTCTGTAGAAATCAATTAAGATTCTTTCATTATCAATTGACAAAATGTTGTTGTTTGAATTATCTGTTTTGGGCCGACCCATTTTGCTGATTTTAAGCCTTGTTTCTCAAACAAAATGGCCGGCGAGAGTGAGTGATTTTCCGATTTTCAAAGTCCCGCCTTCCTTTTACGTCACCATTGTCAAGTGATTTCATCCGTGCATGTGATTCGCTCGCTCACCAGCAATATTTCTCGCCAACTAAAATTGTTCCTTTTTTTTCGACAATCGCCAATGGGCAATATTGGGCAATATTGTTCATTTTTATTGCTGGAAACGGTTGGTACCAATAAAAATGACCAATATTGTCCACCAATATTGCCGCATATTGGTACGTGTTCGCCCAGCATTATCGAATTGGTTCACTGCAGTGTTCGGTCTTAAGTGAACCTTGGAGCTTGCTTTCCGGAACTACACTTTAGTCATCCAGGAAAGCCTATGTGAGGGGAAGTTAAACAGTGTATTAAATTTGATGTGGATCAAAGCATTAATCCTTGAGTTCTGAAAAGTATACTTTTATTTTAGGGAGAGCTGTTATGTTGTTCTTAACCTGAAACATACATTGACCCACAAAACACTAACACCTTATCAAGGCTAAATGAAAAAATAATTTTGTTAATAATAATATTTTGGTCGGTATTGCACACTGGCCCCACAATGTAGCTAAAACGTCAAAAAAGGATTAGAAAATAAGATTAAGATGTTAAATATAGTGTCTGACATAACTAAGTTAATTATTGTTTAACTTCATATTAAATAAATGACACATCTTGATTAAACTCCTTAAACATCAATTTAATCATGATATTTCGTCTTTTCTTTGCGAAAAGACTTCATCGGACGAAATAGGATAGGAAAACTATATTCCTCTTCCTCTAGAATTCGTATTACATTCAAATTCCATTTAAATAATAAATAGTGACAAGACTTTTGAATAATAAATAATAAACAAAGAACTTTTTGTAAGTACATTAATGAAATAGTAATACATTAAAATTCCAATTAAATAATAAGCAGTGAGAAAGCTTTTGAATAATAAATAAGAAACAAAGATCTTTTGTAAGTACAATAATGATTAATGATAAGATTTTTGACATTAATATATATTCTTTCAATTTAATAGCATAATAAGAGATTGTTTAGTATAATTACAGAAATATTTCTTTGTTAGTTAGTGAATTCACTTTAAACAAATTTAAAAAATGTATTAAGAACAAAGAAATATTTTTGTAATTATACTAAAGAATCTCTTATTATGCTGTTAAATTCAAAGAATATGTATTAATGTCAAAAATCTTATCATTAATCATTATTGTACTTACAAAAGACCTTTTTTTTATTATTTATTATTCAAAAGCTTGGTCACTGTTTATTATTTTATTGGAATTTTAATGTAGTACTATTTCATTATTGTACTTACCAAAATTCTTCTGTTACTATTTATTATTTACCTTATATGCTCCATTAAACGCCGAGGCTCTTATTGTCGTCGGTCTCTAATAAGCGCCGTGCTGCAGAGGAGACACGGCCAAATAGTAGCCGGTCTCTAACAGTAGCCGGGTCTTTGATATTTGCCTACCGGTACTAGTGTAAGCATCCGTATCTTTATAGTCGTGCGTAATACCTTACGCTACATTGCCTTACAAAATGCAACCGATACAGTCATTTGACATTGCCTTGAAGATTCGCGCGGTGGAATACGCGAAAGAAACTTCCGGTGAGGCGGTCGCCCGTCATTGTGGATTCGGACGACGAATAGCAGCGAAAGGTACAGAAACACATTGCCTTTTATCTTTAACAGTCTTATGTAGCATGTGAAATTGAAATAAAGTAGCTGTTTGTAATATTAGCCGGCATTTATGTGTAAAAATATTGCGTTCTGAAGGTTTTTGTTAATAATGACCTGCCTCTAATAGCAGCCGGTCTCTATTAAGCGCCGGGAGCCGAGGCGAGTTTTGCAAATAAACGCCGGGGGCCTCTATTGGAGCATATACGGTATTTAAATGGAATTTTATGTAATACTTATTTCATTATTGTTCTGACAAAAATTCTTTTGTTACTATTTATTATTTATTTAAATGGAATTTTAATGTAGTACTATTTCATTATTGTACTTAGAAAAAGTTCTTTGTTGCTATTTATTATTCGAAAGTCTTGTCACTATTTATTATTTAAATGGAATTTTAATATAATACAAATTCTAGAGGAAGAGGAATATACCGGAATATATTATTTTACCAAAATGTTGAGAACTTTGCTTATACTAAATATTTTTTAATAAAGTTTAAACATTTTATATCTTTATTTCGGCTTATTTTCAAATACAGAGAAATATGTAGAGTGAGTAATATATTAATCTTGAACACTACGAAACTTAAAGTAGAAGCTGATAACTCTTCGATAAATATTTTAATGTTAAGTTATATGAAATATTACGGAAATAAGAACACTTTCTATTTATCAACAGCAGCAAAAAATGTTGGGATACATTTCAGTAATTTATTGTATTAAAATATCAGCGTGTTTTTTTCTATGTCAACTCTAAATGCATTTACAGTATTCCACACACTGTTGATTTCTACAAAGTTGAATTTCCTCTGCAAATCATAAATCACATAAATCATTTTCGGATAACGATATTTTTGATTGTTTTATTGTCTCTGAAAGTTTTATTGATCGTAATTTATGATCATCGACATTGTTGTTTTCTTGTCTTTACTTTTCTTCGAATTTGGTCAAAACATATTGTAATCTGATGTAATAATTTCAACTCTAATAAATATATTAATTTTAATCTTGCTGAAACTTTCTTTTCAAACATTTCATTATATTTTTTACGTTTTCTGAAGTAAAATTTCGTTGGTTAACTTTGTGTAATGATAATAAAGTAAGTATCTTTCTAAAGCAAATAACATTGAAAACAACTTACAATACTTCAGGATTATAATGAAATATGTTGTCTTTAGCATTTAGGAAAGTAATGGGTAGCATTATTACCTGAGAGAAAATCTGGGAAAGCAGTTGCTTCTTGGGTCTAATGGATTAAGAGAACTCTGTTAATCCGTGTTCCCTTGGCCCCTACCCGTTTCAGTAAGAGGCTTTTTACTGCATTGGATCGTCTGTAATCCCAAGCTAAGACTCCAATAATTCAGGTTTGTGTTGATCAAACAAGAAATGAGTCGGGATTAATTCCCCATTTGGCCCAGATACGATTCCAGTCTTAATCCTGTGATCGGGGTCCTGGGGGAGATTTTACACCTGTAATTGGTGGATTCTGCCTCTCGCATAAAGCTGTTAGACTCCTCCAATCCCATGTTTCCACCGAATAGTGGTTAAGTTCACATATAAAGGGTTTGATGACTGTAACTAAACGACACCTAATCTGTAGTAAAGGTGTGTTTTTGTTTGTTCAAAGCAGAAAGAAGCGATAGTTCCATGTCGACTTCCTAATAATAAAATTCAACGAAATAAGTAAAGGTCTACCTTTTGCCGCTCTTAAATTTCTTTATCGAGAAGTAAAACTCAAGGTCTTCAAGATATATGTTACCTAATAAATGAAAGTATCTGGCCTATAAAGAAGACTAATTAATTAAAGTCTTTAGTGTTTGTAATAAAATTTTGCTATACAAATCTGTATTGTCTGATAATTAAAACTTTTATAGAAAATAAATATAAACAACTCACATTTTCTTTATTAGAGATATTTAGTGATGAATCTTTGTCTATAAACAAAATTACTTTAATTCAATTCCTTAACCTACATAATAAAAATATTTTAATAATTAAAATCCACAAGACAAATAAATGAATAAATTCATTTTTATATTTATTCCTTGGACCCGTCAAATTACTACAATGTTTCAGTAACTTAAAAAAAAATACTTCCTTAATATTAATTAGAAAAACAAATCTATAGCTTTCTGTTTTCTTTTCCGATGTAGATCTTTATTCGGGTATTGTCTTCACAATTTTTAAAGAACTCCTCAATGTAATCTTCACATAATTGTAGAACAGCGACTTTCTATCATAAAAATATAATCTCATTAAAACTTACGTTTTAAATCATTAAACAAATATGTTAAACACTAGAACGTAAACAATGATAATCTGAGTTTTAAAACCGATATTTAAATGTAGATTACTAATTGAAAATAAGAGCAGAGAACTTATGTAAGTCATTAGATTCAATCTAATTGTAAAATTAATTTCAATTACTTTTTTAAATAGAACTCTATCTGGCTTGCATACAATGAACAAATTTATCAAAGATTTCCAAAATCTCTTCGAAGACTTGTTTCCCCATTCCATTTCATCAATAAAGTTCATTAATTGACTGGTTATTTGTGAATTAAATGATTTTTATTTTAATCCAAATATAAATTGTAACGAAAGAGCATTAAGTTTCTCTTACCGTTTAAATTTATTTTTAATAAAAAACTTATTCAAAAACTTATTATTTGAGAGTTAGTTTTAGAAGAATGAAACGTAAGTTTGAAAAATAACATAGATTGCATAGGTTTTCCTTACGGCTTGATAAGTTGTTCTCTCGCGTTTACTTTACACTAATGAATTAAAAAGAAATAAAAACATAAAATCAAGTTTTTGGAATCTTCGAATATAGGTAGCCTTGCGAGGATATTATTTAGATATAAACAACAGCTATGCTAGCTATTCGGGCATAAAAATGTTTTCAGTTTCACTTGGAGACGAAAAATGAAAAAAATGCTCTAGATACCTTTTTGTATTTATGTACAAAAAATGTACTCAAATTAGTAAGCTAAACTTCTCATTTAAAATTTTGTAATTAATATTTTTGGGTAAACTGCAAAGGTATTTAGAAAACAAGCTTTCAATTAATTAAATAAGAAGAAAATCTACCGTTCATTCAATTATAATTGTTACATTATTAATCCACTATTAGATGTTTAATAAAAACAAAAACAAATCGGAAAGGAGAAATATATTAAAGCAGAAATATAATCTTAAGGAAAAAAAGCTTTCTAAGGCAATAAATAAAAAACCTTAAATCGAAAAACAACTTTTTTTTCCTCTGGTTACAGTTCAAATAAACGAATAACGTGTTTTCTATTAGTGAACAGAATTTATATTGTTGAAAAGATAATCTGTTGCCCATGAATGGAGAAGCCTAATAAGGAAATATGTTTCTTATATACGGAAATCTTGTTAGCAAGAACGCAACAACGCCAAAACTGAATGTGGGAATTTACCACATAATGAAATGACTTCTGCTTTTCTGCACGGGAACATGATAAAATTACGACACAGTGTTTCGTAATAACAAGCAGTCAGAATCTCGTTTAATTGCCCTAGAGCCATAGTTCCCATTATTCCGGGTCTGGAACGGTACGTGCGTACACATTTTGGTGGCAAGCGTGCCAGGAACCGACGGTTTTTCCCTTCGGTGATTGAGGAAAATAACAAAATTACAGAAACACAGTCATTTGTTTTATTTATTGTTATTACAGCTGCAGAGAAATGAAGGCTGTTCTGTTTGTAGTCGGAATGGAGGACCAACTGCATAACGTGAGGAAATGTCCTGGGAATCTATCATATTGTCAGTTCTGTGTCCGTGATATTACTGCGTTAATTTCTTCTACCAGCCTCGGCAGCAGAAAATACGACGGCTGAGGTTACAACTGCCGAGATATTAGCGCCATGTTCCACTTTCACGGCTCTTGCGGAAGTTGGTAGAAAGATTTAACGGCAAGCCCAAAGACGCCTTAAAGATAAAGCGTAGAATTATGGCTGAAAAGCTGTCAGTATTCTCGCGGTTACGACATTCTCTAAGAATAGCGAGGGTGAACGCTGATTTCAATGTTCCTGTTCCATTCAAAAAGCAACCCATTTGTAATAGAAAATTGCTCATCTTATTCAAAATTTACATCAAATATAAATTCTAGACTTTTATCCTGTTCCTAGTCTCCTAAACAAAACTAACAGCCATTTTGAGGAAATAAAGTTAAGTTCAAGTATTACGTAAGCATTCAAGAGGGGGTTCAAGATTTGCTTATTTTTGTTGACAAGGGGGAGGGGTGATCAGAGCAATGATTACATAAGACAGACAAATCTGCACGCGAGAGAGTGCTCTGCGCGAGATAAACTTTTTCCTCAGTATTTCATGTGTACTTTTACATTTCTATATTCCCTAGCAGTGACTTCATTAAATATGATCTTAAATTTCTTCTCTAAATTGAGTTAAGAAATAAAATTTTAATGAAAATAAGAAAAAGTTAATTTTTTTATTAAAACAACGTCATAAATGTTTATTTAAATTCTGTCTTTTCTCTGAAGGTCTGTCTCTTTTCTACTTTTTGATGAAAACAAAATTCTTGTTCATTTAATTATTAATTATTTAAACTTCCTAAATAATTAATTTTTAGAAGGCAATTAAGATTCTGAAATTAATTCTTAAATGAATATTTTATTCATGAAGCGAAAATTTAAGAAATATAATAATTAAAATATATGAAAGGAGGAAAGTGCTTATTCTATAAAATTAATAATACGTAATGCAATAATACAATATTTTTTTTTTAAGTTTGGGTATGTCTGCCATTTTTTGTTCAACCCCAAAGATACAAACATCACAGATTTAGAAGCTCTGCCTTATACAATATACAGTCAGCTGTAGACGGTATTTAGTCAATTATTTTCAAAAATCTTATTATAATGTTTCTGGTTGTAATAAATTGTAATTAAATATAAAAAGAAGTATTAGATTTATTAAGTGAAAACGAGATAGTAATAGAATTATCCCATACTTTGTTTTAAATTAGTAATAGATAACGTTATCATTAAGGTTATTATTAAGGTAATAATTAATAATTACTAAATCGTATAATTTCTTTCTGTAAATACAAGCTCTGAGCCACATAGATTACTAATGTATAAAAAGCATTTCGTTTCTCCAAAATACAATCGTTGAATAATGAACGAAATGATGCATAAATTAAAATATCCCAACATTTGTTCTTGTTAATCTGTTTGAAAAAGAAAAAAAAAACCTTCAATTAATATTTTTTTCAATTTCTTCAATTTCAGTATTAATAGAAAGATATATTCCAACAGATTGGGACGAAGTGTTTCTTTAATCTGACATTTACTCTTAAAAGCATCATAGAGATTAGAAATTTTTAGGCACTTCCTGAAATTTTCAGGATTCTTAGCTAATCTTATGATTAGAGACAAGCCTACTTCGAATTTAGCTGCTTTGTTACTTTCGTTAATGGACGCGCAGGAAATTGGAAGATTCGGTACTTACCAGATGATTAAATTCCGGAGACCAATCTTAGAGGAGTGGAGGTACTGTCTGTGTGCGTTGATCGCACTGACAACAGAAGCCAAACCCTTGAAGTGAACGTGGACTGCATCAAAGTAGTTAAAAAGTACAACGACCAGAATCTAAGAACTGTTTGAAGCACTCCTAAAATTTTAAGACAGTAAACTTTGGTTTTATTTTTTTTAGAGAAGCAAGAAAATGTGAAAAGCTTTTACGTTGTCAATTCACTTAAGACATGTTTTACTTTCTAAACTCCGATATTTTTGTATGTACAGCCAACATTAGTGATCTAAAACTGGTGTAAGTAATATCAGGTTTACATATTTTTGAAGGTAACAGATGGAAAAAAACATGGAAAATTTCTTATTAACTTATTTTTCGCGAAAATTGTATATCTAAAACATAGAAGTTGAAAACACGGGACTTTAAAACTTGAGATATGATAACTGTAAATACCAAATTAATGGTAATGATACATTTCTGATTAAATAAATCACTTATTTACCAGATATTTTTAATGGGCTTTTATTAAGCTTGTCCCCTTCTTGCAGGGGACTCTCAATTCAAAACTATATTAACATCAATATTTCTTTTTTTATTGAATTTCGTTTCATTGTTCTATAAAGCAATACATAAAAAATATCTTCGTGCAATATAATCTCCGTTAATTAGGATGAAAGAGTGGAGCTCAGTTTTCTATCGAAGATGTCGTTAGAAGAAAAATCTGAGCTAGAACAGAAGAAAATCTAATATTATAACTAAAAATAATTTAGAAAAATAAATTGATGAAATTCGCTTATGTCTTCCCAGAAAATTGCAACTATTAAGAAAAATAAATTTATTTAGTTTAATTAAAGATGGCAATGCTAAACTATTGAAATTTACTAGTAGCTATTAGAACTATTGTAGATAGTCATTAGTTAGAAATATACTGTCAATGCATGCAGACTAAAAATAGTAAAATAATACAGACTCCTATTCAGTCGACATTAATGTATCTAATTAATATCAACAGCTTATAATAATACGACTGTGTTTGTTCCGATGTAATAGAAAATTGCCAACATTACAGTGGTAATCGTGGTATGCGTTTTATTTGTGGATAACTAAATAAACTAAAAATTTCATTTGAGAATACTGAATTTTTTTTCTAAAAAAAAGATATTTATTCGTAACAACTTATTTGTAAAACAATTTAGCTATCCTACAATTGAAATTTGTGAAATGGAATTTGATTTATTTAATGTCTTTAAACTTAAATAATTTACTATTAAAACTGTGATTCATCACTAGTATAATTATTGATCTGGCATAATTATTAACCTGCATCAAAAACTTTCACTTCTTTTTGAAAATAATCAATTTAAGAATGATATTTGACGTAGAATAATTTATTATTGTTATCTGCAATTTTTTTTTAATTCTTTTGTTTCTTAAATGCTACTCTGAGCAGAGGTTTAGTGTTGTATTCGATTTAGTGAATTATTTCTAGTCGATTTCATATTCTAGTTATGATTTGCAATTCACAATTTGCAAAGTTTAATAATCTAAGTGATGTAGATGAACTTGAGTTAAAAATTGTTAACAAAAATAAAGTCAATTTTAATTTTTACCAGTCAATTTTAATTTAATTTTTTTAAAACAAAATTTAACCAGTATTATGCACTGAAAAGTTTTATTAGCAAATTTTTGATTTTTCCTTTTTTGATCAGTATATATATATATATATATATATATATATATATACATCAGAATTTGATTGATATTTCAGTTTCTAATTTCTTTTTTATTCATTTCCTTACTTTGCAATTATTCACGACTAGTTCTTGATTTTATATTATAAATATCGATAATCTTTATTTATGAAATTTGTTAATGTGAAGATGCCCCTGTTAACCAGTAAGGCGAATATTAACATGCCAATAATGGATATTTTACCTTACAGAAATAACAGTTCTCATTGCATGATAGTATACAATCCGAAATCGTTTTCTTGTAAGAATATAGTTTCTAACAAAATTACAAAA
>JAFIDM010012231.1:77087351-77101483 GCA_023159025.1 Thereuonema tuberculata
TTAGTATGTCTCATTAAAATTTAAATATGGGTTTCTTTTCTTTTTGAAATATACAAATACATATTGTATAAAACGAAACAATCTCGTTAGTTCAGCATCATAGATAAGTAATTTTTGATTTACCTTGAGCATAGACAGATGAACACAATAGGAACAGTAATTTTCGGAAGAGGATTTTGTTTTGAATTATTTTAACACTTATATCTTTATACTTTTACAAGGTGGGAAATTTTCTTAACCAAATATTTTCTTTTTCCCTTTGTAAATGTTTGTAAAATGCTTGAAAAAGGAGATTCAGTGAGAAACTCCGAAATATTGCAGTATGGAGAAGATAGATGTAATAAAAGAAGTATTGTAAGTTTCTTAACAAAAGTTTCTGAAAGTAGACAGAATCAACGCATGAAGACACAAGCAACTTTTTATGCTGTTTGCGAAACTGTGGATGTTCAGGAACCATTTAGCTCAATCTTTCAAGTTTTTTCATTGTAAAATGGATGCCTATTTATCAAAATGGATAAATTTGTTAAAAGTTGCAAAACTACAATCCAGTCTTTTTAATTTGTTTCAAATGAATCCAGAAAATTCTCCATCATTTTTTAACACAACCAGAGGCTGTTCTCCATCGCAGGCAAGAAAATAAAAACAGCATTTTTCTGAGGTAGCTCTTTAGCAAAGCATCCAAGAATTTCTATTTTCAAATTCTAAAATACATGAAGCTTCTGCAATTCAAGTTTGCTTCGTCTCATCCACAGCTTTAGTCAAACTTCGTTCAAGATTATTTTTTTCCCTTATAGGCCTAATTTTCACCATTTGGATTGGAAATGTGGAAACCAGAGTTCTTTAGTAAATAAGAAACACTGTATTGAAAAGCTCTTTGAAGCATTCTCAAATTCAAATTTGCTTTTAGGATTCTCTACTTCATGCATCATATTAACAAACAAAATCTTTTACTTACAAGGAGAACGCACACCGTGTATCTTTTAAATCTCAGTGCCCTTTTGTGAAATAAAAGTACACTTGAAGTACTTCAAAAATATATTTAGGTTTCGGGGCCAAAGATTTCGAGAATTGCGGCTTGATTTTAAAGTATTGGCTTATTAGTTCACTGCTGTCAGCAAGAAGAATGTGATACTGTGATGTAATGGTTGTTCGCTGGCTTTCGGATACAAGGTTTACAAGTTCGAGTCCGCTGCGGGATGGAGTTTATTTATTTTTATTTTTTTTAATTTCATTCCTTTCTTTTTTCTTTTTACTTCCTTTTTCCTTTTTTTTCCTGTTCTTTCTGTATGATAATGTAATTTTTTTCCGTTTATGTTATGAATATCAGACACCAAACTAATATACGATTAGAAGTAAATAAATAATATCATCGTTAACTTTTGTTTTTTAATTAATTAGTTACTCAATTAATTAAACTTTTTTTTTAATCGAATCATGTTGTAATGATACTCTTTCGCTGTTCGTATTTAAAATTATTTCAGTTGTACTTTTATTTTAGGAAATAAAAGAGCTTTAAACATAATACTTAACTAACTGAATTTATTTTAATGATTTTTATTGCACAGTTTAACAGTTGAACAATTAAGATAGTTACATTTACCGTGTTGGGTAGTGAAGGGAAAATCTCAGAAAAGCCCCCTAACCAATTGTTCATTAGTGAGTCAGTTTGCAATGACTTCAGCAGGTTCTTCATCTCTATATACTTTATAGCTATAATTAATATCTATTTTTCGATAAGTAATTAACTAACTTAATTAATTAAAAATCAAAGTTAGCAAGAATATTATTTATTTAATTCTAATCGTATATTAATTTTCTGTCTAATATTCATAACATAAACGGGAAAAATATTACATAATAATATTATGATATTACATTATCATAAAGAAAATTATGATATTACATTATCATAAAGAAAGAAGGAAAAAAAACAAACAAAGGGGAAAAAAAGGAAAAAGAAAGTAAAAAGAAAAAAGACAGGAAAAACAGAAAAAAAAATCATTCCGCAGCTGGTTCGAATTCAGGAACATTGTATTCGAATTCGAATAACCATTACGTCACGATAACACATGCCACTTAAAGACAGCAGTGAGTTAATAAGGCAATACTTGAAAATCAACGGAAACGATGCCGAATATCTCGAAATCTGTAGGGCGTTGGCCCTAAAACATCGACCTCACAAAAGGGCACTGAGATTTGAAAGATACAGGGTGTGCGCTCTCCTTCTTAGTTAAATTTTTATTAGTTTAAAAAATTCTTACAAATAAATTGGAAGTTTCCATTTTCGTCCTTTCTATATTGTGGTGTGTTATCTGGCCTGATTCGTAAAAATAATAGTAGACTGACAACTGGGCTTGATCAAAACTCAGAACTAACTCGATCTCTACTGATCTGTGCTGATCTGTTTATTTCAGGGAGAGCAAGGGTTTTTTAGACTATGTACAATGATTTGTGATTGGTTGGTGGCCTTTAACAATTTATTGGAGGATTTAAAAGACATGTGATTGTAACGGGTTTTAACTGTAGTATTTAAATTAAAGAGAATTATGGTATTGCCACCAACCATTAGGAATTTAAAAATAAACAACATATTTGACAGTTTAACGGACAAATTTCAAATGTACAGTAAATTAAATAATGATTGATCAGAACAAGTAGAAAAATAGAATAAACTAGAATACAATAAATAAAACTATGATATTTCTACAAAAATCATCACAATATTGCCTTCCACTTCTAAACCCAATTTAACTATTTATTCCACTAAATTTTTAAAGCACAAGTAACTTACAAGATTTTATGTTACTCTGTTTTAAAGAGACACCACGATTTAAATTACCGGTGTAGTAAATCAAGACACAAACTTGTAGATTATTTAACTCCGAAAACTTTTTTTCCATGCAAGAAACTTATAACATAATTTAAAAACAAAACAATATCAATCCTATCACAAAGAGGTTCATTAGTGCATGAGATTTAACTGTAATTTCAACTTGTGATATTATATACTGACAACTAAAGCCTTCTAGTTTGCCTCTCTTTCCATCTTTCCAATTTTCCTTTTTTCATAATCATCATTTTGCATATTGCAATTCTTTCAGTTTAGTTCTGTTGTATCTTACTTGATCTTCCATAGTTCTGCTCTTTCATTAGATCTTCCAACCTGTAAATGGTCAGAAAATCAGCTTTAATACAACTAATCTCCTCCGGAAGTTGGAGTAGGATAGTCAGAACGAGGCCCTACCGCCATTAGTCCCGAAAGAAACCCGTCCCCATTTTATAGAGGACTGGGTGAATCTCGGGACCAGTCGGGAGGAAAAAAATCTCTGGACACCCAGAGAAAAAAAAATCCCCCCAGGAATTAAACTTGGAACCTCACTCATGTAGGTAGCGCCTACGTTACTGAACCAGCAGACCCACTACTTACATAATAGTTTCATCGAAATTTTTTTTTTTAGAATTAGAAAATTAGAATTAGAAAATAAAAAAATCAAAATGTTTTATTAACAGTTTCGGGGTTCTTAATATAGTTAAACAAACTATGAAGAAAACACTTTCAACAGCCTTGGCTATTTAGCAGCCTTACCTATATTACATTGACTTACCGTTCCATGTAGAATTTTTTCATAATATTATTGATATTAAGTTTTTACACATAGCTAGGATTTCCAACAATAATGGCGATCAAATTTTATTTACTTTTTAGGTGAATTTACAAAGTTGTAGGATTTTTTGTATCTATTTTAATCAACCAGTGAAATCACCTGAATTAAATCCAAGTGATAATTATCGTTAAAATTTGTTTCTATCCTTAGTTATTTTTAAAAATTTAGCATTATTTCCAAAAAATGCTGGAGTCCGATGGTGGCTTGGGATAAATTAATTGTGCCCACGTGAAACGATCTACTTTTCAATTTAACTAAATCTACAAGATTTGGAAAAATTAATGACGAACTAAGTAATAACCGTATAAAATCCCTGAAAACTAAGGAAATTCTAATGTAGAAAAAGTATTTTCACAATATACTCGTATAATGCGTTATCTGATTTTAACTCTTTTAATGCTAATTTTTTTTTAATTTAGGATAAGGAATAATATGTATTTCGATTGGAATTAATGAAATCAACGATGCAACAATATTTCAAAATCTTTCTTTGTAATGAAGCAAACTTTTGTCTTTCTAAACACTTAATACAGATTTTTATCTACATTATTTTCATTCTTATTTCGCATTATTTCGAAGTTTAATATATTTTTAACTCTTTAAGGTTGGTACAGATTACCTCTACTGGTAGATTAAAGTAATTACATAAATCTAGCTTTTCAGACCATTTATATATAATTTGTAATCATCATATTGAAATTTGTTTAATAGTAGCTATATATTCTAAATAGTTTATTTAGTATTTCTTGACACCGAAGGTTTTAATTTTCTGTAAAAGAATTCATCTTTGTGAGTTCTTCAAATTGAAAAAAAAAACTTCAAACATGAAAGTTTTATAATTTGTAATACAGTATCTTACGACTTTCCGAGTTTTTGGTCGAGCTATAGTTTTGATTGTAAAACCACAAGTTCTTTTTGGGAAGACAATATTCCAACCCTCACTGTCAATGAACATTACTTCTCGTTCTCTTTATGTGGACTCTATTGCAATGGATCCTCTTTTGTTTTTCTCTGACCAATTGGAAAATGTGAAGGATTCAGCTCACGTCTTTCTCACGAGGATCTACTTCTTATTGCTTTTGTCGTGTAACTTTCCTTTTATATTAGGTGAACTCATACCTATAAATCCATTGGCAACTCTAAAACTCAAGCCGTTTCAACTTTGTAACTGAAACTAGGTTTTCTTACCGAAGTTTTTTTCTTATTATTTTCGATGAAGAATTCTTTTATTTCATAAAATATCCGCTGTTACAAAATCGTTGAAGAAATGAAATTCTGATCATGAAAACTTATGTTGAAATCTTTAAAAGCCTTTACACATCTCATATAAGGCTTTTATGTTTTAGATCATTTACTATATTTTTGAAAAGTATCTTTTCAAAAAGGACTTAAACCAAAGATCTCATGTAAAGAAGATCATAACATAAACTTGAGTAAAATCAAAATAAAATAGGAATAGATAAACAAGGATAATTAATGTAAATTACTGTGCAATAGAAAAATTGTCTGCTATTTTTCAACGTAGTATGCTATTTTTAAAATTGAAAAAAAACTTTTTTCACTAAAGTTTTTAGGTCAAAATCTTTTGCTGATCTGGCTTTAGAAGTGATATAAGTCAGATTATTCTCAGGTTTCATTAGATTTCTTTTCAAGGAGAATTTCCTGTGAGACGCCTCTGAAATATTGATATATTCATCAACCTATTATTAAAATTTTCTTCATATACCTTTACAGTTTTACCCTGTATTGGCTAGTAGTATAAGCTATCGGAGAAATGAAATACAGTAATAATTGTAATAATAATAATTTTCTTACATTTTTGGTTTTGATCGAATTACAATAGCCTACTGTAATTTGGAATCTTTTTCCTAGTGAATACCTAATGTAATTAAAGAAGAAATATCTAAAAATTTTAAAACTGAATATATTAATTTTTTTATGTCAGGACTTAATATCTCATTATAACAGTAAACAGGCAAAACTTTTGTAAATTTTCAATTCATAATTCAAATCCTAAACTCCATATATGACGAAAATTGTTTCTACATTTTGAGCTAAATTCGAGTTTTGCAGATATATAAAAATTTTCTTTCTTTATCTTTCCGTCTTTCTTTATTCGTTCTTTATCCCCAAAATTACAAAACTTAATGACATGTGCTTCTATTAAATCGAGGCAATCGCAAAAATATGGATATATTTAAATATATTTTAAATTGTAATAATTTAAAAGTGCTTTTAATATGCTTTTGTAATTTTGTTAGAAACTATATTCTTACAAGAAAACGATTTCGGATTGTATACTATCATGCAATGAGAACTGTTATTTCTGTAAGGTAAAATGTCCATTATTGGCATGTTAATATTCGCCTTACTGGTTAACAGGGGCATCTTCACATTAACAAATTTCATAAATAAAGATTATCGATATTTATAATATAAAATCAAGAACTAGTCGTGAATAATTGCAAAGTAAGGAAATGAATAAAAAAGAAATTAGAAACTGAAATATCAATCAAATTCTGATGTATATATATATATATATATATATATATATATATACTGATCAAAAAAGGAAAAATCAAAAATTTGCTAATAAAACTTTTCAGTGCATAATACTGGTTAAATTTTGTTTTAAAAAAATTAAATTAAAATTGACTGGTAAAAATTAAAATTGACTTTATTTTTGTTAACAATTTTTAACTCAAGTTCATCTACATCACTTAGATTATTAAACTTTGCAAATTGTGAATTGCAAATCATAACTAGAATATGAAATCGACTAGAAATAATTCACTAAATCGAATACAACACTAAACCTCTGCTCAGAGTAGCATTTAAGAAACAAAAGAATTAAAAAAAAATTGCAGATAACAATAATAAATTATTCTACGTCAAATATCATTCTTAAATTGATTATTTTCAAAAAGAAGTGAAAGTTTTTGATGCAGGTTAATAATTATGCCAGATCAATAATTATACTAGTGATGAATCACAGTTTTAATAGTAAATTATTTAAGTTTAAAGACATTAAATAAATCAAATTCCATTTCACAAATTTCAATTGTAGGATAGCTAAATTGTTTTACAAATAAGTTGTTACGAATAAATATCTTTTTTTTAGAAAAAAAATTCAGTATTCTCAAATGAAATTTTTAGTTTATTTAGTTATCCACAAATAAAACGCATACCACGATTACCACTGTAATGTTGGCAATTTTCTATTACATCGGAACAAACACAGTCGTATTATTATAAGCTGTTGATATTAATTAGATACATTAATGTCGACTGAATAGGAGTCTGTATTATTTTACTATTTTTAGTCTGCATGCATTGACAGTATATTTCTAACTAATGACTATCTACAATAGTTCTAATAGCTACTAGTAAATTTCAATAGTTTAGCATTGCCATCTTTAATTAAACTAAATAAATTTATTTTTCTTAATAGTTGCAATTTTCTGGGAAGACATAAGCGAATTTCATCAATTTATTTTTCTAAATTATTTTTAGTTAGAATATTATATTTTCTTCTGTTCTAGCTCAGATTTTTCTTCTAACGACATCTTCGATAGAAAACTGAGCTCCACTCCTTCATCCTAATTAACGGAGATTATATTGCACGAAGATATTTTTTATGTATTGCTTTATAGAAGAATGAAACGAAATTCAATATAAAAAGAAATATTGATGTTAATATAGTTTTGAATTGAGAGTCCCCTGCAAGAAGGGGACAAGCTTAATAAAAGCCCATTAAAAATATCTGGTAAATAAGTGATTTATTTAATCAGAAATGTATCATTATCATTAATTTGGTATTTACAGTTATCATATCCCAAGTTTTAAAGTCCCGTGTTTTCAACTTCTATGTTTTAGATATACAATTTTCGCGAAAAATAAGTTAATAAGAAATTTTCCATGTTTTTTTCCATCTGTTACCTTCAAAAATATGTAAACCTGATATTACTTACACCAGTTTTAGATCACTAATGTTGGCTGTACATACAAAAATATCGGAGTTTAGAAAGTAAAACATGTCTTAAGTGAATTGACAACGTAAAAGCTTTTCACATTTTCTTGCTTCTCTAAAAAAAATAAAACCAAAGTTTACTGTCTTAAAATTTTAGGAGTGCTTCAAACAGTTCTTAGATTCTGGTCGTTGTACTTTTTAACTACTTTGATGCAGTCCACGTTCACTTCAAGGGTTTGGCTTCTGTTGTCAGTGCGATCAACGCACACAGACAGTACCTCCACTCCTCTAAGATTGGTCTCCGGAATTTAATCATCTGGTAAGTACCGAATCTTCCAATTTCCTGCGCGTCCATTAACGAAAGTAACAAAGCAGCTAAATTCGAAGTAGGCTTGTCTCTAATCATAAGATTAGCTAAGAATCCTGAAAATTTCAGGAAGTTCCTAAAAATTTCTAATCTCTATGATGCTTTTAAGAGTAAATGTCAGATTAAAAAAACACTTCGTCCCAATCTGTTGGAATATATCTTTCTATTAATACTGAAATTGAAGAAATTGAAAAAAATATTAATTGAAGGTTTTTTTTTTTCTTTTTCAAACAGATTAACAAGAACAAATGTTGGGATATTTTAATTTATGCATCATTTCGTTCATTATTCAACGATTGTATTTTGGAGAAACGAAATGCTTTTTATACATTAGTAATCTATGTGGCTCAGAGCTTGTATTTACAGAAAGAAATTATACGATTTAGTAATTATTAATTATTACCTTAATAATAACCTTAATGATAACCTTATCTATTACTAATTTAAAACAAAGTATGGGATAATTCTATTACTTTCTCGTTTTCACTTAATAAATCTAATACTTCTTTTTATATTTAATTACAATTTATTACAACCAGAAACATTATAATAAGATTTTTGAAAATAATTGAGTAAATACCGTCTACAGCTGACTGTATATGTATAAGGCAGAGCTTCTAAATCTGTGATGTTTGTATCTTTGGGGTTAAACAAAAAATGGCAGACATACCCAAACTTAAAAAAAAAATATTGTATTATTGCATTACGTATTATTAATTTTATAGAATAAGCACTTTCCTCCTTTCATATATTTTAATTATTAAATTTCTTAAATTTTCGCTTCATGAATAAAATATTCATTTAAGAATTAATTTCAGAATCTTAATTGTCTTCTAAACATTAATTATTTAGGAAGTTAAAATAATTAATAATTAAATGAACAAGAATTTTGTTTTCATCAAAAAGTAGAAAAGAGACAGACCTTCAGAGAAAAGACAGAATTTAAATAAACATTTATGACGTTGTTTTAATAAAAAAATTAACTTTTTCTTATTTTCATTAAAATTTTATTTCTTAACTCAATTTAGAGAAGAAATTTAAGATCATAATTAATGAAGTCACTGCTAGGGAATATAGAAATGTAAAAGTACACATGAAATACTGAGGAAAAAGTTTATCTTGCGCAGAGCACTCTCTCGCGTGCAGATTTGTCTGTCTTATGTAAACATTGCTCTGATCACCCCCTCCCCCTTGTCAACAAAAATAAGCAAATCTTGACCCCCCCCCCCTCTTGAATGCTTACGTAATACTTGAACTTAACTTTATTTCAACTCAAAATGGCTATTAGTTTTTTTTAGGAGACTAGGAACAGGATAAAAGTCTAGAATTTATATTTGATGTAAATTTTGAATAAGATGAGCAATTTACTATTACAAATGGGTTGCGTTTTGAATGGAACAGGAACATTGAAATCAGCGTTCACCCTCGCTATTCTTAGAGAATGTCGTAACCGCGAGAATACTGACAGCTTTTCAGCCATAATTCTACGCTTTATCTTTAAGGCGTCTTTGGGCTTGCCGTTAAATCTTTCTACCAACTTCCGCAAGAGCCGTGAAAGTGGAACATGGCGCTAATATCTCGGCAGTTGTAACCTCAGCCGTCGTATTTTCTGCTGCCGAGGCTGGTAGAAGAAATTAACGCAGTAATATCACGGACACAGAACTGACAATATGATAGATTCCCAGGACATTTCCTCACGTTATGCAGTTGGTCCTCCATTCCGACTACAAACAGAACAGCCTTCATTTCTCTGCAGCTGTAATAATAATAAATAAAACAAATGACTGTGTTTCTGTAATTTTGTTATTTTCCTCAATCACCGAAGGGAAAAACCGTCGGTTCCTGGCACGCTTGCCACCAAAATGTGTACGCACGTACCGTTCCAGACCCGGAATAATGGGAGCTATGGCTCTAGGGCAATTAAACGAGATTCTGACTGCTTGTTATTACGAAACACTGTGTCGTAATTTTATCATGTTCCCGTGCAGAAAAGCAGAAGTCATTTCATTATGTGGTAAATTCCCACATTCAGGTTTGGCGTTGTTGCGTTGCTGCTAACAAGATTTCCGTATATAAGAAACATATTTCCTTATTAGGCTTCACCATTCATGGGAAACAGATTATCTTTTCAACAATATAAATTCTGTTCACTAATAGAAAACACGTTATTCGTTTATTTGAACTGTAACCAGAGGAAAAAAAAAGTTGTTTTTCGATTTAAGGTTTTTTATTTATTGCCTTAGAAAGCTTTTTTTCCTTAAGATTATATTTCTGCTTTAATATATTTCTCCTTTCCGATTTGTTTTTGTTTTTATTAAACATCTAATAGTGGATTAATAATGTAACAATTATAATTGAATGGACGGTAGATTTTCTTCTTATATAATTAATTGAAAGCTTGTTTTCTAAATACCTTTACCCAAAAATATTAATCACAAAATTTTAAATGAGAAGTTTAGCTTACTAATTTGAGTAAATTTTTTGTATATAAATACAAAAAGGTATCTAGAGCATTTTTTCATTTTTCGTCTCCAAGTGAAATTGAAAACATTTTTATGCCCGAATAGCTAGCATAGCTGTTGTTTATATCTAAATAACATCGTCGCAAGGCTACCTGTATTCGAAGATTCCAAAAACTTGATTTTATGTTTTGAATTTCTTTTTAATTCATTAGTGTAAAGTAAACGCGAGAGAACAACTTATCAAGCCGTAAGGAAAACCTATGCAATCTATGTTATTTTTCAAAATTACGTTTCATTCTTCTAAAACTAACTCTCAAATAATAAGTTTTTGAATAAGTTTTTATTAAAAATAAATTTAAACGGTAAGAGAAAGTTAATGCTCTTTCGTTACAATTTATATTTGGATTAAAATAAAAATCATTTAATTCACAAATAACCAGTCAATTAATGAACTTTATTGATGAAATGGAATGGGGAAACAAGTCTTCGAAGAGGTTTTGGAAATCTTTGATAAATTTGTTCATTGTATGCAAGCCAGGTAGAGTTCTATTTAAAAAAAAGTAATTGAAATTAATTTTACAATTAGATTGAATCTAATGACTTAAAAAAGTTCTCTGCTCTTATTTTCAATTAGTAATCTACATTTAAATATCGGTTTTAAAACTCAGATTATCATTGTTTACGTTCTAGTGTTTAACATATTTGTTTAATGATTTAAAAAGTAAGTTTTAATGAGATTATATTTTTATGATAGAAAGTCGCTTTTCTAAATTATGTGAAGATTACATTGAGGAGTTCTTTAAAAATTGCGAAGACAATACCCGAATAAAGATCTACATCGGAAAAGAAAACAGAAAGCTATAGATTTGTTTTTCTAATTAATATTAAGGAAGTATTTTATTAAGTTACTGAAACATTGTAGTAATTTGACGAGTCCAAGGAATAAATATAAAAATGAATTAATTCATTTATTTGTCTTGTGGATTTTAATTATTAAACTATTTTTATTATGTAGGTTAAAGAATTGAATTAAAATAATTTTGTTAATAGACAAAGATTCATCATTAAATATCTCTAATAAAGAAAGTGTGAGTTGTTTATATTTATTTTCTATAAAAGTTTTAATTATCAGACAATACAGATTTGTATAGCAAAATTTTATTGCAAACACTAAAGACTTTAATTAATTAGTCTTCTTTATAGGCCACATACTTTCATTTATTAGGTAACATATATCTTGAAGACCTTGAGTTTTACTTCTCGATAAAGAAATTTAAGAGCGGCAAAAGGTAGACCTTTACTTATTTCGTTGAATTTTATTATTAGGAAGTCGATATGGAACTATCGCTTCTTTCTGCTTTGAACAAACAAAAACACACCTTTACTACAGATTAGGTGTCGTTTAGTTACAGTCATCAAACCCTTTATATGTGAACTTAACCACTATTCAGTGGAAACATGGGATTGGAGGAGTCTAACAGCTTTATGCGAGAGGCAGAATCCACCAATTACAGGTGTAAAATCTCCCCCAGGACCCCGATCACAGGATTAAGACTGGAATCGTATCTGGGCCAAATGGGGAATTAATCCCGACTCATTTCTTGTTTGATCAACACAAACCTGAATTATTGGAGTCTTAGCTTGGGATTACAGACGATCCAATGCAGTAAAAAGCCTCTTACTGAAACGGGTAGGGGCCAAGGGAACACGGATTAACAGAGTTCTCTTAATCCATTAGACCCAAGAAGCAACTGCTTTCCCAGATTTTCTCTCAGGTAATAATGCTACCCATTACTTTCCTAAATGCTAAAGACAACATATTTCATTATAATCCTGAAGTATTGTAAGTTGTTTTCAACGTTATTTTCTTTAGAAAGATACTTACTTTATTATCATTACACAAAGTTAACCAACGAAATTGTACTTCAGAAAACGTAAAAAATATAATGAAATGTTTGAAAAGAAAGTTTCAGCAAGATTAAAATTAATATATTTATTAGAGTTGAAATTATTACATCAGATTACAATATGTTTTGATCAAATTCGAAGAAAAGCATAGACAAGAAAACAACAATGTCGATGATCATAAATTACGATCAATAAAACTTTCAGAGACAATAAAACAATCAAAAATATCGTTATCCGAAAATGATTTATGTGATTTATGATTTGCAGAGGAAATTCAACTTTGTAGAAATCAACAGTGTGTGGAATACTGTAAATGCATTTAGAGTTGACATAGAAAAAAATACGCTGATATTTTAATAGAATACATTTCTGAAATGTATCTTATCATTTTTTGCTGCTGTTGATAAACAGAAATTATTTCCGTAATATTTCATATAACTTAACATTAAAATATTTATCGAAGAGTTATCAGCTTCTACTTTAAGTTTCGCAGCGTTCAAGATTAATATCTACATATTTCTCTGTATTTGAAAATGAGCCCAAATACAGATATAAAATGTTTTAACTTTATTAAAATATCGAGTATAAGCAAAATTCTCAACATTTTGGTAAAATACTACGATCTTTTACAAGAATTATTTGTTTTAATGATTGTAAATCCATTTCATGACCTTCTTTTAAGTAAAGGTCAAATTTTACATCTTTCAATAAATCAAAAACTAAATATACAAATGGAAATTAAACTTCATATTAAGACTTGAGAAACTGATATCGTTAAGAAATATCAAAATCTATGAGAAATACGTAGTGTATTTCTCATAAGTTTTGACGCTTCTTAAGGGTTCAGAAACAAGTCGTAACAAGTATCCCAAAGAATAATATAAGAATCAAATGAAACTTCATGTTTGGATTTAGGATTTTACTATCTACTCCTAATTATATTTTATTGTTTATACCCCAGAGTTTATTAACTTCTTTTAACTACAGAGACAAATAATATGCACTTCAGTAAGTTGAACAATATATTGCAAAATCTTTTAAACTTCATTTTAAATAAATGACACATCTTGATAAAATTCCTTGAACATTCATTTAATCATGATTTATCGTCTTTTCTTTGCGAAAAGAATCATCGGACGAAATAGTGTAGTAAAACTAACGGTATATTCCTCTTCCTCTAGAATTCGTATTATATTAAAATTCCATTTAAATAATAAATAGTGACAAGACTTTTGAATAATAAATATCAACAAAGAACTTTTTGTAAGTACAATAATGAAATAGTATTACATAAAATTCCATTTAAATAAATAATAAATAGTAACAAAAGAATTTTTGTAAGTGCAATAATGAAATAGTACTACATTAAAATTCCATTTAAATAAATAATAAATAGTAGCAAAAGAATTTTTGTAAGTACAATAATGAAATGGTACTACATTAAAATTCCATTTAAATAAATAATAAATAGTAACAAAAGAATTTTTGTAAGTACAATAATGAAATAGTACTGCATTAAAATTCCATTTAAATAAATAATAAATAGTAACAAAAGAACTTTTGGTAAGTACAATAATGAAATAGTACTACATAAAATTCCATTTAAATAAATAATAAATAGTAACAAAAGAATTTTTGTAAGTACAATAATGAAATGGTACTACATTAAAATTCCATTTAAATAAATAATAAATAGTAACAAAAGAATTTTTGTAAGTACAATAATGAAATAGTACTACATTAAAATTCCATTTAAATAA
>JAFIDM010012231.1:77110229-77124034 GCA_023159025.1 Thereuonema tuberculata
TATTTCATAATTATTGGCCGATTCTGCCACAAATAAAAACCAGCAGTAACAGACATTTTATTCAAAGAATATCTGCTCTCTGCAGCAATAACGTGTGTCCAACGTGTTTTCAGTAAAAAAATGCCACTGTTTCAGAAACTGGCCCCACAGTGGTTTAAGAAATCACTAAGGGCATGAATTACAGCATCCTGGTTAGAGAACTGTTTCCCCCTCAAAAAGTTGTCCAAATGGCGAAACATGTGAAAGCCTGAAGGGGCCAAATCTGGTGAATCCGGAGGGTAAAGGAGGGATCTAGGAGCTCTTTCCCCAAGGCGTTGATTTTTTGCATGCTTCCAAGAGACACCTGTAATCGTGCTCCATCATGCAGGAGTATGGGACCCAAACGATTGACGAGCGATGGTTGTTGTCATTTCTGGTGTCATTATGGAACAAACAACATCACTCGTCAATAGTTATGTAAACAATACAGTAGAGCCCCGGTAATCCGATCATCCGTGTAATCCGAGATGAGGCTGAGTCCAAGGTCACGCAAGGCGGCCAGTCAGTATCAGTCTGTTTGCTATTGTGATCGGTTCGTTCTCATTTATTTTGTTCAGTTGAAGTTAAATTTTGCAAAAATGAGTGGAAGCGCCAAGAAAAAGTTTGACCTTGGACTTTTTAAAGTTATAAATGCTTATAAAGAGTCTTTTCATGTAACCAGGTATGTATGTATGTATGTATGTATTGAAGGTGGGTGGCAGAAGCCAAGCACTGCGACTAAAAGTCTATTGTACTTTCCCACGGAAATATGGACAGATGGAGAGAAAGACTGAGAAAGTATGGTGGGAGAAGTGATGCACCAAACTTATTATGATGCACCATACTCTTGGCAATCCTTCACACACAGAGATCGTAATCTTCTGGGTGTCAAGTCGGGTATGCACATTTTTTCCTTTTACTGAGCCATAACACTGTTCGCTTTCTGTTGTCAAAAAGCACCCATTTTTCATCAACTGTGTCCGATGCATAAAGGGAGTGTTAGCCTCACGTGTCTGGAAGGCAACGCATGTTTTCAGACACCGTATCTGCTGTTGTTCGGTGAGTTCATGTGCAACCCAGGTATCCAGTTATTTAACCTTGCCCATAGCTGCCCGGTGTCTAGAAACTGTCGCTGGTGATGTGGCAAGTTCGGCACTGAGCTGACATATTATAGACGTTGTTTTTTTTGTTACACTCTGCCTTAATTGTACCACACATAGCCGGACGACCGGCTCCTGGATTATGGTCGATGTCAACATCACCGGCACGAACTTGGAAAACAGTCTACGGACTGTTCTGTCACTGGTCCTGCCGACACCCCACGCTTTATTGATATTGGCAGCCGTTTCGGACACATTACGTTCAAGTTTGAATTCGTGCAAAATCACTAATCTCACATCGCGTTGCTCCATCACATCACAAACTGCTTTGATCAGAGTGAAATAACTTTTATCAATATGTGGACTGAACCCATTCACTTTGCAGGGACGTTTGGTAGTTCCTACTTTGGTGCGTTCTTTTTAACTGACTCTTGCAGGAATCGGCCAATAATTATGAAACAACCCAATATTAAATATATATATATATATATATATATATATATATATATATATATATATATACTGCTCCCAAAATTCATGAGATATTGCGAATATGAATGTATTTATTAAAGAACATCATCAGAGAAGCAAACGACACTACAATGGAAGTTGTTTAATATGTAAATGAGGTGCAGAATCCATTTACCGTGATTAAGCAGAATGCGCACATGGACGGGGTTAACATTCGCAAGTCAAACGTGAACAATGTGTCGCACATTGACTGTTCAGTAGGGTGTACGGTCAGCTGAGATTGCTACTGATAGCGATGAGACATAGAGAGGATTAAATTGTCCAGCAGTCCCTGTGGGGTTCGTGGCCCTCGCCAGGGCAACTTTCAGCTAAGGAAGTGTTATGGGAGGTGATTGGCAAAACATCTTCCTGTTGCATCCCAAGCGTGTTCGATGGGATTAAGGTCTGGAGAAAGCCAGTCCATGCGTTCGATTCCAGCCTCTTGCAGCATGTTGTTGACGAGATGCGCACAGTGAGGGCTGCATTATCGTTCATAAACAGAAAGTTGTCCTCAAGAGCTCCTGGTTAGGTACCACTACAGGCTGTAGAATTTCATCCCGATATCATACAGAACTCACCGTTCCATTTCTAACAATATGGAGATCGGTACGACCACCAATGCTGATGCCTGACCCCATCATGATCCATCTCCATCAAAGGAATGTCTTTCTTGCACGAAACGTGAATTCTCCCGTGTTCCACGTTCACGCCAAATCAGGGCACGACGATTGTCAAGCTGCAGGCTGAATTTTGACTCATCAATAGAGGGAATCGTGGACCACTCTTCACGGGTCCAAAGAAGAGCATTTCAGCCCACCTTCTGCGGGTTCTGCGATGTTCAGCAGTTAACGGAATGCCTACCTTTGGTCGCCGGGCATACAGTCCACGGTGACGGAGTCGATTTCGCACGGTCTAAGTTTACACGCGTCGTCCAGTAGCAGCAAGACGATTCCTTCGCCGGTTCCTTCGTATTATTAGCGTCAAGTAGCGATCATCTTTTGGAGCGGTGGCACCTGGTCTTCTTCGTATTGTGCCAGTCTCTCTGAAGCGATTCTAGAGTCTGCTAATCAGCCTTTGGGAGGTTCCAACCATTGCTGCCACTGTCATCTGTGTTTGGCCAGCTTCAAGACGCCCTATGACCATCTATGCTTCAGATTCGAGTAAATAACGTTGCAAGAGCATTTTCAGCTGACACTCAACGATTCTGTCACATGTTGATGATCCAGGAAAGCGGAGATAACCCAGCAGCATCAGCCTCTTTATGCAGAACATTAAAGTTTTGCATCATCTTTGCAAATTCAAACAACTTCCATTTTCGTGCCATTTGCTTCTCTGATAATGTTCTTTAATAAATAAACTCAAATGGCTCTGGGTTTTTTTTTGGATGTATTATATTCATTAGCAATATCCCCTAAATTTTGTGAGCAGTGTATATACCGTATATATAAATTAAATTGTATTTATTTTGTAAAAATTGACATAAAATTTAATTTCAATTACTGAATCCTTAAGAAGCATGTTCAAATAATTATTTGTTATTTTTTTTTCTCACTAATGAGAGGATGGTTTCAACTAATTAAAAGCAAAAGACATGTCCTTAAAGCATTACCCCCCCCCCCGCAAAAAAAAAATATTTTTAAATATAAGTAAAGTTTCGTTAAGAAATAGATTAGCACGCAATGTATAGGATGTCTATAATGAAAGTTCATCTATTACACGCATCCTACTGCCAAAACTACTTATCGGAATGGCACCAAATTTGCACTACGTTGTAAAGACGCCTTGGGAAGGACATTCATTGAAAAAAAATTACTTTCAAAAATCTATATACCAGGGGGCGTTTCTAGGCGTGTATGGTCTCAGAAATGCAAATTTATATTAGCACGTCATCCCCCTACCACTATTTAAGCAACAGCCTCACACACTTTTCTCATTTTGTATTCAA
Source organism: Thereuonema tuberculata (assembly GCA_023159025.1). Lineage (NCBI taxonomy): Eukaryota > Metazoa > Arthropoda > Chilopoda > Scutigeromorpha > Scutigeridae > Thereuonema > Thereuonema tuberculata. The sequence goes on from JAFIDM010012231.1 coordinate 77,113,803, forward strand.
CTCAAAATGACGTTAAGTTTATGAGAAAGTGCGTTACTTATGAAATTATTTTACCAAAACGGGAATTCTGCACCAGTAGCTTTGCGAAGGTTTAGATCTTTAAAAGGTCTTCGACCAGGTCCAATGACTGCGAATCGTTACGAAAAAAGGATCCTCAAATTTGAAGAAACAGGGTCGTTTAATGTAAAAACCAGAAGAGGTCGAATGCATATGCATAACTCAAATGATTCTTTTTTAAAGATTAATTAGTTCGTAGCTCACTAATTCTTCATTTCCATGTGAGTTTAGGCTTACTCCCAGTCCAGTTTGAGTCTCACCATCTGTGGAGTATTCTCTATTACGGATCGCTCGATCTATTTGTGCTGGGTTAATCCTCACATGATCTTGTTGAGTCTCTGCTGGAAGAATCGTCCAATCTTCGCAGAATAACGACCGATTCTTCGCAGAATAACGACCGATTCTTCTAAAAATCAATCAGCATTGAAAGAAAAAGACACCTTCTTTCTTGTCATCCCTTAAATGTTCTGGCTCATAACAGTCCGAGAATGCATCCCAACGCTGGTCATTTTGTCAGCCGATGTATCTTATTTCATTGTTGCACTGTTTCGATAATTGTTCATCATTAAAAGAGACAGTTCGAAGTAATAAAAAAAATATTTAAAAGTAACTGATACTGAAAATTCCGCCCACCGAAATCTACAGATTTCCCATTATAATAGCAAAAAAAAAATTAAATAAAACAAAAATAATAATGATAAATTAATACTGATAAGGTAAAGGACTAATCTTTGTCACAGAACGTTTTAAGTAACCAGAAGAAGTACATAGAGTTACTACATGTACATGACCATCCCGTCCAGGATGAAGCTCCGAAGCTCGACCAAATAGCCACTTATTAGAAGATAAATCTGAATGAATCACCAATTTTTACATTGGGTGGATCAGAAATTTGTTTCTTTGCTGAAGAGTGTGAAGATAATCATTTCTCCACAATTTCCAAAGTTGTTGAGAAGTCCATTGAACAAGTTCCCAACGAGAAAGTCTATTTATATTAATATCTAAGAAATCATATTCTGGAGCTGAAACTAAATTACGACCAATCAAGAAATGTGCTGGAATCAGCACACCAAATTCATTTGGATCGCTCGAAAGACTACTAAGAGGACGTGAATTGAGCACTGCCTCAATTCGAGCAAATAAAGTAGCCAATTCCTCAAAAGATGAACCACGTGAACCAACAATCCGTTTCAGATAATATTTCGCAGATTTAATTCCAGCTTCAAAAATACCATCAAAATAATTTCCCAAAGTAGCTGGGTTGGAATTCCTGGAAATTCAGAAGAATCGTGCACTTTGTGCCAAGTCTTTGAAATTTGGTATAGTCTTAAGTATGGTCTTAAGGTTTTAGGAGACCATTGCAAACAACTTGTGAGCGACCTCTGATGTTTCCTGTAAATCTAATATGGCCGCCATCTATATTGGTATGGTTAAGAGATGGGCTTCTATTAGATACAAAATCTTGGGTAAGATATGACCATAATATATGATAGAGTAATGTAATATTACAATATCAATATAGTACGTAAAAATAATAATATAATAATATATAATAAATAATCTGCTGCCGAACAGATAAAATTTCTTCAACGCCTGAAAGCCCTTCTCAATGTAGTACAAGATGGAACAATTGTAAATTCATTTAAAGAGACAGGTATGGAACTCGTCACATTGGATACTGGTGAGGTCATGGATCCTGTTGTTGCTAGGTGCCTGAAGGAAGCCAATAAGATGTGCGAAACCATGTATAAGGACTTTGTGAAAGACAGAATTCAAAGTGCTACAACACCTCTCTCAGACACAATTCCAAGGTCAGCCATATACACGTTCAGCAACCGGCCACCTGCGAATCTTAAGAAGGGGTCCAGAATGTTAGGAACAGCGAAGACAAATGCAGCTCTCATTACGAAGCTATTTCTAAGTTTGGAAGCACGACCACAGGCTGACATAGATGACTTCTTCAGACACGAGAACAAGCGTGATCCACCTTCATTATCTAATGCGGAAAAATTAATGTCAGGAACGAAATCAGCTCTTCTTGGGTGCCTTCCTGATATGCCTGACCCAGGTGCTCTCAATCACCCAAGGAGGCATCAGTGCTTGTATTGGATATGCCGGCAGTTATTCATTTTATAAAACCATATCGTTCCACAGTTTTCGTGGAATGTACAAATATGCACCTAATGCCATTTATAGAAAGCAAAATAACGCCTAACACCACCAGAGTAGATGCAGTCTGGGACACAAATCACGATGGCAGTCTCAAATCACAGACCCGGGTTAAACGAGGTGACACTTCAGGGGGTCGAACTAGAATGTCTGCAAAAACGCCTATACTAAAGGGTTCAGCATGGGAGAAATTCTTATCCAACTCCAACAATAAACATGACTTATTTAACTTCCTCAGCGAGAAATTGGCTGAACTTTGTACTGGTGCTCGGTATCAACTGTCACCACAAAGGATAATCAGGTGCTAAGCAACAGAACGAGTGACATATCAACTATGTCTCCAAGCCAGCAAGAAGAAGCAGACACCAGAATAATGTTGCACTTGAAACACGCAGCTGAGCAAGGACATGCCAAAGCGTACCTCATCATAGTGGACACAGACGTGGTTGTTCTGGCCATCTATCACTTCAAACAGTTGAATATGTCAGAATTATGGATAGGTTTTGGATCAGGAAAGACCTTTAAAGAGATTCCAATCCATCACATCTGTCAAAAGCTTGGACCTGAACGCTCCGAAGCCCTTCTCTTTTCTCATGCATTTACGGGGTGTGATGTTTGGAATAGGTAAAAAGACGGCATGGAATACAGGGCTGCTTATCCTGAGGTCACTGACATGTTCATTGTCATCACAAATATACCGAATAGTTTCACGTTGGAATCACAGCACATGTCTCTCATCTTGATGTACAGTTCTGATGTACAGCAAAAACTGTGGTGCAGATTCAGTCAATGATGCAAGGAAGTTGATGTTTACCCAAGGCCTGAAGTCTCTTGAATCTATACCACCATCACAACATGCTTTATTTCAGCACACAAAGCGAGCACTGCTCACTACCACATACATTTGGAAGATGTCGCTGTCCAAATCGCCTGATATCCCTTACCACAGTAAATGGGGTTGGGAATGGAATAACAGAACCAAAGAAAGGGGACCCTACTGGACTGATCTTCCAGATGCAAGCCATGGATGTTCATTGCTACTTAATTGTGGTTGCTTGGTCTCATGCACAGGCAGATGTAAATGTTATCGAGCCAGGATTCGCTGCACCCTATTATGCAAGTATCAAAAAGGTTGCACAAACAACTCACATAACACATGAAGTAACAAATAATCACATCATGTTGCAAAGCTGTAATTTACGTCATATTCTATCATATTTGTGTGAACCATTCATGTTTCTTTATATTTTTTAATTAATAAATTATATTAATAAAAAAATGGTTCTTTAAATTGAATTGTATTGTCTATTCTGTCAAAATACGTAATGACCTTGTAATTGATTTTGAAACACATATTAGACCTCAGAAATGAATTCCTCGCATCCTAGAACTTATAAAAAGTGGTTTACTCAAGATTTTGTGTCTAATAGAAGCCCATCTATTAAACATACCACTATAGATGGCTGCCATATTGGATTTATAGGAAACAGCCCACCAGAGGTCGCGCACAAGTTGTTTGCGATGGTTTCCTAAAACCTTAAGACCATACCTAAGACTACACCAAATTTCAAAGACTTGACACAAAGTGCACGATTCTTCTGAATTCCCCCTATGCTAGAGGAGGATTAAATTTCCAAATTATATTACGCTCGGTAAAACCATCGATAAGGTTATCCTTTCCTCTACATAAAATTTATTCACTTCAGAACGATATTTAGCAGCAGCAACAAAATTTCCACCGTTATCTGAATACAATGTGTGTCGAGCGGTAAAACGATCAAAAGCAGCAAGAAACGAAACACAATTTAAAGATGAAACTATTTCAGCATGAATGGCTCGAGTAGAATAAAAAACAAACAAACATAAATAAGCCTTTGAAATATTTTATCTTTCATATATCATAATAATATACTAAATTTGAAGAAACACCACCAACATCTTCAAGACCAATATTTCATCTATCAGCATCGGCGTTGTAGGGGGCTCTGAAGTCAATTGCCACATGGCACAAGAATTGGGAATTGATAGGATCAAAAAAATCACGGGAAACTCGTTTGGGAAAGTTGGCTTCAAACGAAAAGACAAGGTACGAACCGTGTCGTCAGTTACCGTTAAAGTGCAAAACAAGCAGGTTCAAATAGATCCTCTCACCATTTTCCAAAGGCTCTGTATCACAAAACAGACAGATAAGGACCTGAAAGAGTACTTCAAATACGAATTGACTCCCAATGACTTTGTTTTGTGAAGAGTGGATGCGTAAACGCACAAAATCAAGCTTTTACTCAGCTTTTACCCTACTCCCCGAAAAAATCCATATAGAAACCCCTACATTCGTTGTTGTGGATGGAGGCTACTTGCTCCATAAGGTCATCTGGCACCCCAATAGGTCACTTAGGGAAATTGTAGCTGCTTACGTCAGTTACACATTAAGACACTTTGGAAGGAATAAGGCAGTTGTGTTTGACGGCTACCCAAAAGATGGGTAACAAGAAACACAAAAACTGTAGAAAGGTTACGTCGGTATGCAGCTTCATCATGCAGCGACATAATGTTCGAAGATTCAACATTGATCAAGGTGTCCCAGGAGAAATTCCTGTCAACCGATAACAACAAGCGGTGGTTGATCGACTTCCTATGTTCAGGATTGGTAAACAGGGGATCCAAACAAGGCAAGCAACAGAGGACGCAGACTGCACTATAGTGAGAACAGCACCAGACAAGAGCAGATCCTACGAAAAAGAAATAACAGTTGGAGAGGATGTGGACATCTTGGTACTCCTAAATGGATTGGGATCTAGTGTGGACAATATGTTCTTCAACAAAAGTGGCAGGAGTGAATCAGGCTCTTTGCAGTTTTCCTCTATATCTTTCAATCCCGGAGAGCTATCATTTCCCCCTGGATTTGTATTAATTGTGCACGCCTTCACCGGATGCGACACTACTTCTGCCCTTTTGTCTGGCATCGAAAGATGAAGATGTTGGGCGCCCTCCAAAATCATCCACGGCTGGTTGATGTGGCTACCATTTGCCTACAGCCAGATGCCACTGATGACGAAATAACCCTTCTGGAAATAAACTTCTTGTGGCTCTGTATAAAGGAGGAGTCACCAGCACTCTTCACACTCTCCGTTACGAAATCTTCGTGCGATCAGCTGCCAACGCCAAGATCCACCTGGCTCGTCTGCCCCCAACTGAAGAGCTCAACAACTGAAGAGCCCCCAACTGAAGAGCTCAACAACTGAAGAGCCCCCAACTGAATAGCCCCCAACTGCAGCTCAACATGCATATCGAACATACCGTCAGGAGTGGTTGGGGGTAGAAAAAGAACCAACAACTGGGACTGGACCAGTAACCAGCCGGGGCTGTTACCCGTGACTTCCACAAAGCACCAGCTTCTCCAACCCTCCTAAAATTCATATCATGCAAGTGCCGCAAATGGTGCAATGACGGGTTGCACGTGCCAGACAGCAGGGCTAAAGTGCTCTGTTCTCTGTCATTTCTGTCGGGGCAAGGTCATGTCAAAATGCCCCCCCCCCCACTTGAAATAGAGGACTCCGACAACGAAGAATACATTGACAAATCTTTCCCTTTGGAGAGATGTTGTCTCATAAGATAATCAACCGGGACCCTCCAAAAAATTTAAACTTTAATTTTTTATAAAATTTTAATTATTTTCTGTAACATAATAAATGTCAACAGACATTACAACTTTTTACCTGGCTTTTTCTTTCGCCTAATGCCCACAATTTCATGTTAGCAGTTTTTAGGTTAGGCCTATATCTTAAAAATCTATTTTCGCAATTTTTGATTTTTTAACGATTACAAGAGAACTATATGGTCTACTGACCCCGTTTTGCGCTTAAAAGAAAGGTAATTAAATGTGGTAAAACGTAGTTTCTTATCATTTTCATTGTAGGATGAAATATTTGGCTGAAAACAAAAGCGAAACTGAATTTTTGGAAAACATGCGAAAACATGCCAATTTTTGAAGTGTCATATCTCAAAACTTATTAGACATACGGAGCTAGGGGTGGGCTTATATTATCACAAATTTAATATACTTTAAAAATGATAATGACATCTAATGTCAAAATATTTTTTTTTTCCTTTTATGAAAAAACTAAGAATTTCAGTTTTGGTTATGTTTCACCAATTTCTAGAATTTCATTAAATAACATCAGCAATATTTCGTAGGAAGGCTAAAACGATTTCTAAAACGATTATATAGAAGGAAGTTTTAAGTAATAAACTAGTTTTGTAAAAATATTATTAACTTTGGCTTTAGTTTTGATAGCTCAAACTTGCTCTGAATGAATAACGAATTTAAATAAATTAATGCCCGGCAATCAAGTTGTTCTTAAAAGATGAAGATGAATTGTAATATTTTCCTAAAATCTTCTTTTACTGCTGAGGCGTAATTCTTTTTTCTTTTAATGAGAATTAAAATCTCAGATTGACTTATTTCAAAAGCAGCGTCTCGACAAGTAATTTTGTCGAGGTATTAATGTTAATAAATTCGTCATTGAAACTTTCAAGAAATATTACAAAATTTAAAAAAGAATAAAATCGTAAAACAATAGATAGTATGTTTTCCTTGTATTAAGATAATGTAAAGAGTAATATGGTTTTCTTCATTGTAATAAACAATGAGTAGTATGTTTACTTTTGTAATAAGCAATGAGTTTTATAATGTGTAAAATGTTTACCTTTGTAATAGGCAATGCGTTATATGATTACCTTTGTAATAAGTAAAATGAGCAATATGTTTCTCTTTGTAATTTTTGTAATATTTGTAATTCTCTTTGTATTGGGTGAGTGCAAAAGTTCTACCCGTTTTTATTACCCATAAAGAAGAGCAAATACACGCAAAATGAACAGTACCTATTATTGTGCATAATCCCCATTGCTATCTAGGACCTCTTGCCATCTTTCTGGTAGGAGATGAATCCCACGGCGGTAAAATTCCGGCGGTTTCGAATCAAAAAAGTCTTGGATGGCAGTTTTCACAGCATCAAGATCATCAAAGATTTTCTGACTGAAGGAATTGTTCAACGCACAAAATAGGTGATAGTCAGTTGGTGCAAAGTCAGGAGAATAGGGAGGGTGGGGTAAAACCTCCCAACCAAAGCCCAGTAACTTTTGGCGAGTGATGACAGTAGCATGTGGCCTGGCGTTATCGTGATGAAGGATAACACCGCGACTATTGATGAGACCTGGCCGCTTTGCTACCAAATTTGACTGCAGCCTGTCTAACTGTAGACAGTAGAAGGCGGCATTGATGGTTTGGCTGAGTGGCAGGACCGCCCAGTGAATTATTCCCTGCATATCCCACCACACACTCAATAACACCTTCTTGGGATGAAGTTCAGCTTTCGAAGTCGATACAGGCGGATCGGAAGGGCGACACACAGTCCTACGACGCTTTACGTTACGTTACAAAACCCACTTCTCATGTCTTAATTCGTGTCAAGAATGGGTCATTTTTGTACCGGGAAAGCAAGGAAACACAGGTGGCGATTCGGTCATCTGTCAGGTTAGCTGTCAGGTTATGTGCAACCCAACGATCCAACTTTCTCGTAAAACCCGTAACTTAACCAGCCGTCTCTCGACCGTTGTCCAGTGTACGTTGAAGGTCTCCTTCCCTAAATTTACGAAACCATCGACGACATGTGCTTTCGTCTATTGCATCCTCCCTATAAACTTGACAAACATTGCGACATGCTGCGGCTGCCGTACTCTTTTTATCGAACTCGTATAACAAACAGTGTTTTATATGCTCCTTCTCGCGTTCCATGTTACAACCTCTGATTTTTTTTTTTTTTGAGATGATTAACTTTGTGAGACACGATGCATTTATATGTGAGGCATCCACACGTTTGATTGGCAGACGATTTGCGTCATTACAATGTCATGTGTGAGGGCACTTCCATTGCAAAGTTTCATATCCAAAAACGGGTAGAACTTTTGCACTCACCCAATAATATTTGAATTAAGTTTTTCTTTGTTGATTTGCTTCTTTTTATTTTTCCAAAATGTAAGCCGGATGAATGAATGAAGCAGGAAAGCCTTCCAGTGCAATATTGCTGATGTTATTTAGAAGGAAGTTTTAAATAATAAACTAGTTTTGTAAATACGTACTACATTGAATATATTTTATTGAATAATAATATTTTATTGTTGTGATTTGAAATTCTATGTGCTCTTGAGAATATAACTCTTAATTATACATTATGAAACGTGTAAAGCTTATTTGATAATTAAATCCCTATTTTACAAGTATTTTTTTAAAAAAATGAAGGGTTTTTAATTAGAATCTGCAACAGTGGCGTGCAGAAGTTTGGTGATCCCGGAGTCAACTCCTTAATTGTATGCCCCTAAGACTCAAGTATAGGGTCTAGTACTGAGAAATATGAGCAAGAAAGATATTTTAAATATGTAAAAACGTATGAAACATGAAATAATCGCTTTATTCAAATTAAATATAATTCAGCCCCATTTATTAAGTTCGATTACCCAAATGAGATCTCTAGTCAAAAAACACTTGAATTACTTTATTTTCGAAGTATCTTACCCTCCCTTTAAAAAAAGTTTAGAAATCCATGTAGTTTAGAAGAGAGAACTTCTGGAAATAAAGTCTATTTAAAGATATTTTTGTATATAATAAATGAAGTTGACAAATCAACAAAATAATTCCCTACCTCCGAAAAAAAAGTCAGTTGCAGCAATTGAGTTTAACACCCATGCCGTAAGGTTTATTTTAAATAATTTCCTAAAATTTTCAAAAAAAATGGAGGCCATTCATGTTTCATAAATACAGTGTGTAACTGTTACGCATCCCTGCGTAGATTATATATTTAAATCACAAAATACCTGTAGGATTGGAAGTTTGGACTTCTTTACAAACGTTTCTTTACAGTTGTAGAAATTTATTTACGTTTATAATTCAAGAGCGAAAGTAAAAATATCTTGTATGATTGACTTTACACAAGATTTGTAATAATCCCTCGTTTTCAATATGATGCATCAATACACGATGCTAGAATGCTATTACGCACGAATATTTGATAGAGATTCAACTAAATCCAACACTAATTTCATGGTAGGAAGCAAAATAAAACCGTAAGCAAATATAACTGTAAATATTTTACAATGATCCCGGCTAAAACGCGACTGATGGGAATATAGAATCCACACCACTGAGATCCTATCAGGCATCTTCTCCTCCTTTCAGTTCCTTAACCACACGAAGAGGCCGAATGACGACAAAGACAATTTCAAATTTCAAAAACTAACTCAACCTTCTCCCCACATGAATGCCCGGGGCCGTCGCACCTCTGCCCCGCCTTCTGCACGGAATATGTTTTAGCCAAGTTTCCTTCCTATTCGATAATATTTATCGAAAATATAGTCATCAAACTACTTCCTAACGTTAACGACGCTTATAAAGCAAACTATTTATTTTCGGTTTCGATAATCAACGGTGCTTTTGCAAATGGTAATAAATAATTGAAAGAGCTGTTCGTTTGTTATTTGTTTGTTGCCTGTCACTCGGAGATATCGGGTCTATCCACTAGTCTGATTATTTTTCAAAATTCTGATTTTTTTTTGTTATCAACTTGTATAATTTGCTAATTTCGTCTGTCTGTCTGTCTGTCCGTCTGTCTGTAACTCCTAAGCTATTAAGATAGATCCAAGGTTCTCTTCTGAACACATTAGTAGTGGTTACGTTTTTGCCAGGCAAACGGTTGCTGATATATGATAAAAAAAAAAACGTATTGAAGCACCGACTTTTGACCCCCCCCCACATCCGGTCATGGAGTTGTCCTAGAGGTCTGATTTTGAAATGCATAGTAGTTAGCAGATTGTTGAGGATCGGAAAGAGGGCAGAGAAATGATGGATGAGTAACAGCAACGAAACAGCATGTTGAGAAAAGAAAAATGGCAAAGAATATTGAACGTGAAATCATAAGTAATACTTAGGATTTGTTATCCAAGACACAATCAGC
>JAFIDM010012231.1:77136738-77162151 GCA_023159025.1 Thereuonema tuberculata
TATATAAGATAATTATTTATTAGATTGTAGAGATCGCCTATAATGTTGTTTAGTTTATTTAATAGTATATTGTAATTGATACTGTCAAACGCTTTATGAAATCACTATAGGCTATATAAATAACTTGGCTATTATTTAGATTTTTATTTACAGTATTCTGAAATTAATTAAAAGATCGTTTGTACTTTTATTCTTCTGATATGCATATTGGTTTTTATCTAGTATCGATTTCTTTATAAAATTGTATATGGGTTTAGTTAGATAACTTTCTATTATTTAGGAAATATTAGAAAGAATAGATATTGATCTATAGTTTGAATATTCTTCATGATTTCCTTCTTTGTAGATAGGTACAATATATGAAAACTTCCATAATTTAGGATAAATACTTATTTGAAAGATATTTTAACAAGGTATGCAGATACGATAATATGCAGATACCGGGGATATGCAGATACGAGGTTTCGTTCCTTCAGAACTTGCCGCTAGGAGCGCTGTAGGGCTTTGTCTTGCTGTTAATTCATTAGTGTCGGGTATTCTCTACATGGTGTTTGGCTTAAGTTCCTTCGAATTTCTATTTGTTTTTCGATCATACTTGAGTGTAACGTTGCAAAACATACTATAATATATTTTTAAAATGATTAATAAAGTACAAACAGATGTGTCACCATGCAATTATCATTCCTGTCTTAATAAAAATGTAATTTTCAAAAGTAATAAATAACTATTATTAATTTAAGAAAAAAAGAAAAAACTGGGTCATAGTTCCAATTATAATTACCTAGGATTAAATACTTTATCTTTAAGAAAAACATTAATTTTTAATTTTTGTATATCATACTTTCATTAAACTTTCTTTTCTTCTCATGTAGTCGTTTATTCAAAACTGCCAGTCATCCAATTGCTTCAATCGTTCATTAGAATGTGAAAGTTTAATGGCGGTGTGCACCAAACTTCAGTTAACTTGAAGGACTGCTATTTGGACGGAGCTAAAATTAGTGGGGGATGCTGCTCCACAAAAATTTTAGCCTTTGTTTTAAAATTGTGTGAAAGGAAACATGTATAAAAAGAAAATTTATTCAAAAACTTGATAAATTTCTTTTTATACATGTTTGTTTCCTTTCACACAATTTTAAAACAAAGGCTAAATTTTTTCGGGAGCAGCACCCCCCACTCATTTTAGCTCCGTCCAAATAGCAGTCCTTCAAGTTAACTGAAGTTTGGTGCACACCGCCATAAGAGTAAGTGACATAGTTATGTGCTGTCAAAATATGGGAGTTATAAAAGCAAGAAGAGTCAAGAAAGCCCTAATTTGACTCCTACAAAAAAGAAAATTTGATCAACTAATGGCTGATTACGTGGGGCAATTTTACTTGTATTATTTTATACAGGGCAATTCATTTTTTATACTATTTTGTTCATATTCTGTTTCCAATAATAATATTAATAAATATAGATATTTCGTAGAATAAAGTAAGTTTATGAATATCAATTTATATAAGATTATTTTTGAACAATTTTAGCAGTTACACTGTGCACCAAAGCTTTCCTCAGTTCGAGACTTGAATAGTTCACTTTATTTTAGAAACTCTTGAATAACATTATACGGGGGCGGCAACAGCTCTATGGCAGCAGGCTGCTAATGTCCCAGAACCGGCCCTGGATATATTTAATAACATGTTAAAAGAAATTGGATGTCAAAGACGTAAAAATCATTATAGAGGCATCGTTAGAGAATCCGGAACTAAAATACTAAAATCAGATTAAGAAAGGAAGGAACAGATTGAGTTAAATTAAAAAAAAAATAAAAGAAATAATAAAAAAAAAGACTGTATTCTTCCTACAATTCTATATAATATATCAGTTCAAAAATCACTTCGGCAAACCTTTCTTGGAAGGTAACAAGGAATAAAAGTTAATCAACACCTTTAGATATGCAGATGATACAATTCTCCTAGCAACATCACCTCAAAGGAATTAAATAATAAAAGTCTTAAACTGTACGGACTTTTATTAACTGTATCGAATTATGAACTCGAACGACCCAGAATAAATAAAAAAAATGTGCATACTAAAGAAATTAGACTTCAGCATCAAATGTTCCAACTCAAATTTAGAACAGGTCTGCTATTTCGGAAAAAAAGTTCTTTACAGCTAATAGACAAAACAAAGGAATTAATTTTATATTAGTTCAAGCAATATCCAAATTCAAACAAAACTAAAACGTTAGAGATGAAAGTAAAACAAATTTAGCCATACATTGAAAGCCTACCTTCGGCAAATTCTTAATGTGGGTGTGAAGCCTATAGTATTTTTCAAAAAAGAAGGGTTTGCCATATATGGCCATTATGTAGCGATCGAATTTGTCTGGAACAAAAGTCACCAGTCATGACGTCATCAACTTGAACTCCCAGCAGTCAGTCCAAGATGGCGTCGTTTTGTGATCGCATAAGCGTGACCACGAAAAGGACAACCTTAGCATAGCCAAGCAAGAGGAATAGTGTGGAACGTTTTTAATTATTTCAAGACCTGTAACTGTAACTGTAGAAATTGCAACAACCAGAATGTTTTCGTAATGTTTCAAAGAGTTAATTACGAATTTTAGCAGTAGATGACGCTGTAACGTCCTGGAAACATCAGATCCATAAGGAAATTACGTCGTAAAAAGCTCTTCTTTCATGGACTCAACTGTAGATGTCTAAAAACCTTGATGCATCTAAACGGGATGCTTACGAAGAATTCTTAAAATAAATGGACCAGCAAAACACCAAATAAAGAAATTTCCCGAAAATCAAAACCAAAGAGAGAATTGATAAATTATACAATATTGTAAAATTGCGTAAAATGATATAGAAATATAAAAAAATTTCGATTGCTTTTTTGTTCCATACAAAGATTATGTACATCAGTTTCTAGAGATTTTCGTTGGACAAAAACAAGAAGTAAAAGACTGATTTCTTCTGGAGAAACGATTAACTGAGAAGATGGAAGAGATAGTTTTCTTTGAAACCAAGCTCCGCATCCTTGGGCTACTAATTTTAACTATTTGCTAACTTAACAGAGAGAAATTATCTTTGTTTTGCACCTAGCGACATGTCCAGAGATCGACAACTCAGATAAACTTTCGAATTTAAATTTATCAGTTTCATGTTGATTTAAATTGTTTCCAGACACAGCCTTGAGATCAACGAGGAGGAGGCTTCCCACGAGGCTGATATGCCTAAACTTTGTGGCTTTCCATTCTTAGAATCCTGGAATGGGCATGGTTGTTTTCTTTCTTTCCAATATTTATCTCTCTTCTTTTGCTCCTTCTAAACAGTTCCGAGTTATACCGTAATGAATTCCCGAGGAAGGCAATGGAAAAACCATCTCAGTATCTGTTCCAAGAAATATACCAAAAGCACAGCTAAGTATTATAATGTTGCTGAACTGGAATTGACTGTCATGTGACACACACACACAATACCAATGCAATGTTTCACAATTTCATCTGGTATGCTTCGGATCTAACAGGGTTCTAGTTTTACGATTCCCAATAATATACTTTAAAAACAAATAAATAAAAAAAAGGGCGGAGAATATGCTGGCATATACAGTAGAAGTCTACATACAGTGGTGAACAGAATTATAAGGACAACTGAAAATTGCACAGAAAAAAATTATTTATGAATTCAATAAAGTGAAATGTATACATAAAATGCTTTTTTATGCTAGAAATCATTGTAGAATGCAAAACATTGGAAAATGCAAAATATAAATGTTTTGTCTTATTTAACAAAAAATGTCATTGTAAAAACTGGACAAAATTATAAGGACAATGAATGTTTTGGCCTGAAACACACTAATAATTATTAATTTCCCCCTTCTTCTCAATCACTTTTATCAGTCTTGACGTCATAGAGTTTGACAGTTCCTTCAGAACGTTCTTAGAAATGTTTTTCCAGGCTTTTTCGATGGAGGACATGTGTTCTTGCTTTTTTGATACTGAATACCATTTTTGTATACTTCGTGTGCCAGAATACCCCACAGGCTTTCCATTGGTTTTAGATCTGGGCTTCTGACCGGTCAGTCAAGTAGTTTCACGAAATTAGCATCAAACCATGCTTTCGAAGTTTGAGAAACATTTACTGAGGCATTGTCCTGCTGGAACAAATAGTCTCCACTCGTAATTAACGGTGCTTTTGGTAAAAGATTATCGCCCTATAAATCAACATAACTCCCAGAATTCATTCTGCCCTGCACAAAAACTATTGGAGTAATTCCACCAGTTGCGAAACCTCCCCAGACCTTTACTGAGCCACCTCCAAATCTACGCTTTGCGAAAATTTCTTTTTCTTTACGGAAATCATACCAGAAGTAGCGAAAACCATCTGGTCCATCTAAATTAAACTTTTTCTCATCGGAAAACATAACATCATTCCACTTTTTTCCCATAGTAATTAATTTTTTGGCAAACTCCACCCTTAGTCTCTTATGAACTTTTGTAAGAGGCGGTCGTGACATAAGTTTTCCATAACGAACCTTTTTTTCTTTTTGTAAAACTTGTCGAACAGTTTGAGAACTGTATCATAAGTTTAATTCCCGTTTAATTTATGTTGATGTTGGTTTTCTGGAGCAAGCTCGCCTTATTATCATTCTTTTCACACGCACAGAAACAGAAGATGGTCTACCTGTATGTGATTGCCGTCCATATTTTCCGGGATTTTTAAGAAAATTATAAATAACCGTTCTCGATCTATTCAGCTTTGTCGAAATTTGACGTACAGTAAGTCTTGAACTTTTAAAAGCAAGCGCTTTCCCTTTATCAAACTCCGAAAGTTTCATGCCTAGCGGCATGACTAAAAAATTGAAGAAGACATTCGCAATCGCTTACTACGCATTTATATCGTCTGGGAGTGCCGTGTGCAGAACAACAAACATGCAAATTTTGCTTTTTAGAACACACAAATAGCGTTGTCCTTATAATTTTGTCCATATCACATGGCTGTCTAAATTTAAAATACATTTTATGAATATGAATTTCCCATATATTTCCATAAAAACTAATAAAAATGCTGCATTTATAAATGGTTTCCAGCCATAAAATTTGCATAATTTTCCGGCCAACTCTAAACAAGTTTGGCGATTTTTTCCCTTGTCCTTATAATTTTGACCACCACTATATTATGTATGATAATACATTATGACCATATCATATTATGTATGATATATGTTCCTATGCCGTTCCGGCGGGACTCGTGGGGAAGGCGTCGGACTCTCACGAGACCGATGTGTTGGAACCTGCGTTCGATTCCTGGTTGCGGCTTAATTATTTCAATTTCCTTTCCTGTGATTGTCAGCCTCTTCTTCACTTTCTCCTCGGTCTGGAGCCATTCCTTAATGACTTCCTGAGGAATTCAACGGGAACCCACCTCAGTATCTTTCCGCAAGTGGATCTATGGGAAATCTCGCGAATTTTAAAGAATGTTGAACCAGTCTAGGGCTGAATTACTTCAAAAAAAAATTTACATATACTTATGTTTACATTAATTTTCTTCTACAGATTTATTGAAAAAAAAAAAAGTAAATCTTTTAAAAATATTGGACTGTAACTGTCAAGTAGAATAAGCCAGACTGTGATAATAAAAAAAAATTACTTTATTTCTTTTTAAAATTATATTTTTCAGTCGTCAGAAAATGACACAGTGCCTTCTGAAACATTGGTTTCTATTCCGTTAATAACCACACAAGGTTTTTGAATGTTCAGACATTCTATATTTCATTCATAATCCTGGAAAAATAAGTAAATATATATTTTTAATAAAAAAGCAGAATAAGACAGTTTATGATATAAAAATTGAAGTTATTAGTTCTTAAAACAAAATTTCCCCCATATAAGAAATAGTAAACTGCTTTCATATGCTATAAGAAATATACTTCTTACAGTAATTTATTACTTTTAAAATATTTTATTTAATTAAAGCCAAAGGTTTTCAAGTTTCAACATTAGAGGAAAATATAATTTCCAAAAAAATATAAATTTTGCTTCCTTATAATTTTGATCCGTTATTTCTTTCGTGACGTATTCGAACCACATGTAACAACTGTTCGATTTATGACAACTGTTTCATGACCTGTATATAAATCCCTTTAAATCTAGCTTAACACGAGAGAATTCATTATTTTCCCTTATCATTTTCTCATCAGAACTCCACTGTATTTTAAGCAGTAATCTGAAATCTGAAGAATTGAACATGTTTCACCAAACAGTTGCTTTTCCAGCTCTCATTTTACTTGTGCTGTACTGTTTCCATTTCTGTAAAGCAGGTACTGTTTTAACTTATTTTAATGAAAAGGACGAGGAAACCGGAACAATAACGTCTTATAAAAAGATACCAAGTAGTTATTTCATTTCATTTTGCTCTTGGATGAAACAGGAAAAGCAGGAACAATATTTTGTGAGGGTATTTAATCAAGATATACCTTCCAAAGACAACGAAGACTACCAGTCTTTGTATGGTTATGTTGATTTTGAACGTAAAGCATTTTATGGAGGCATTGGATACGATTCGAGCTATAACCTTACAGGAGCTTTTGACAGTAATTTGAAGAAACCCACAGATTGGTTTCACGTTTGCGAAAGCTTGGATATGAACGGAGTCACTTTTTATTTAAATGGCTCTCCTGTAGAAAAAGTTCTTGAAAAAGCCAAGAAATTCAGCACTTCAGTTCAGAAATTTAGTAATTTAAAAATAGTGTTAGGAGATAGTGAGGCATATGGTGGGAAAGGATCATTATTTCAGGCCAACGTTTATAACAGAGTAATAACAGCAAAGGAAGGTAAGAATTTCATTCTTTATTTTTCCTTAAATACAAGAATTTTAACAACGATGTCATTTTATAGTAATTAGTCGTTTATTAATAATTCCAACCGAGCTACATTAGAAACTCCTCTAATCCGTCACCTTTGGACTGGGTATATGGACGGAACGCAAAAAAGGTCGGATTATCAGAAAATACAGAAAAATACGGATTTACTGCGTTATCAAGCACTTCAAGTTTAGGCTTTTTCAATGTTTTGCGATTCTTAAGAGCGTTTTCACCATCTACCGTCACTGTATATGCAAGTAAACAATACAATGGCGCGACGGGAGGTGAGTCACCGACGAGTCGGGGACAAGTTCAGCCGGCTCGAGCACTGTCGAATCAACCGGAGTGGCGGACCAGCCGAGGGCGGACGAGAGGGGTTCAACTGTTTTAAAATATTACACCGAGGGCTCAATTACTCCGGACAATTTTCTTTAAAAGATAAAAATATAAATAAGACATATTAGATATAAGAGTATTTTCCATTCTTGCATTTAATTGAGTATTTTACTCTTATTAATAATCGTTAATTAAGAAATAAATAAAGAAATCTGAGATATAACTTTTTATAAAATTTAAAATTGTTCGATTTTCTTGTTGATGTGGGGCTCGGTGGTCGAGAAGTAAAGGCGCTTGGCTGCGAGTTGGCGGCCTCTGCTAGGGTGGGGATTTTCCATGCTCCAATCTTCACCAAACTGGTTCTAAGGTCTAGCCAGCCCTCTGTAGAATGAGTAAGCTTTTTTCTTCTTTTTTTTTTCTCTGGGGTTAAAGGCTAGCCGGAGTCCGGCTGACTACCCAATCTCAACTTAGTCACGTTGGTCACAAAAAGCCGGAAGCCTTACCTCCCGCGACCCCAAGGACCACATCTGTCTGTAGTATACTTTATCTTTTAGTTATTTATTTACAGAATAATAATATTGGTGTTTTTCTTTTGAAAGCTAAGGACATGCATAACTGCAAGTTCATAGACGGCGATCTGTTATCGTGGAAGGACATAACATCCAAATCGAATAAAATACAATTTGGCCCAAAAATAAAATTGGAAGAAGCTCCTACACCATGTTAAGAATCAATCTACAGATCAGGTGAGTTAGGTCAAAGTTCAACGGTTCATTAATCGGAATCATAATGAATCGAACTAAATCCAGAAAATTACATGGAAACAATACTAGGCTTTCAGTTGCTTCTGTTTTGCTCTTGTAATTTTTTTGTAAATGTTTCATTATTTTTAATGAAAAACAGTCATTTTTCTCTACTAATGAATTATCGTTATATAGAGTAAAATTTGCCTATTATTTTTCTTTGTAGTACGGTAAAATGGGAAAAGATAACCCACTTTTTTTTCTTCTGCGGGAATTTTTAAGTAAACAAATTAATATTTTGATACAAATATTATTATTTGATTTTGATAAATCAAATGATGATTACTTGTAACAACTAGAAAATGAAACCATCACATATAAATACAACAAACAAATAAATATAACATTACAAAGTTCTGTAATGTGCCATCTATGGCAGATGATGTAGCAAACACAACTTTGAACAAGTTGTAGATAATAAAAGTCATCAGATGAAACTAATAATAAATGTGCTTGAATATAGTTTTTATATAGGCGAAGGAAATGTTAACAGTGGAGCATCTTTTGCACGTTTTACTCTATTTCTTAAAATTTTGGAAATGTCCAAAAAAAATTAAACTCTACTTTCTTAAAATTTTATTTTATTTTATTTATTTTATTTTTTTCATTTTTTTGTTTATTTGTATACACTTTTTTAAATAGACAATATGTCAATAAAAGCTTACGTTTCTATTCAAATTATTGCTATGAGTAGAAAAAGCACAACTTATCCTTTTTCTGAAAAATTGATTACATGACATACTGAAGTTGTGTAAATTGAGAATTTATTGTTAATTGTAGTAAACCACATGCATTGAATAACTGAGAGCGATGAACCCATTTTTTTGGTTATAAAATATTAGTAAAGATCTGATTAGAAATTCATTGTTCACAGTCCAGTGTCTTTTGGCACTTTCTATGCTAACCCATTTGTAAAAGATTTCGAATATATTTACCGCCTTTTCCTGAAATTATTATGCCTTAAAAGACTTTAGGATAAAATTTAAATCAATCTTTTCAGACTCCAAGGACTGTTTATCCAATCGGATAAGATAAAGATTTACATAAATATTGATTAAAAATACTTAGGCAACCTAGTGACCTTTATCTTGTAAATGATGAAATATCAAATTTGAAGTCGTTAAGGGCTTAGCTATGAATTTTTCCCTCCCGGAATAATTGCTCTAGATATATATCGATTGTTATCTCTTAATACATTTGTAATCCATGATTAATTAATAAACCTTCTATTTCCTTCTATTAGATCTATTTTGATCTAATAGATCTATTTTGTTTGATCTATTTTGTTTGTTTAGTTTTTTTTCTCTCTAATGATATTTATTTCATAGATCGACCTTTCTCCAGGATCTTTCTTCAGGATCAAATACAGGAAACTCTTCTCCAAGTAGAGAAAATTCAGGAAGCGAATCCAGCCTCCTCCGGAAGTTAATTTTTAATTTTCAATTAATTATTTTCAAATAACGTTTCGTTATTAATCATTTATCCGAATCTTTCTACAATATTGTTGATGATAAATTATTATTATTGCTGTATTTCATTTATTTTATATTTTTTGATTAATTAATTATATGTTGTATTCCTTTAATTTAGATTTCTAATGTTATTTTTATGTGAAGTTAAATTTAATATGACTTTCGATATTATTTAATAATAATGAAATGGAATTTAAAGTACAGACTATTACTGATATAGGCTTGTAATTCTCTTCATTATTATGTTAAAAATAATTATATGTCGTAATATTGTCTGTTAATTTTTCATCTAATACAGTTTACTTTAGGAATGGTTATAAAATAAAACTAAATTTAAGAGATAAAACCTCGTTAAGTCGTCACCCGGATAAGTCATCACTCCGTTTAAGTCGTCGTTTTCCTTTGGTCCTGACAAGGTCTCATATACAACAATGTAAAATAACCCTCCTTTACCCGTCATCAAATTTAATTCTACTCCGGATAACTCGTCACCCTCAAAATGACCAAAAGCATCTTTCTTCTCCATTTTGTATGCCATCCTGTTGTCTTTTCAGCCCCGCCCTTCACTTTAAGAAAGCCAAGCCTTTCTCGCTGCGAATCTGTCGAGTGTAGATGTTTTTCTTGACCGCACCTGAGTGTAACTTCATTTCATAGCGAGTAAGCCCCGCTATAAGGGCTATTTTTTTCTCTTGCAATTTTGTGGTTCGATTACGTTTTTAACATGCAAGGGAAATAAAAACTTACCTCGTTATCTTTTAAAGAAAAAAGAAAAGACTTAAAATTGCACTTTTTGAAAAATCAAATGTTTCGAAAACAGGTTTTGCCAAAGAATACCATATTCCCAGGACTACATTAAATTATATTCTTTCATCAAAACAAGCAATTGAAGCTGACTGCAAAGACAAAAGAAAGAGAAAGAGGAAATCGAAGTTTGACGAGATCGAGAAGGTTTTAGTTCGATGGCTAAAGCATGCCAGATCGCAAAATGTGTCGATTTCTGCCATGATTCTCAAAGAAACAGCCATGGAAATTGCTAAGGAGTTGAACATTGAAGATTTCGGCGGCAGCAATGGTTGGCTGAAACGTTTCAAAGACAGACATTGCCTTTCTTTTAAAACGATTAAAATGCGGTAACTATAAAAAGTTTTTTTTTTTTTATTTTCCACTCATTCATTTGCATGAATTGATTTCTGAAAATCTTGTTTTTCTCACCGAATCCTACAGCAATTCATGAAAATACTGTATTTCAGTTTTTTTTTGTTTTTTTTTTTTTGTTTTGTTTTTTTTTTTTTCAAAAATTCCTACTCCGCCTATGTCGTCACTCCGCTTAAGTCGACAAAAATGTTTGGTCCCTTGAGTGACGATTTAACGAGGTTTTACTGTAGAAATAATAAGATTTTGTAATAATACTTTTTGTTTTTAATTTTGTTTTTAATCAAAAGAATAATATATTTCTATTGCTTGGTGCAAAATAAGCTAATTTTGAATTGAATATTTTTTTGGGTTGTTTAATTTTGGTTTGTAAAAATGTAATAAATTAAAATAAAATAATTGGTAATGATTTATTCTAATATTTTGATAAATCATTTTTGAATTTTTTAAAAATTTGCATAATTAATGTTTAAAAAAAAATAAGAGCTGTATATAAATAGAAAAGCAGCCATGCAATGTTATTGATATTCAAATTAAAGTTTGTCGTTGTCAGTGAAAATTTGGAATGAAAGCAATAAAGGAATTCTGTTTATATTAATGCTTATAATTTAGGTTAACTAATAAGATTCTATCGCTTAGTATTTGAGTTCTTAAGATTCAAGTAAACAATTAACTCAAGCATCTGGAATTTTTACGTTGCCTTCTTGAAAAAAGAATCTGTACTTTTTCTGCACACGCCTTTTTTTTTTCCTCATTAACATCCAGTAAATTTAATAATTAATAACAATCAAGGAGGCATAAAAAATGTTAACTGTAGAAGATATTCGTCTTATTTAAGGATAAAAGATGTTTGTATAAATATAAGCTTCAAATGAAGATCTATCCAGCGTATATGAAACAAACCATATACATACACAGACACACACTGTTACTCGGTCAATATTTGTGAACATTTACACAGTATATATTAAATTGGGATATTAAATTAAATTGTATTTATTTTGTAAAAATTATACTTTTCTAATTTATATTTTTTTCAATTACCGTATATGCTCCAATAAACGTCTCTTATTGTCGCCGGTCTCTAATAAGCGCCGGGCTGCAGAGGGGACACGGCCAAATAGTAGCCGGTCTCTAACAGTAGCCGGGTCTTTGATATTTGCCTACCGGTACTAATGTAAGCGTCCGTATCTTTATAGTCATGCGTAATACCTTACTGTACATTGCCTTATAAAAGGCCGCCGAAACGGTCATTTGACATTGCCTTTAAGATTCGCGCGGTGGAATACGCGAAAGAAACTTCCGGTGAGGCGGCCGCCCGTCATTGCGGATTCGGACGACGAATAGCAGCGAAAGATACAGAAAGATATTGCCCCTTTATCTTTAACAGTCTTATGTAGCATGTGAAATTTAAATAAAGTAAATGTTTGTAATACTAGCCGGTATTTATGTGTAAAAATATTGCGTTCTGAAGGTTTTTGTTAATAATGGCCGGCCTCTAATAGCAGCCGGTCTCTATTAAGCGCCGGGAGCCGAGGTTAGTTTTGCAAATAAACGCCGGGGGCCTCTATTGGAGCATATACGGTACTATCCGTCTAACTCAGCTAGGCAGTCCCTTTCTGGCGTTGGGACAGAGAACTTCAAAAAATAGGGGTGAAAGGTAAGTGCTGTAGGGAGAAAGGATTAAGCACAGTGGGGGTGGATTTTTCTGTGGACTGAGATTAGAAGGGATCTAAATGACTCATTTCTAGGAAATTAATCAACGCAACAGTACAGTTCGTCATTTTGTGGAGATAACTTGTGCTTTTTTTTCACTCCTCAAAAATGTCCAAGCGATTTAATAGTCATTAAAAAAAATATCAATTCATAAAAAAGAAAAAGTGATGAAACTACAACTAAAGTTACGAAGTACATTTTTTTTAATGTTAGTCAATCCTATAATTTCACTTTTTCTCTTTAGATATGGAGAATATATATACAAACATTCAGGTTTTGAAATCTTAAAAATATTGGATAAAGTATCATATGAGCAACCTGAAATATTGTTAAAACAAAATATAAATTACATAAAATTAATGGAATTGATTAAAGAGGTTACGGATAATGCATATTTTAAGCACAATAACAACATTTTCAAATAAGTAAAAGGTTTTCCAATGGGGTCATTGTTATCAGGAACTTTATATAATATATAAAATTATATGAATCTTTTAATGTTAATGTTAATTTTAATATTATATGAATATTAAACTGTTGTATGAACATTTCATATAACATTTCTTTGTAAATTTGATTACTTATTTAAATATTTTTATTAATTAACCAAGTAAATAAATAAATAAATAAATAAATAAGATATTATTACATATTGTTGTGGAATTAAAAAACAGACTTATGTGATCCTTTTTTTAGTATTTTGGAGAATTCAGCTCTTCTGAAATCGTCATTTAGATCCCTTCTAATCCACAGAAAAATCTACCCCCACTGTGCTTAATCCTTTCTCCCTACAGCATTTACCTTTCACCCCTATTTTTTGAAGTTCTCTGTCCCAACGCCAGAAAGGGACTGCCTAGCTGAGTTAGACGGATAGTACTTTAAAATTTACTTTCAATTACTTTTAAGGATATCCTTAAGGAGCATGTTTAAATATTTCCTTGTTACCTTTTTTTCACGGTAATGAGTGCCAATTGTTTCAATCCTAATTTTGACAAAACCATTCACAGCGCATAGCGCTTTAACTACTCTACCTTCAATACATTATAGATCAATCCAGCAATCGAACTCACGCAATGGCTATCTAAATGCAACTCACCTCTGTATTTGCTCTCGTCTTCGCTAGAATCTCCAAAATGCACAACAATTAATAGTGAAATCTGAGAAAGCAGATCTAAAGTTAATCAGAGCCTAAACAGTCGTACGAGAAACAGAGATAAAGCATTAAATGGAATTAAGAAGTTTAATACCCTAAAAATAAAAATCTTAAAAAGCTACACTACTAAAAGAAATAATATAACAGACGTAATTCTGCAGAATCAACTAATCACGATTACCAATTTGTCATGTGGAAGTTATGTTTATTCTGATCCTGCTGGACTCAAAAAGAATCAGAAGAAAGATGCAAAAAGATAATATAAACATGGAAAACCTTGATTCAAAATACAATAAACAAGTCTAATAAAAAGGATTAATCTACAAGAAAAATAATAAGTAAGTGAAATAAGGAAATGAAATATCAATATGATATTCTGGGGAAATCACATACAATAAGATTAATAAGAAATATAACTAACTCAAGAGAATGCACTTTAAGGTGATCGGCTTAGTCCTTAATAAGAATAAAAACACAATTAAATACAAATATTAAATATAAATACAATTAAATACAAATATATTGTTGCAAAGAAAACAGTTGACGGAAGATGCTCGAGAGTCAAATAAGGCTAATTTCCACTAGTTGCAGTCTCGCCGATCTGATCAGAGGAAAATAAAGAGTAACTTACTTACAGTATTGTCCTAGTCACTGGGTACCTGCAGATTGAACTAGAGCTTTACTCATCGGACCGGCTTAGATGATTTCCTGAAGCACAGCGCAATGAATTTTCACAAATTTCACAATTCAAATTCATTCCTTTTGTATTCTTTGGGATTGCTTTTTATAAAAACGAAATTGAGTCAGAGCGACTTTACATTTTTGCAGATTTTAACGAAGAAATTTCATCTTATTCTTTTATAACTTTATGCTTTCATTGAAGATTTCTAAGTAAAATAATCAAAGAAGAAATTATTGTATTCAGTTGTATTCAATTATAACATTAAAAAAAATGAAAAAAAATATTACAGACATGAATGGAAAACAAATGAAATTTATAACCACATCAAAGAAAAAGACAAATTATACAAAAAACACAAAAATAATTCAACCTCAAATATATAACTTTCTATATAAATATACAGTGCAACTTGGATAATTCGAAGCTGAAGGGACCACTACAAAACTTCGAATTATCCAAGACTTCGAATTAAACAAGTTACATCTTTTAACTTTAATTTCAGGTCCACTAAATGCTTGAAAAGATTATTCTGCCAATAAGTAAATATTTATTCAGAAAGATCATGGTATGAAAGACTTAAACACTATGTAAACAAAATAAGATTTATATTACGTAAGCTACAGTACATATTGCATTCAATACAGAAAATTATAGTTTTTCAAAAAACTGTGCAATGTCTGATTGTTTTGTAGAATTCAGTCGCTTAAGGTTAGCAAAATCATCAAGCATGTTTAGTGAACGGAAAACAGCTTAACTTACGTTGGTTTGTCCTTCAATGTACCGACGAAATTCCCGTACTCCCGTAGTCGTTGGCGATTTGGCATTTCTTCTTCAAACCCTTTTCCACCTCGCGAATGACGGTGACCTTTTCAGCGAACGTTAAATTCTTGTACACGCGTGGTTTACTGAAAGACCTGGTGACACTGACAGCAGGAAGCTCGAATGGCGTCTGAAGCGTCACGTGTAGAATGGCGTCACGTGTGGAACGGTGGCAGGAAAGAGATTTCAGTTGTCACGTGTCGAATTTCTTACCGATGAAACGCCAAAAAGTCGTTGTGGTTCGAAATTTTTTATAAAAAACTTCGAATTAAGGAAGTTGAACTTCGAAATATCCACGAATTTTTAACATTGATTTAATAAGAAATTCAAGGGGCTAAGAGAAATCTTCGAATTAACCACGATTTCGAATTAAAGACGTTCGAATTATCCAAGTTGCACTGTACTAAAAACAGAACAATTTGCATATAAAAAAAATTTAAGTACTGACAAACTCTTTCAAGATTTTTAAAATTCACAAATAGAAGACAGATTAAAACAAAATAAATTTAATAAAATAAGTACTGTATATTAAAAAATGAAATATTACAAAAAATAATGTATGGAAAATTAAACTTGAACATTTAGAAATTTATATTTACATTAATACTGTGATATAGTAATATATCAATGTGTTTTTATGTATTTAGCTTAGATTTGTGGAGGTTCCATTTCTTTCCCCACTTTACCGTGTATTACTGGCAATAATATTTTTTAAAATATGGTATTTTAAAAAATATTTATTTATTTATTTGAAAAAAAAAAGGATTTTATCATTATTAATTAAAATTGAATAAATTGCAGTGCAAATTTACCTTAAATGTTATTTAATCGTCTTCCTTGTTTTCGAGGCAGCTGATTACTACGTAGAAATACATGTTTATTTGTTGATCTGGGGGAGGATGAGGCTGATTGTTCTTCAAGGACAAGATTTATTTTGCTTTTACTCTTTTAAAACAATCATTTCATTACAAGGAAAAAAGATAACAAAGAAATATTTAAACATGTTTCTTAAGAATTTCCTTATAGAAATTAAAAATATATTTCAAATTATTTAAAAAGATATTAAATGAAAAAAAAAGTTTAATTTGTAAAAAAAAAATATAAAATTTATTTATTTATGAATAAATGCAATTTTATTTTTAAAAAATTTAGAACCTTGATGAAAAATGATTTTTTTTTTTTACTATTTTTATCGATCATTCAATCAGATCTTCCTCGTAGAACGATAATGTTAAAAAGAAAAATCACTGCTTCTATCACTGTTTTCCGGCAGCTGTTACCTGCAACTGTCAATGAAATCTGCTCACAAATGCGCCATAAGCTTCATTGTAATAACAGAGGGTTTAAACAAGTTGGCAAGAAAGAGGAATCGTCTAGTACTGGCAATTACCTTAAAAAAAAAAATTCTCAGCTCTGGAGCCGGAGGTCCAACATTTTAAAAAAACGTTTTTCTATTTGAAAAAAACAAAACAAAAAAAAAAGTATTTTATCATTATGAATTAATTAAAATGGAATACAGTGGAACCTTGCCATTCGTCCGCCTCTCTATTCGTACAACTCGTTATTCGTCCAACTTTTTCAAGTAAAATTGAACTCGCCATTCGTACGCTTCACCTCTATTCGGACAGCGTGACCTTGTTACTGGCTGCGCCACGCGATCGCTTCAGCTCAGTCTCGTGATAACTTCCGTACGCTATGCATCATCCACTCAAGCTTCGTGAAACTTTGTGCAATTTTATTGTTATTTTTATTGAAAGTAGTGCAGCCATGGGTCCAAAAAAGATTACTGATTCCTAAAAGGAAAGCAGTGAGAACGACAATTGAATTGAAAAAAGAACTCGTTGCGAAGATTGAAAATGGAACTCGTGTCTCTGACCTGACAACTCAGTATCGCATGGCGAAATCGAACCATATCGTCTATACTGAAAAAGAAAGAAATAATAATAGAGGCCTATTTATTGTTTTCATAGTTTTCATGTATTTTCGGCTTAAAATATTATTACAAAGGTTTAAATAAGCAATCATCTGTGGGTCTGGAACGGATTAATCCAATTTACATTATATCTTATGTGAAAAAATGATTCGCCATTCGTACAAATCGCCATTCGAGCTGCCTCCTGGAACGGATTGTGTACGAATAGCGAGGTTCCACTGTATATTGAAGTGTAAATTTTTAAGATTTGGTTTTTGACTTGAGTTCAATCGATTATTTAATTGTTCATATTAAATCTTATTGAACTTCTGTTGAAGCAAATGGTAATTGCGAAATGTTCAAAACGTTACATTTTATTGATTGTATGATGATAAACTTTTATTACTAAATATATAATACTAGCAGCAAAGTCTGTCGGACGACAGGTATAAAAAAAACTGAAAAATCATTTTATTATCAACTATCAAATATAAAGTAAATGTAATCTAAATACTGTGCTAACTTGTGAACGAAGCTTCTACGGCAAAAATGGTTTTGAGTTTCGAAATCAGGGTAAAGAACTGAGTAAGTATGCCAAATTTCATTAAAATGGATGCATTGGTAACAAAATTATTTGGTTTTAAACGTATCTTTTGTTAGAATTTCAGTTAAAATTTCATGGAACCAACATGGAATGACAAAATGAACTAATATTTCATCCAATTTGAGTACCCTTGATTCAATGGTACCATTGAGAACCTTGGCTCTATCTTAATAGCTTAAGATAGTTACAGACAAACGGACAGACAGACAGACAGACAAACTTAGCCAATTATATAAGTTGATATTTTAAAATATAACACAGTAGAGCCCCGATTATCCGCGGAATTAATGCACCGCGGATAATCGGGCTTTACTGTATTTTAAAATATTATCATATATTTAAAAAGAAATATTATAAACTCTGGAGCCGTTGGGTCTCTCAGGAAGTCCGAGCTCTTACCTTTCTTTACCTCTTCGACTCGTGTGATACTATGTATGGGGGTGTTTCCTGTCTTCTAAGAGTTTGTAAAATCACTGGATGGATCTTCTTCTAACTTGGTATGCATATTTCAGTATTAGCGACGATCCATCTTTAATATTTGAAATCTTTTCCAAATGGATTCTTACAGAGAAAACAGAGAATGAAGACCCAAAAATTCCCATAGAAAAGAATTTCAATGTAAACAATGGATTTATAATATATTTTGATAATATACCTTTGTATTAAGCAATGAATATTTAATTCAAGTCCTTAATCCATTCTAAATGGAAAATTTTGTGATATGATTAGACTTCTTCCAATTTAAATTCTGTAATTTCAATTAATAATACGGATTTAATTTATTTTTCCGAAAATTTAAAATTTATGTACTTTTAAAAAGAAAGAAAAGAAAAAAAGAAAAACTGTGTGTTACTGGCAATAATATTTTTAAAATATGATATTTAAAAAAAAATAATATTTATTTATTTATTAATTTATTAAAAAAAAAGTAAAAGGTATTTTATTATTACTAATTAATTAAAATTGAATATATTGTAGTGCACATTTGTCTTACATGCTTTTTATTTGTCTACAGACAAATTTTTACTACTGACATTACTATATTTTAGAATATTATATTAAAAAAAAAAAATTCTGAACCTTCCGGTCGGAGGTCCAACTCTTTTATTTGAAAATAAAATATATTCTCAAGTGGAGCCGTTGAAGTTGCTCAGGAAGTTCCGGCTCTCAAAATTTCACCAGCTTTCTTTACCTCTCCGTCTTGTGTGAGACTATGTTTTGGGTTGTTTCCTGCCTTCTAGATGGATCTTCTTCAAATTTGGTATGCATATTACCAAGCGATGATCCAGCTTTACATTTGAAATCTTTTCCAAATGGATTCTTGCAGTGAAATCAGCGAATGAAGGCAACAAAATTCGCCATTTTAGATAATAAAGTATAGGAGTCAGTTTACTATAAAAAGTACAACCATAGCTAGAGAAACATTCGCCAATATGGAAAAAAAATTACCAAAATATAGTATAAAATATGGCAGGTTCCTTATAGAAAAATGAAACAATGCATTTATTCCATGTGATTTTACTATAAAAACCTCTTACAATGAGAGGGCATCGTGTACATCGTGATAATCAATGCCCTTCTTTGAGATGAAAGTATTCGTGGAGTACTTCAAACATTAAATATGGGTTCAGGGGCCAACTCTCTAGCATTTTCGGGATATTTGACTTTCGAATATTAGCTTATTAACTTCCTGTTCGATTACAAGGCAGGTTTTTTTTGTCGCACGATGAGTAAGTTATCCGACTAAAGATCTAAGAAGACAGTGTTCGATTCTCAGGGGAGGACTTTATTACTATTTTTAATATTTTTCATTATTTTCTTTTTTTTTCCCTTTGCTTTCTTTATTTTTTTCCTTCTTTCTTTAATATAAGTTGTACTTTTTTCTTTTTTTTTCCCATTTATAAGGGACGAAAAAGTAATTTTCGATTAGAAATAAATAAATATTTTCGCATTAAAAAATGGACCTAGTGTTTATCAGTGCAAAGCGACATCTCCGAACAGCTGTTTCTCGGTAAATTGCCGATCATCAGCGGAGAGTAGTCGCTATAAACCCCTAGGTACAATTACGGAGGTAGGTATTAGTTAAGGAAGGAAAAAGAATGGAACCTCCAAGCATAAATTAAAAAGCAAGAAAAACACATTAAAAGTAAAAGAAAAGAAATTCATGTGCCAGTCTCCACTGGCCTCAAATGAATTTTCTGTTGGCATCAAATTAAGAAAAAGTTTTTAAGTATTCTTTTTTTAGGAACAACCTTTTTCTTTCGGAAGAAATCCATCAGAAATGAACCAAATTGTTCTTTTTCTGACTTTGTGATTTGGGGTAGGGGTGACCTTCACAGACCTCTATCAAGGCGCTTTTTTGAGATTTCTCTGAAAATCCACCAACCCTTTTTACTTAAATGTAACTGATGTGCTACTGTTGAACTGTGCAATAAAGTTCCTAAAATAAGGATTTTGTTTATTAAGTATTATGAACATAAAAAAAAAATATTTTTTCTAAATAAAATAAGAACTAAAATAATTTTAATTAAAAAACATTAAAAACGGTATGACCATTAAGGAATTATCTGGATAAATCCTTCAATCGGTGGAATTTATAAAACATGGTTATCAGAAACATTTATATGTACACTATTAAATGATAAATAAATGCTTTCAGAATTATTATCCATAAATTTTTAATGGTATTAATATTATTTTACCAAACAATGGGAGAAAAGCGTATTAGTATAACAAAGAAAAATGACCAAGATGTCCGAGTGATCTGGAGGTGATTCGGCGTGAGGTAGATGTGTCGGAATCTTCGAATCTTTCTTCTTCAGTGTTAGTTTCTCTTCATAGGAGGCAGAAGTCTGACTGTTACCTTAGGGTTCCTCCTGGATAATTATAACCAAAAGACAACAAAAAAAAAAAAAAAAAAATTCCCCATCGTTTGAGTGTGTTTTTTGCGTAATTAAGTCATTCGTATTTGAATAGTTTTCATTATATCGACATAGGAATTAATACTGAAAATTAAAATTAAACTAAGTTGTTTTCCTGTTAAAAAAAAATAAAAATAAAAGCATTACGTGTTCCTTATTTCCGCGGCTGCTAATTGCTCCGTAGTAATACGTGTTTATTTGTCTTCTTTTTTTGTCTTATTTTTTTGTTTGTTTGTCTTCTTTTTTTTTCTTTTTTGACAGTTCCTCAAGGACATGATGTATTTTGCTTTTACTTTTGTAAAACCATCCTCTCCATATCGAGAAAAAAAGTTAACAGAGAAATGAACTTGCTTCTTAAGGAGTTCCTTAAAGAAATTAAAAATAAAGTTTATTTTTTAAAGAATTATTAAAAAAAATATCAAATGAAAAATAGGTCTATAATTTGTACAAAATAAATACAATTTAAATATATATATATAGAACACTCAATAATTTTTTTTTTCATTTTAATTTTTTTATCGATAATCAGGTCATCTTTTTAGAACGATATTGTTAAAAAAGAAAAATCACTGCTTCTATCACTGTTTTCCTGCAGCTGTTACGTGGATAGCTAACCTAAAGCCAATGAAATCTGCTCACAAATGCACCATAACCTTGATTGTAATAATATCGGGTGTAAACAAGTTGGCAGTAACTTATATGAACATTGAATTGAAGTCCTTAATCCATTCTGTGTAGAAATTACGTGATATGATTAAAATTATTCCGATTTAAATGATTTTAATTAATAACACGGATTTAATTTATTTTTGCAGAAATTGAAATTTATTCTATTTGTTTGGAATATAGATTGTAATTGGAATAAAAAAATAGGTTTTTCATTTATGTCGTATTTCAAGACTTAAAGAAAGAAACTATTTTTTTTAAGAAAAAGCATTGTAAGGATTATAGCCTTCGAATTTTATTGTTTTTCGATCACCAAAGGAATGATAAAAAATTCAGTATAATTTGTTTTTGAAGTGATTAATAAAATAGAGACAGATGTTTGATAATGCAATTAATCATGCTCCGATTTAATAAAAATTTAATTTTAAAAAAGGAATAAATCACTTACTTTCATTAAAAAAAGAAAGAAAGAAAGAAAGAAATAGCTGTGTCATTGTTCCTAGAATTCAATACTTTACATTTTTTGTTTACATACTAATTTTTTTTTAATGCCTTAAAATAAAGTTAAGTATCGAAGATTAAAAAAATACTATATTCATTTTTGTCTTTTTAACGATGTAAATAAATATATGACAACGTCATATCTTTAAAGGAAATTTTAATGTAGGAATTTCTTACATTTTAAGAAATAACATTGGAAGGAAAATAGGCCTGAAGTTCTTTCGAATATCTTCATTTCTTTCGATCATTGTTGAGTGTAAGTTGCAAAACATACTGTAATAAGTTTTTGAAATGATTAATAAAGTAGAGACAGATGTTTGATAATGCAATTAATCAATGCCTGACTTATTAAAGATTTAATTTTAAAAAAGTAATCAATCACTGATATTAATTAAAAAAAACAACCACAACTGAAACAGCTCTGGCATTGTCCCAATCATCTAGATTTCAATAGTTAATATAGTAGAGCCCCGATTATCCGCGGAATTAGGTGGGACGGGCTTCGCGGATAACGAAAGTCGCGGATAACCCGAAAAAAGACTAGAAATGAGGTGTAAACACGAAAAAAAAATATTTCACCATTAATAACTACGTTTTATTGTACAAAAAACACAATACGTAAAACTTTTAAAATAGGTAAAGCAGAAACCTTTCCTCTACGTTTGCATCCACAAATTCCGAGAAGGCCTATAGGATCACGATGCACAATAAACCTGTCAGTAATTTCGACCTTCGCACTGTAGGGCCTGTTGTATTTTAGCTGTTGTTGGCTTGGTTTTTTTTCGCGGCACTCGCGGATAATCGGGACTCTACTGTACACTCTTCGACAAAAAGCCGAAGCACCACGAAGGAATTATCCAATTGGAATGCCAGTTAATGTTCAATGTACATGTTTACGAAATGAAACCATTATAATGGTTGGGCCATTTATTTAAATAAAACGGCTACACGAATTGAAGAAGTCATTACGTTGTACCGACACCTCTGGTTCATTTACAATCGGTTAGCAAGCGTGGCTTGGACACATACCATTCACGGGTAATATCTTTAAGTTTAGAATGACAGATTCTGTCCAATGGGTTAGTTTGGCGACATTCCGGGATAGACGTCTGTGGCGTCCCATCATGGTCCAAACATATTCGAATGGTGAGAGATCGGGCGATGTCGACATTACGAAGGCGGTCCTGGGAGAGCCGTGACGTATGTGGCCGGGCATTATCCTGTTGAAAAATTCTAAGATAGGAGCAGCAACAGATCTCAGAGTGTCGTCGACTTACCATTGTGTCGTGAAGTTGGTACGGATGACTACCAAGTGAGTCCGACTATTGCAGGAAATGGCTCTCCAGACAGACACTCCCGGTGTGCGAGCTGTTCCACGGTAAAACAAGAATCTGTGCGCTGACATATATCATCGCACATATGCGATGTTCATTGGCGCCCAGTGCAAACCGCCCAATGCCTCATCCCTGAAGAGAATATAGCTCCAGTGGACGTTGATCGACTCAGTTGTCATTGTAACTGGTGCCGGCGATGCTCGGCGGTCAGTAGTAGGTAGCAGAGTGGCTCTTCGTATGCAGCCTTCGTGCTGCAAGTCGTCTGGCAATTATCCGGATGGTTCCCTATCTATAGACACCTCAAGAAGGAAACGGATGGTTAAGAGCGACAAATTCGGTGATGTTCATGCTGCTCTCACAATCACTCGATCCTTGCGTTTTATCGTGTCGCTGGACTGTGCCCTCTTCGATCAACTGGCTCTAGCATCATCCGATTACCACGGTGCTCCTTCCCAGATGCCGACCGATACGATGATTTCACTAACTGCATTCTTCAGCCCATCGATGTGTCCTCGCTCAAACTCGCTCAATTGCTCGTAATGTGCAATGATTCGATATCGAAGCTTTCTCAGTCCGTGGAGGCTAATGCAATCGCAATCCGTTGTTATAATTGTCTCTGAATGCGAGCGTTTGCTCTTGATATTCCCTGCTCGATGCAGAGTTTCTTTCGCTGTAGCGGCCACTATTTTGTCATTGGATGCTTCAAATTTTTGTACATCATATTCTCCTTAACTTCCTTAGCTTTTGGATGATAGAAGTTTAAAGTGTGCAATAACCATTATTACGAAGGGAATGTCGACTCACAAGATAAAAGATTAAAAATTTGTACACATTAAAAATATAAATTAAAACGACCGGTTTCGCTTATGTCATCAGGCTTTGACAAGTAATAAAAATAGAGAATACAAGAGTGTACATGCTACTGACAGATCAATCAAATTTAAGATTAAAATTCAATGGCATCAGGAACTAATAGAAACCCCTGTAATTTGCATCGCTGAATACGTCTGAGGATGGAGGACTTCTGGAATTGATTACATACTGGGACATATTGTGTGTATTGGGTTGTTGAAACTCTGAAAGATTAAGAATTCTCCCTGTGCTACCTTAATAGATCTTATCCCAATCTCTACATTTTGAGTTTATAAACTATCCCATAGTATTCATCTTATTTCCTTTAATTAGTTCTTTGTTTTTCTTTATTAATTTATTAGCTCTACAGTATACCAATCTAATATTGTTGTCTTTACATACTTCTTTGACTGATTTATTAACCTTAATTCCTAATGTAATTTCATCATTTCTTTGTGTTTACTTTCAACTTTTATTGTACTTTTCTGTAACCTCTACTTATTATCTTATTTATAAAATTCGTGGGTATTCTTTCATCTCAAATATTATTTTCATTTTGTTAATTTTACTTGTCCACAATTTCTAATTTTGTGTGT
This sequence comes from Thereuonema tuberculata, assembly GCA_023159025.1. Lineage (NCBI taxonomy): Eukaryota > Metazoa > Arthropoda > Chilopoda > Scutigeromorpha > Scutigeridae > Thereuonema > Thereuonema tuberculata. Next base: position 77,161,107 of record JAFIDM010012231.1, read on the forward strand.
TATCTACTATTCTTATAGTATAATTTCTTACAATAGCTCTTTTTGTATTTATATTGTGGTTGAATAAAATTCAGAACAGCATTACTTTTGAGTTTCTTGTCATAGTATTCATAAGTTATATTATTATTATTATCATTTACTAAAACTGTATCCAAAAAAGATAATTTTCCATTAATTTCTTCTTCCATTGTGAATTTCAATTGTTTTTACACATAATTTACATATTTAAAAAATAAATTGTAAACTGTGTCTTTGTACCTCTCCATAATATTATCATCCGCATATCTTATATATTTATATTGAGCTTTGTTCCATTTTAAAATTTTGTTGTAGAATACTCCAGCCAATATATATCATAGCGTTCCTGATATGGGACTTTCCATTGGGAAGCCTTTCATTTGCGATCCATTTGGGAGCTTTTGTGATAGCGACCAAAATCGGTGGCTATTGCGTTTGTCCTGTCCGTCCATCCGTCTGTCCACCCCTAACAACTCCCGAATGGAAGGTCGGATCGACAAACGGACTTCACCAACATGTTAGGCCCCTTGCACATTACACGATTTCGCCTCCCGTATGGGCAAATTTTTTCAGTCGACTGCAGACGAGTACTAGCCCTTTCACATTGCACGATTTCAACACGGGCACGATTTTTAGTCGTATTGCAGCCATCCAGTGCCACTGCAGCTACACGGTTCCCGTATCGTCTCTCTGCTCAGTGACCTATGTACCAAGTGAACGCTTTCATACTATACGATTTTAATCATGCGGGAGTAGCTAGGGGGCTTTGCTTGGTTCTACGCTTTGTTTCAGGTTGTGTATTTGGTTGCTACTTTGGAAAATGGAAGGAATAAAAAAAAAAAAATTAAAAAAAAATTAAAATTAAGAAAAAAAAAAAAATGAAACATCCAAATGTTCAGAATTTTTTTTTTACTGAAGTACACTAGCGAATTCAAGACGTAAGCGTCAATTCCTTCCATATTCCAAAGAAGCAACCAAATACACAACCTGAAACAAAGCGTAGAACCAAGCAACGCCCCCTGGCTAC
>JAFIDM010012231.1:77191285-77205764 GCA_023159025.1 Thereuonema tuberculata
CCCCCCCCCCCCCCCCGGGGTTGAAAAGTGGTAAAATCCGTGAAATAGCCAAATATGCACCTGGTGGTGACAATGAGAACTAAAACCATTCATACATCCCGTATGCGTTCCTACACCATTCATCAGATTGCGATGAAACTTTGGGGGGTTGTTGCGGGCACGCCCGCGAAGCTCTGAATTAGTGGAACACCGGACCCCCAAGTCTATTGCAAAAAGTGAAAAATTCGCTCTCCTATGGGGAGCAGGGACACCACACTTGGGTGGGTGGAAGGCGACACAAGGACCTAAGTATCCCACCCCCGACCGACACCGGGTCCTTTCTTTCTTTGAGTGGTATTGCAACGCATAACGGGTACAGCTAGTCGTAAATAAAAACAAGTTCCCCATCGATGTTCAGACAACATTCTGGACGAATCTAGAAGGGAGAGATTTGATCTGGGATTATAATTCCGCAATCTCACATCAGTATTTAATATTGATTTAATAGATAACGTTCTGTTTCATTCATTATCATCCTATAACGATCAATTGCTATTATTCCTCTATTCGCACATCGGAACATCAGTCTAGGGCTCAAAGGCCCAGCAAATTTTCAAAAAATTGGCGCATTCGAATTTTAGGAAGGAATCAAAAGATCAGGATTTTACCTTAAATTTAATTGAATTTATTTTATTTTAATCAAGTTAACGGTTTTTTTTAAACATCTAAGCAATTTTTTTTTAGAACTTAAGCTATTTAAAATAAATTAAAAAAAAAAAAAAAAATTTCTTGCTTTAAATTTTTATTTTCAGTCTAAAATATTGTTTGTCTGAATCATATTTTGCTAATTTGCAATTAATATTTGAAACGTTCAACAGAAATTTATTGTAATTATATAATTTAGTAATTGTGCTTCGCCTTGTTGCAGTTTGGAATAGAAAAAAAATTACGAAAAAAAAAAAGTAATCAACATTTCATTGTGGCCTTTGAGGTCGCTTTACATAACAGGAACGACTCCGTAACAAACGATGTGAATCCGAAGCGCTTTACAATGACTTTTGTATTTTAATGTCATCCGCCTGATAAGCAACAAACGACAAATAATAGACACGCCAACAACGATTTCAGGGACAGTCATTACCAATATGATAAAATAACGTCTTTTGACAGAAGGAAACCATTAAAAATCCTAAATGAAGTTATTTCGAAGTTGTGATTTTTTTACATGTATGATTTGATTTCATAATTAAGTTCAGTAATTGCTTCGAACATGTTTTCTTTTTTTTTTTAATAAACATCATCCTTTTCTGATAAAAATCAATCTTCATAAATAAATCAATTATAATTGAAATGAATAAAATTCCGTGAAGGAAAGCACTAAGGAAAATTAAGATATAAATAATTTATCATAAAAAATAAAATGAATTTTATTTCATTATACTGTCCTTTACATTTGTTGTATATTTGAGTAATTTCTATATCTTATGTTTAATCCTTCGCTTATTGAGGTCCACTGTTTGGCCATTTTTTTCATTGGCTATTTCTTTACGGTCGGATATCCTTTCTGGCGCCAACCACAAAGGAGAATGGGCAAACTGTATGGGAAATTGCCCCACCCTGTATAGTGATAAGATATACCTATAGAAAGATCTCCTTACATAGAACATGTTATTATTACGACTCGTCTCAATTATTAGTCCGTTCGGAGTTATATAATTCTAGATATATCTGATCTAGTTGACATCTTACTTCCCGGACGTATTAATTATCATTTAATACTTATTTTCAGTAACAGTAAATATTATTTTCATTTATTATATTTAAATAATTATTATTTACTTGAAATAAATGACAATATTAATTATTAACTACGTATAATACCTATTAACAGTGTGATTGATTGATTGATGATGGTGAAAGTGGGTGGTAGGGAAGCCAGCCACCCACAGCCTTGCACCCCCGCCTGTAGGTGTTTTTCTTCCTTGCCACCCACATTCACCACAATCAGTCACTCAAACGTCGTATTTAGACTTATGTAACTCCGAACGGACTAATAATTTGAGACAAGTCGTAATAATAAAAAATGTTCTATTGATGGAGATCTTTCCATACGTATATATCTTATCGCTATAAAGTGGTGGGGCAGATTTTCCCGTTCTCCTTTTGGGCCATCTTAACGATTATGCTATTGACAGCGGAAGAAGAAACACAGGAAAGAAAGAATACATCCATGCCCTCTGCCGGATTCGAACCTAAATTCAGACGTATCAGCCTCATGATAGACCACGTTTTACTATAAGGCTATGCCTGAACGACAATTTCGGGGTTAATGATTAAAATAAAATCCAAATATAACTTAAATGTTTTAAATTATCTAATATAGTCACTGATATCGGGACTCGCAAGTTGCAAAAGATTCATCCATTATATATAGGAGAGAAAGATTTGCAATACTTATTTGTGTAATAGCATCGTGGAAAGTGGGAATTCGCGATTTTCTGAAAAGTCGGATGAGATGGAGGCGATTTTTTATTTTACCCTTTAAATTTTTGTCATATTGTTCTTTTGATTCATGGTAAAGACATGATGATTTTCCTTTTTCTTCTGCAGCAGTCGCACACAGAGTACGTAAATAATGGTCACGCTTTCTATCTTCACGCATATTTACATTCAAGATTAGATCTACCTTTTTATATTTGAATATTTTTTCATTTGGATTCTTGTCGAGAATTCACTCTAAGAATTCCATTAAAGCATGGGAAGGGAAACAACGGATTTCTATTGATGTCTTACAGTGTCTATTAATCCGCTGAGTTGCTCATTGACTAAAATTAATTGGATTCAGGCAACCTATCTATAGTGGAGCAAATCAGAGAACGACCGTGGGCACCAGATGGCGCGATGGTAGAATTTGAATCGATTGTTAATGTCAGTGTTTATGGCGGGAAAGTTTATGGCTTCTGATTGGCGACTCTCAAGCGAGGCAAACCTTTGTCAATAATTTTCTTAAGTCCTGGAATGATTAAGAGATCATTGTCCTCTATGAAGGTCAAAGTCATTCTCTGGCTGGTCCCCATATAAGTAATGGGGATTTAATTATTATCCTTTTTAGAAAAGGAAAATTTCTACTGTTCGTATTAAACAGATTACAATTTAAGGGCTTATCAGAGATAATAAAATAAAGTTTTATCTTGATTTTTTGTTAAAAATAAATAAATAAAATTTTGCAAGGAACAACACTGTAGGAAAAGTAAGTTTGAATTCTTTCAGAAACATCTTGTAGGATAGAGCTTAATGTAAAACAAAAACAAAACAAAAAATATCTTGATACATACGTAATAAACTTTTTGGAAATTTCGTACCGGGAACCCACCGAGCTATGAGTACTCGGCGAATCCAACTGACGAGAATATGAACCTGGGAAGATAAGTCTGTCTTGGGTTCCAGGTATGAAATTTCCAAAAATAGTTCAGTGAATTCTTTCAATGTGTGCGTTTTTAATCCTTATTTTTATTGTTATATATGTATTACGCAGGTTAAATTTTGCTATTATGTATATGTCTGCTTTACAAATTAATCTTTTATAAGCTAAGCGTTCAGCTAGCGGTGATTAATTTATTGCACTTTTTTTTTGATCTTTTGTTTTTTGATATTTTTTTTTTAAACTCAAGAGCCATTGTTTTGTTCAATATTGTCTTTTGTTTCTCTTTCTTTGGATTTCACTGAACTATAAGTACTGGGCAAATGCAACTGACGAGAATATGAACCACGAAACAAGTCTGTCTTGGGTTCCAGGTACGAAATTTCCGAAAAAAAATAGCTCAGTGAATCCTTTAAATGTGTGCGTTTCTATGCTTAATTTTATTGTTATAAAATATTCTCTTTTTTCCTGAATCTCCATCGTTATAAATGAGCTTTCAAATTAATTTAGAATATCAAAACAAAGAAGAAATCCACAAATTTCTTTTTTTAAAGACAGTTAAGCAACTGAATAGTTCTGTAGAAATAGTTCAGCAAAACCTTTATTACATTAGCTGTTCTCTTTTTATTTAAGCCCAGATTTGCATAATTTTTCCTTTTACTCAATCCAGTAACTGCTATCATTGATAATAGAATAATCTTCGATTTTGTTAGGAGTCAGTCTTTATTCTATGAGGCAAATAACTTTTCCTTAAATCAAAGTAGTTTTAAATTCAACAGAATGAAGAAATAACTGTATCCTTTATTAGTAAGGAGAATAATTTTAACTGTTTTTGTAGATAACATGTTTTTTAATCAGACTGTTAATGGAAAAGCGAGCAGTAACGAGCTAAGTAAATTGCGACTTTAGAAGAAAAAAAGTTTATTATGATAAAAATTAGTTTGCTCACTTTTTTTAAATATTTTTACCGCTTATTCATCCGAATAATTTCATATTATATATTTCCTTTTCCTGTCTACGTTATTATACTATTTTTTTTATATTAAGGTAGAGTTTTTTAATTTCCTTAAAATCCTCATTATTCTGAAAACTAACTTAAATGAACATGTCCCATGTAGTGCTTGTTTAAAGCTTGAAATCATCAATTCAAAGCAAATTTAGGAAGTTACAAACTTTCATAAGATAATCACTTTCTGATATCAAGGTTGCAGCGGCCGTGAGATAAGGAAGACTTTTTTTTTTTATTTTCTATTTTACTTCAAGTTTAGATAAATTACAAAACAGATAACGATTCGGTTCTAATAACCTTTCGTCTGTCTCAATAACAGATATTTTTGTTTGAAATAACAATTCGGGGGAAAAAAAAACTAAAACTTTTGAAAATGAGGAGTGAGAATGAAAGTTCTTCCTTCACTGTCTTTTAAAAAAAGCAGTGGCGAAAGTCTTTTCAGAATGAAAGAATAACTCAAGGTTGAACGAAACTGTACTGCGGCTGCGCATTGAAACTCGATGTTTCTCTGAAACCACAGCGTACTTTTATTACAAAGCAATAGGTTGTTTTGATTAGTTAGCAGCTGAAATATGTGGAGGTTTGTTTGGGAAGGACTTCTCGCTCTGTCGATCAGTTACGTTTGCTATTTATCAGCGTTTGACATCGCAAAGCCTAAAAGCAATCCTATTAGTTCCAAGGCTCATCCCAACGTGTATGAGACAAAAGATGGACAACTGGACTGGTGGCAAAAGGCTGTCATCTATCAAGTGTATCCTCGGTCCTTTCAAGACAGTGACGGAGATGGAGTAGGAGATTTAAAAGGTATTCAAAGTATAAATTTAATATTAAGAGTAATAATTTCAAAAAGAAAACTACTTCTATTAGCTTGTAAGTAATTATTATATAAAGAATATTATATAAATGAAAAGAAATTTAACGTGCCTGAATAATTCAAAAAAAAGATAACAAAGTAAGGCATAAAGCTAAAAGAAAGAATTCGCACCCTGAGCTGTCACCGGGAAGAGACTGGGACGGACCGTTTCGTCCTTTCTAGAAATCGTCAGCCAGCCAAACCCCATCGATGACAGTTTATATAAAGAATTTGTATAAAGAGGATTTGTCTAAAAGGATAAGTTTAAACAAATTTAGTTCTGAAAGAACTTAAAAATGTAGCAGTTCTTTTTATTTACGTTAAAACTGCCTGATTTCTATGAAATTTGGTACGGTACCTTATGCATGGTCCAGCTTAAAATCATGGATTCTTTTTAACTTGGATTTCACCAGACATCTTCTGTGAAACCAGACATCTTCTTTCTAAAAGTGTAAAGGAACAAATCTTTCACCAAGTAATTTGAAAGACCGAAATGTACAAGGGGAAAAAAAATAAGCAAAACTATTAGCCAAAGTTTGAGTTCACACTTAACTGCTGTCAGAACACACTAAAAAAATAAAAAAAAATATAAAAAAAAGGAATGTGTATGAAAATACAGTAAAACCCCGTTATTACGCTCGTTAAGGGACCATGACCTACAAGCGTAATAAGCGGGATAGCGCTATAGACGGGAAATGATTTATGAGATGAGGAAACATTTAGACACCATTTTACAGGAAAGATACTTGATTCTGCAATAGATATAGTGCAAATGTGAGCTTATTTCCTATTAAAAAAATCTTTGATTGTGGTTTGCCGTGTGTGTGTGCTACTGTTATGAATTATGACATTTTCAATGCGGTTCAAGTAACTATTAACATCAATTGATACATCACTAGGAGCAACACTTAATATATTTTCGGAGCAGATTTAGTGCAGTGCCCGCTATTTCACGCGCCTTTTCTTGAATGATTGGGCCACTTAATGGCACTGATGCTTCACGGGACTGATGAATCCATTCAATTAGAATTTCCTCGGCATCTTAATATTTTCCACACTTTACTTTCTTACGTTTGCAACCACCCTTCGCTGCATTGGTAATTCCATTCTTATTTTTTTTATTGTTCTCAGACTGGATGAGGGAATTCCTAGAGATTCTGCGAAATCCTTCTGACTTACTGTAGAATTATCGTCGTACTTACGGAGAATTTCCAATTTTTCACTTATAGAAAGGGATTTCCGCTTCGAAATTTTGCACTAACTTACTGTGTTACAGACCCGCACTTCAAAAAGTTCAAAGATTCCCTCCTACCAGGGAAAGAAAAGAATCGTTACAGTGTTACATTTCTTTTCGATACAAAATTTCCGATATAAAAAAAGCGCTACAAGCGGGATTTGAAGCGTTATAAGAGGGTAAAAGTATACAGAGTTACATAGAAAATTCCAGGGACCGTATGAAAGGAGCGTAAAGAACGGGATAGTGCTATAAGCGGGAGAGTAATAACGGGGTTTTACTGTATATTGAATTTTGCATTATGACGAAATAAATCATTTGTAATTTGTCCTGATATCAACAGCTGTGAGTTACGTAACGGAAAGTAGCTTTCTACTAGGTAGAAAAACAACAATACTTTAAGGAACAATGCTTTGAAACGAAAGAAATATAATCCTTAGTGTCCGTGCGAATATTTTACGAAGGAAAAAGTAGAAGGAAGTTTCAAGTAAATGTTATGGGAATTCTAAGTGGAAAAACAATGAAGAGCGTGAAGCCAAATTACAAACATATTTTTATGAAAAATAATATAAGCGAGCTTTACATTTTTTATCTAGCTAAACACTTACATAAATCAATGATTTTTACAACGGAATAATTTTTTCAATTTTAAAGCGGGAACCTGTTTAATAAATAATCCACCAAGAAAATTAACGTGCGTTAGAAACATTTTACTGTAAATAAAAACAAAGAACGCACATAACTAAACAAAACACAAATTCACTGAGCTATTTTTTGATATTTGTGCTGGAAATTTTTATCTAACGAATCTGTCTCCAATTTCCAGCACAAATATCAAAAAATAGCTCAGTGAATTTGTGTTTTGTTTAGTTATGTGTGTTCTTTGTTTTTATTTACAGTAAAATGTTTCTAACTCACATTAATTTTCTTGTCTAAATACTAACCTTGTTATAAATGAATCCCTTGATGCTAAGCTAAACGCTAGCGGGGATTAATTATTCACCCCTTTTTATTCTTGATTTTGTTTTGATGTTTTTGTAATTCAGGGGTCATTGATTTGTATGTTTGTCCGTTTTATATATCGTCCTATTTCACTGAGCCTGGTTGGCTGGATGGATTGGACTGATGAGAGGCCAATAAGCCTCGAAACAGTACTGTCTCCAATTTCCAGCACAAATATCAAAAAATAGCTCACTGAATTTGTGTTTTGTTTAGTTATGTGCTTTCTTTGTTTTTATATACAGTAAAATAATCCATCAATGAAGTAAATATAATAAATATCTTATTAACTGAGAAATCTTCCACTTGAACCTTTTTCTTGTCTGTTTCTCCTTTTGTCTGTTTGTATCTTCATCACAGTAAAATGGCTGGGAGGATTTCCACAAAATATGGCATTTAACTTAATTAGATCCAGCTTAAAACAAATGCATACAGTGGAACCCCGCCATTCGTCCGCCTCTCTATTCGTGCAACTCGTTATTCGTACAACTTTTTCAAGTAAAATTGAACTCGCCATTCATACGCTTGCTCGCGATTCGGACAGCGTGACCTCGGTACACGCGGTCGCTTCAGTTAAGTATCATGCTAGCTTCCGTAGCTATGCATCATCCACGCAAGCTTCGTGAAACTTTGTGATATTTTATTGTTTTTTTTTTTTTGTTATTTTTATTAAAAATAGTGCAGTCATGGGTCTAAAAAAGATTTCTGATTCAACTAAGCCTAAAAGGAAAGCAGTGAGAACGACAATTGAATTGAAAAAAAGAAATCGTTGCGAAGTTTGAAAGTGGAACTCGTGTCTCTGACCTGGCAACTCAATATGGCATGGCGAAATCAACCATATCGCCTATACTGAAAAAGAAAGAAATAATAACAGAGGCCTATATATTTATTGTTCCATAGTTTTTATGTATTTTAGGCTTAACATATTATTACGAAGGTTTATATAAGCAATCATCTGTGGGTCTGGAACGGATTAATCCAATTTACATTATATCTTATGTGAAAAAATGATTCGCCATTCGTACAAATCGCCATTCGAACTGCCTCCTGGAACGGATTGTGTACGAATAGCGGGGTTCCATTGTATTTATTTTTGGTTTCGATCCCCCCTCCCCATTCTTCAAAAATGAAACCCGAAACTCCTCGCATAATAATAATAATAACAGTTTACACCATCCCGATCTTCATCTCAGCAACCTGTCTAATCCCAAAGAATCTTCATCACAGCCTGAATCTAATGACTCTACATCCGAACATAATCAAGAAAATGCAAAAAGCTACTCTCCTAAGTACACTCATTAACAAAAAAAAAACGACGACCCTAGAAGGAGTTGTCCGATGAAGACAAAAATTGGTGGAGAGGAAGATTATGTACAGAATAGAAAATGATTAAACTTTCAGACAAATTGAATGATTTATTTCAGAATTACAGAGTTACAAAGTAACGAGCTCAATAAGGTGTTGACCCACCTCTACCCTGAATGCAAGCTGCCACACACGTGGCATAGAGTGATAAATTTCCTGATGGTCTCCTGCGGTATTTCTTGCCAAATTTGCTCCAATTGTCGGGCTAGGTCATCCACATTCCCTGGTGGATACAGTCGCCTTCCCATCATATCCCAGACATGCTCGATTGGAGAGAGATCTGGGGATCTGGCTGGCCAAGGAAGTGTTTCACAAGCTGCAAGACAGGTCATAGCAACACGTGCCGTTTGTGGTCTGGCATTATCTTGCTGAAAAATAAGGCCAGAGTACTGCAAAAGGAAGGGTAGCAAAACAGGTCTCAGAATGTCGTCAACGTACCGCTGTGCTGTAAGTGTGCCGCTAATGACGACCAAAGGGGTCCGGTTATCATGGGAAATGGCACCCCAGACCATAACACCTGGTTGAGGGCCAGTGTGACGTGCAATAGTGAAAGCAGGATCGGCACGCTGCCCTGGGCGTCTGCAGACAAGTCTGCGACGATCGTCAGGACACAGTTGGAAACGGGATTCGTCGCTAAATATTATACGTCCCCAGTCAGCATCATTCCAACCGGATCGAGCCAAGCACCATTGTAATCTGGCCCAACGGTGTGCAGACGAAAGTGTCAGGTGGCGTAGCGGTCGGTACGAGCGTAGATGTCGCTCTCTCAGCCGTCTCTGAATGGTCATGGTGGACACTCGTGTGCGGGTCGCACGTCTGATGGTTGATAACGATGATTCAGGCGCTGTGACAGCTGATCTGACAATCACTCTATCCTCCCGCTCTGCTGTGGCCCTAGGGCGACCGCTACCTTAATGACGCTGAAATCTGCCATTGTCCACCCATTCCTGCTAGCATCTTCTAATCGCCGCATCACTTCGACCCATATGACGAGCGATTCTCCGATTTGCCCAACCTGCCTCTTTCAATCCAATGATACGACAACTTTCAAACTCTGACAGTTACACGTAATGAGCTGAAATCCTGCGGCGAGGCATTTTTTTCAGTCGTTGAAAGGTATCCTAACTCGCAATGCAACAGAAATTTTGACCATCAGATTGAGAATCGCTTCTTATATACACCTGCTGAGTGCGCAGTTCCGATGCGCTGTAGCTCTCGCTATTCATTCATTGGACATCAAAGTTTAATCATTTGCATGGGCGGTCCCAATGTCTTTGCATACGAAATTTCTTTACAATCGGACAACTCCTTCTAGGTGATCGTTTTTTTTTGGTAATGAGTGTATATGTCATATGCTTCGCAAATTTCTACATGGGAACTCAGTTCATTATACACCATGAACATCATATAGAACATCATATGACCTTCGTCTTGAGAAAGATAACTCCGATGAGAAATCATACTAAACCCACCAGTCGAAAACTGAGCAAACAATTTATAATATTAATCATAAGGACTTCACAAAAACACTTCCGCATAACTCCAGAAGGCTATGGCGCTCAGCACAACACGTACAGTTAGGAAATTCATGGACACAACCGCACATCCCCCCCCCCCCCCCACCTGACACTTAGCAACATGTATTTTGGTCCTTGACTCACAATGTTATCTTTGCTAGGGAAACCCAAGTTTAGGAATTTTTTTTTTTATACAGGGTGATTCACGAAAATATGCAGAAACTTCGGGAGCTCATTCTACATGTAAACGTAAAGAAACATAGGTCCGGAAATGCTTCGGTAGCGGGTTATGGCTAGCGAAAGATTTCGCCCATAATTTAGTATCCAGGGTGAAATGAGGACTTGCTGGAAGTCTGGGAAGGTAAATTAAGGGGCGAAATCAGTAGAATGAAAGAATAACTCAAGGTTGAACGAAAATGTACTGCGGCTGCGCATTGAAACTCGATGTTTCTCTGAAACCACAGCGCAATAGCTTTACAACGCAATAGGTTTACAACGCAATAGGTTTACAACGCAATAGGTTTTTAATTAGTTAGCAGCTGAAAGATGTGGAGGTTTGTTTGGGAAGGACTTTTCGCTCTGTCGATCAGTTACTTTTGCTATTTATCAGCGTTTGACATCGCAAAGCCTAAAAGCAATCCTATTATTTCAAAGGCTCATCCCAAAGCATATGAGACAAAAGATGGACAACTGGACTGGTGGCAAAAGGCTGTCATCTATCAAGTATATCCTCGCTCCTTTCAAGACAGTGACGGAGATGGAGTAGGAGATTTAAAAGGTATTCAATGTATAAATTTAATATTAAGAGTAATAATTTCAAAAAGAAAACTATTTCTATTAGCTTGTAAGGAATTATTATATAAAGAATTCGTTATAAATGAAAAGAAATGTAACGTGCCTGAATAATTCAAAAAAAGATAACAAAATAAGGCACAAAGCTAAAGGAAAGAATTCCCATCATGAGCTGTCACCGGGAAACGACTGGTACGGACCGTTTCGTCCTTTTAAGGACTCGTCAGCCAGCCAAACTCCAAAGATTCCTTCTTAAAGTCTAAGAAGGTGCGAAAGGTTAAGGATCTTAAATATTCAGGGCCCCTAGGCACTTGATATTTGCGGCCCCCCCCATCCCGAAAATCTACAACCAAAAAAAAAAACATTCCAATATGCGGGACCCCTCGGCTGGCTGGGGCCCTTTCGCCTTGGCGGAAATCCGGGCCTGTTCAGAATCCCGGGTCTCGCTCCCGAGAGCCGGAACCTCCCCCCGAAGAAACTTTAACCAATAATAAACAACAATACAAAATACAATTATTCCTTGTCCTGCATTCCGCTAGGCACAAAAGGAATTTCATGAAGGCATTAAAGAAAGCCACAAAACCATGTGTTGAAAATGAAAAGAAATTTAACCTGCCTGAATAATTCAAAAAAAGATAACAAAGTAAGGCACGAAGCTAAAAGAAGGAATTTTCACTTTGAGCTGTCAAAGAGACTGGGACGGACCGTTTCGCCCTTTTTAGGACTTGTCAGCCAGCCAAACTCCACCGATTACAGTTTATATAAAGAATTTATATAAAGACCATTTGTCTAAAAGAATTAGTTTAAACAAATTTAGTTCTGAAAGAACTTAGCCTTAAAAATGTTGAAGTTCATTTTATTTACGTTAAAACTGCCTGATTTCTGTGAAATTTGATACGGTACCTTATGTATGGTCCAGCTTGAAATCATGGATTCTTTTTAACTTGGATTTCACCAGACATCTTCTGTGAAATCAGAGCGGATTCTTTCTAAAGGTGTAAAGGAATAAATCTTTCACCAAGTAATTTGAAAGGCCGAAATATAGAAGGGGAAAAAAAAATAAAACTATTAGTTAAAGTTTGAGTTCACACTTAACTGCTGTCAGAAAACACTAAAAAATAAAAAAAAGTTAAAAAAAATAATGATTATAAAAATATATTGAATTTTGCATTAGACGATATAAATCCCTTGCAATTTGTCCTGATATCAACAGCTTGGAGTTATGTAACGGAAAGTAACTTCCTACTTGGTAGAACTATTGCAATATTTTAAGGAACAATGCTTTCAAAAGAAAGAAATGTAATCCTTAGTTGTGTCCGTGCGAATATTTCACACGTGAAGGAATTTTCAAGTAAATGTTACGGGAATTCTAAGTGAAAAAACAGTGAAAAGCGTGAATTCAAACTACAAACATTTTTTTATGCATAATAATATAAGCGAGCTTTACATTTTTTATCTAGCTTAACACTTACATAAATGAATGATTTTACAACGGAATATATTGATTTCAATTTTACAGCGGGAACCTGTAAGTAAATTAAGTAAATATAATAAATTTCTTATTAACTGAGAAGTCTTCCACTTGAATCTTTTTCTTGTCTGTTTCTCCTTTTGTCTGTTTGTATGTTCATCACAGTAAAATGGCTGGGAGGATTTCCACAAAATATGGCATTTAACTAAATTAGATCTAGCTTAAAACAAATGCGTATTTATTTTGGTTTCGATCCCCCCTCCCCATTCCTCAAAAATGAACCATGAAACTCCTCGCAGAAATGGTTGAGTAAAATTATTATTTTAATCACATTACTTATTACTATTAATAATAATAATAGTAATAATCTTGCAATAGAAATTTAAAAACAGTGGCACACGAAAACAGTTTACACCATCCCGATCTTTATCTCAGTCTAATCCCAAAGAATCTTCATCACAGCCTGAACCTAATGACTCTACATCCGAAAGTAATCAAGCAAATGCAAAAAGCTACTCTTCTAAGTATATGTCATATAGTTCGCAAATTTCTACATGGGAACTCATGAACCATGAATATCATAAGACCTTCGTCTTGACAAAGAAAACTCCGATGACAGATCAAATGAAACCCACCAGTCAAAAACTGAGCAAACAATTTATAATATTAATAATAAAGCCTTCACAAAAATACTTCCGTATAACTCCAGAAGGCTATGGCGATCAGCACAACACGTATAGTTAGGAAATTCATGGACACAACCACACATCCGCAACACCCCCCCCCCCCCACATGACACTTAAAACATGTATTTTGGTCCTTGACTCGCAATGTTATCTTTGCTGGGGAAACCCAAGTTTAGGAATTTTTTTTTTTTTTTATACAGGGTGATTCTCGAAGATATGCAAAATCTTCGGGAGCTCATTCTACATGTAAAAGTAAAGAAACAAAGTTATATAAACATAGGTCCGGAAATGCTTCGGTAGCGAGTTACGGCTTGCGAAAGATTTCGCCCATAATTTAGTACTCAGGGTGAAATGAAGACTTGCTGGAAGTCTGGGAAGGTAAATTAAGGGGCGAAATCAGTAGAATGAAAGAATAACTCAAGGTTGAACGAAAATGTACTGCGGCTGCGCATTGAAACTCGATGTTTCTCTGAAATCACAGCGCAATAGCTTTACAACGCAGTAGGTTTACAACGCAATAGATTTTTATTAGTTAGCAGCTGGATGATGAGGAGGTTTATTAGGGAAGGACATTAACAAAAATACTTCCGCATAACTCCAGAAGGCAGTGGTATTCAACACGACACGTATAGTTAGGAAATTCACGGATACAACCACACATCCGTAACACCCCTCACATCCTCCTCGCGCCCCCTGTCCCCTTACACTTAGCAACAAGTACTTTGGTCCTTGACGCCCAATGTTATCTTTGCTTGGGAAACCCAAGTTTAAGAATTTTTTTATATAATAATAATAATAATAATAACAATAACATCATAGGAAATAATTCCAATGGCTCTATTGTTATTGCTTAGGATATTTTCTTTCGTGAAATAAGCATTTAAAATTAACTTTCCTTCTGATATTGATGTCATTTATTTTCAGGTGGCTTAAGTAATCCGACTTAATATAAAATAACTACTTTTCTTGACTAAACTTGTTCTGTAAATTGTTTTGAGACATTCAAACTTTCTCGAAGAAGATTTCAACGTATTTCTGATGTGTATTAACTGATATATCATCACCTTTCTTTTTTTTTTTTTTATATGTGTATGTGTGTGTGTATTTATTGAAGTCTTACATTTCACGAAGTCTTATGAAGACTTTCGCAATT
>JAFIDM010012231.1:77222620-77273581 GCA_023159025.1 Thereuonema tuberculata
TGGGATAGTGCGGGTCCTAAACCGATATAGAGACTATGTCGAAAAAACAACCTAGGGTATGTACTATCAGTCGACTGTATTGGTTCTACGAAATAAAATGTGTACGTTTCACTGCTGGCTTTGTAACCTTAGTTTCTGTTCACCCCTCGTATATATCTAGGATATTTAATTTTTTCTGTTTCACTTTATTTTTACCGATAAGATAATTTTAAATGTTGGACTAAAATTCTCTAAAACTAACGCCTTTGAATGGAAAATCTATTATTTGGAAAGCATTCAATCTAATAATTGTCCCACCGAGATAACTGAAAGTTGAATTACTCAAAGAATTAAAGTCATCATCACCTTACAAATGGCGTGTATCTGCAACATTACCATAACAGTTCAATCCCATGTGAGATGTTGTTGATGTAAATAGGTTACTCAAGACTTAAGGTAATGTGCTATAATATAAATGTAGATAGTTTTTTTTAGATAGCCACAAACCATGAATCAAAGGGATTAAATCAACAATAAACGATACCAATATTCTTATCTATAAGACAACTTTCTACACGCAAATATGTATGTAATAGTTGCTCCTCCCCTCCAAGAAGGCTCTCGTACTGGAGAGAGCATCGTTAAAACAACTTGAATGGCAGAGTTGGTAAAAGAAGAATGTACTGAGATGACCTTTGACAATATGCACCTCCTCACACAACCTGCATTACTCTGTAGTATCTACAAGAGTTAAACGTTCGAATACTGCCTTGGGCAGCATGCTTGCCCGACCTTTAACTATCGAAAGCTATAGGCTGACAGGCTGTCAACTCCAACAACACCTAGTAGGTGAATCAACGACAATCGCTTAACCAGAACAGCTACTTCGCGCTATTTGGTGATCCCTTAGAGGACATTATAAGCTATACGATTTTCTTTCCCGTCGTATTCATGCATGCTTTGCTGCATATGGAAAGTTCAACATCTTAATAATTACTTCACCAGATTATTACAGTGGCAATTTTCCACTTTAAATTTGTTGATGCCTTTTATTAAAGAATTTGGTTATAAGTTGAAAAGAAAAATTAGGAAGGTTGAGAATGGAATTCGTTGACAACTAAATTGCTTCTACGATTGATGAGTTACCGTAAAAGAGATCTGGAAGCTTCCGATTCATATTAACATGATATATCACTTCCGGACATAATTCAGATTTATTTTATTAAGCTTCGGATCCTTTTGAATAAACTTACATTTAAATTGTTTATAGATTTTCTTATTGGGAAAGTAAATTTATAATAAAATAAATCGCATTAGAGCTAAAATTCAGTAACTGCCAATACAACTATCAAAATAGTTTTTTCCATATTTACATACATATTTACATATTTCTCTCCCGCCGTATATTTTAGTTATTCATCTTAGCAAAATTAAATTCTTTAATAAGTAACCTTGAAAACTGATCTACTACAGAATCTAATTGATTTCGACCAATTATACAGTATTTGATCACTTATAAAACGTCATTTTTTCTGCTTATTTTTAATCACTAAAAACTTCATTTCATAAAATAAACACAATATTCTTGATAATAAATCTAATATCACAATTAAACTAATTTATAATAATTGGATATATATATATTTATATTTATACAGAGTCCGCCAAAAAAATGTGTACACACTTTTAATAGATATTTTTTTGAAGTATGCATATATTTTTACTGGCGGTCTGTGTGTTTATACAGTCAGACCTCGATAAGGTCACCCCTTGGGACCTCACGAAAGTGACCTTATAAGCGGGATGACCTTATAACCGATTCATACGCATTTGTCAATAAATAAGCATTGTATAAATACAGTGTAATTCTTTGTAGGTTATAATTTTTCAATTTAGTTGAACCAATTAAAATTAATGGAATCAGAAAGAAATTATTTGTTCTTAAATTTTAATTCGGAATACAGTTGTATACAAATAGTACTAGTTTGCTCAAGGAAAGTACTGATGTTTGACCATACTTAAAATAATCCATAATACAGGACTGTCGCGATTTTGGTTTCATCTTTTGTACAATGTTTTCTAAGTTTTGTAGTTTCTGAAAATGTTCTTCAGCTCCCTCTACTCATGGCTCGTAAAAAAAATGTCTTACGACATTTAATGCTCTGAGCGCTTCTGCTTGTGTCACTGCTTCACTTTTAGTGTCACTGACATTATCCTCACTTTCTAAAACATTGGAATCTAAAACTTGCGAAACAATTTCGGAAATTGAAGCTTGAGAAGTGGTAGCAATTTCATCATCAATTCTCCCATATTCACTTCCCCTTATACAGCACAGCCGCTGTGAGATCTTCTGAGATCTTGTATTAACACAGGTAAGGGAATATCGTCTTCATCATTTTTTTTCCCTAGAATTTGAAGGGATGAAGTGATTAGTGAAAAAGCTGTCCCCTCCGTCAGTAGGAGAAATGACGTCAATAAAAGATCGTACCCATGGAAAAATTCTTGGAATTGAATCAGTGTGGCACTGAAATCACAGACAAAAGTGATCTTATATGGGATTACGATATTTAAGACCTGACCATATATCCGATAATCCATATCATAGAATTCCTATTCCTATTCAATGAGCCGGGACTTTAGAAAAGTGACCTTATTTATGCGTGTGACCTTAAATTGAGGTCTGACTGTATATATATATATATATATAACAAATTATACTCTTTTAAAAAATAGTTACACAGTGTAAACGTTCGCCCAAACAAACACAAAAAATCACGTTTAATCACTGGCATTTTCTTAGGCAAGACGGGCCTCAACCAGGGGCCTAAGTGTTGCTAAGGTATTGACGTAAAATGTTCGCAGTGCCAATGATGGCTGTCTTTTGTAATTCAGCTGTTGTTATTGCTGGTGCTCCAAGTCTGGTGTAATAGTCCTTAAATTTAAGTGATAGTGTTCCTAGTGCACCAATGATGATTGGCAACACTGTAGCTGTTTTATTCCATATTCGTGTAATTTCAAGTGCCAGAGCCCTGTATTTGTTGATTTTTTCCAGTTCTTTTTCCTGGACTCTACAGTCCCCAGGGATGGCAATGTCAATTAGGGTCACATTTTGTTGTTCAATTAATGTAATATCGGGCGTATTAGCTGTTACATGCTGATCTGTTTGAATACGAAAATCCCAGAGGATTTTAACTTGCCCGTTGTCCAAGACCTTTTCTATACTGTGATGCCAGGGTTTTTCTGATGTATGGAATCCAAATTTACGACATAGTGCCCAATGTATTTTCTTGGCTACATCGTCATGTCGCTTTTTATATTCTGTGTTAGCAATTGTAGAGCACTCACAGATTATATGATTTACAGTTTCTTCTCGGTTGTTACACAGTCTGCAAAGGCTGTTGGTGCTTGTGCCTTGTATTTTGGCCTTCATAACATTGGTCTGAAGGGCCTGTTCCTGTGCAGCAAGGAGCAGACCCTCAGTCTCCTTTCTCAATGTACCATTTTTTAGCCAAGTCCAGATGATATTTTTGTCATGTTTATGTTCGATTTTTTTGAAGAAAGCCCCATGAAGGGGCTTGTTTTTCCAAGCTTCTAGTCGAGTATTGTACTGGTCTTTTTTGTACTCTATTTTGGATTTGGTGGCTTTCAGGAAATTTTTAGTTTTAACTGCTTTTAGCAGTTTTTCATTACTGCTGTTGATGTAGTCACGGAGGCCACATTTTTCCTCTTCAACAGTTTGTTGTATCTGTAATAAACCACGACCTCCAATGGTGCGTGGCAGATACAGTCTATCAATGTCACTCTTAGGGTGTAATGAGTGATGTATAGTTAGAAGTTTTCGTGTTTTTTTATCGAGTGTCTCCAGTTCAGCAGTTGTCCAGTCTTGATTCTGGTAGGGTCGAATTATTTTATTGCAGTACAATTCAATAAAATGCTCCAAAGCACTATAACTGAGGATTGGCTAACACAAGGACGAACATTTCTTATAAAAAAGGACCTGGACAAAGACAATACACCCAACAACTACCGCCCAATCACCTGCCTTCCAACAACTTTTAAATTATTCACTAAAATTCTGGCTACAAGAGTCTACAATCATATATATATATATATATATATATATATATATACATATATTTTTTTTTCTTATTAGTTACACACTTAATGACCTGCTTTAGCTAAAATGCTGTTCAACTTCGTCTGGCTATCGTCCTAATTCAAAAGCGAGTACATTAACCGTACATTTGTTTGAACTGTTTTGAATAAGTAACTCTTTGAAATTTAATATTAATAATGATTCCAACATAAGCCTCTCCTTTCATTTTGTATCTCATAAATATGTTGAAATATGTTTAATAAATTGGAAACGGTATATTAATATTAATAAATTTATTCATACATTATTCATTCATTTCTAGATATAATCAGTTTGCATTACATAATTTACCTTATTCATTTATTTGCAATTACTGATAATTAGAACGAATAATCTTTTGTTTTCTTTTAGCTGAGTGTATTTGGAGGACCCGCTTGGACTTACGATGAACTTCGAGGACAATTTTTTTATCATGTGTTTGTTTCACAACAGCCTGACTTGAACTACAGAAGTCCTGAAGTCAGAGAAGAAATGAAGGTAAGAAGGATTATTGGAATAAACCTTAATTGGAAAGGATTTCAATGAAGATCTATAAAATATAAGAAACTATTTATTAAAAGTTAATTTTTAAATCATAAAATTATTTATATGATGTCATAAACTTATCAGAAACCAATAATGCTTTGCTAATTTTACATTCAATGATATTATCGTTTTCATAAGTATAAAAATTTACCCGCCAGTAAATAAGGTGAAGAAAAAAATAATAACATGAAACTTTAAGATATTTATAAGAAAATTGTGCCGATGTTTCTAATTTCCTAAAGTATTTTAGGATTATTACTCTTCAACGCCAACCTCATTTTGGTGGGTTTTTTTCTCCTTAAACCCTTACTATTAAGTCCGATTAAAATCAAAATTAAGAGGCATCTACCTCTTAGTAAGTCAAGTCTTCTGATAAAGTTTCAGCTTTCTTGGATTTTTGTATTACCTTGATCATAGATCGAAGGGATTTAGAATTATATTCTAAAAGTAAAATAAAAAGCGTTTTTCATCTCTCAGATGAGCATAAAGGGTACGAAACGTTAGACGATCTTACATTTAATAATCTCAGAGCTATTATCAGACAGATACTTACAGATGTTGGTCTTTTTGTTTTGTTGTTTTTACAGAATGTCCTACGATTCTGGTTAGATAAAGGAATTGATGGATTTAGAATCGATGCCTACAAGCATTTATTTGAGGATCCCAATTTGCCAGATGAACCTCTATCCAACAAACCAGTTCCTTCGGTAAGTAAATAGCATTCCTTATTAGGACTAATATTAGTTATCGTATTTCTTAATTTTGTTTTCAAACCTACCGCAAAACGTCACCTACCTTGTTGTATTTAGTTTTGACTTTTTCATTTTTTTTATTCTTTCCTGCTGCATTTAAATGCTATTCACATGAATGGAGAAATAAGAAAATAATCTTTGGCTTTTATTTTGCTTGTTTTAGTTGTGTAGCAGATTAATGATTTAATCGCCGCATTGATTGTCAGTTAAATTTAATTTTTTTTTAGACCTATTTCTTTATCTAAAACTAGACGGGTACCGTCGCTTCGCTCCGGAACCCTTGCATGTATAGCATTATAAAAAAAACCAAAAAAAAAAACCTTTATTTATTTAGCAAATTAATATGGAGATCGGAGAATACACGACTTCCCAGCTCGTTGTAGGCTTCTCCGCTTAACTCAGTTGTATTGCTCGTTGGCACTCTCACGGGGATTGCCGCAAAAAAACTTCATTTTTCCAAACGCAGAAATGTATGTTAATGACTGATATACCGTTCGATAGAACTTTCAAATACCAACATTTTCTCAATATAATGTTCTCTTCCAACTTTTATACTTTTCGTTTAAATTGAGAAAAAGTCAAAATTTGACCCTTTAAAAGGCGCCATCTTGGAGACCAAAAACTTTTTTCGAAAGATTTTCGTAGCATTTTGTTTGTCTTAAAAAGCTCTACATTTTATCCATTTACATGACCAATCTATTTCTTATAGTTTGGTCACAAAATTGGAAAAACGTAAAGTCTTATGACAATGACAGACAAAATAACGCTTTTATATAATTATCTAAAATATGCATTTCTACCTAAAATATGCTTTTATTTGATGTTTATAATTGCCATTATCCCTAATGGCTTTTGTATTGTCATTTGGTCTTGCAGATAATACAGGATGATGATGTCGGGTTTTAATGATGATTGTATCTTCATTTTTATTTATCCTCCTTGAAGTACGTAGGCTGAACAAAATCAGAATCTCACTCAATGCTGCTTCATATTCTCCTTTTTTATATTCATATATTAGAATATATAGAATTAGTCGTATATTCTGTAAATAGACATTAAGGGAATGTGATTCGTATCTTTTAATCTACTTTCATTTCTCTTCTGAAGTATAGAGAAAAGATTATCTTGCCAGCAGTATTTGCCGCAAATCGTGTTCAATGAATGAGCAATTCTGTAATTAACTATTAACAAGCTAATAAAAGCTTTCGCCTTATTACAGTTCCGTTATTACAAATTGTGAGAAGCACAGCGTCGGCTGCTAGCCATTGAAAATCTATTACTTAAATCTGTGTTGAACTCAGTGGACTATTTGTCATAGTTGAAATATATTGCGTGCTTTAATAGTTTATATCGGGTCTTAAACGTTATGAATGAACTGAATTAAATGGCAGTTCTTAATTTTTCAAAAATTAGGTAATGAATTATTGTTTGATAAAGTAGGAGGACAATTATTTTATATTTGATGAAAGTTATTCTCATTATCAGGCGCAAAAACCTTTTCAGCAATCAATTCTACCTTTTATTTTCCATTAGGGTTCAGTTGTAGTAATATTTAAGCTCAATGATGAAAGAAAAGAAACAAGAAATAAAAAATAGAAAATTAATAAGTGTCTTTCATTACGGACCTCGGGAATGCTTAGGAAACCTTCATCACAAAAGGAAGCAATAAATAAATAAAATATAAGAAATTAATGAACAATAGAACAGGCTGGTGGTTAATTTAGGGGATGATTTAAAATACCCGGAAATAGCTGTCTTAGGATTCCATTTCCAATGACAGAAGGGATAATGATTTATTGTAACATCAATAAAATAAACTGTCGTTACATAATCATAAAGGAAAAATTTTACATCAAATAATTATCTTGTATGTCATTGTCAATGAGACGAAACATGATAAAGAAAATCTCCCTAGATTTCTATTATCAAAGCACTGAAAGATAATTATAGAATCAGTTGCTGTATAATGTTAATTGCTTGTTTACTTCTTTCGTCTATTAGCATTTGTTTTTCTTCGTTTTCATTTATTTGTTTATTTTTCTATTTTGTCAATTCACTACACAGTCAAGGATTTCAGGGACCAATTGACTTTGCATTTTTTATATGAAAATACGAGTCACTATAAGGGGGAATAAGATGTGGCTGATCAGAGACCATTGAAAGAACCGAACAACTGTCTTACAATTGTCAATAATAGAAAAAAATAACTTCAAATATATAATTATATTATTAAAATAAACTGCCATTACATAATTTCTGGCAGTCATTTTTTTTGCAATAAGACTCTAAGAAATTGCAGTTATCTTACAAATTATCTGTATTAGTTGATATAAAATATATATGACTAGGGAACGTGTAAACAAGTTTTATGATATTGATAAGTGTTTTATCGGAGATAATGTAACAGACAAAAAGATATGATAGATAAAAATATGTGAAAGTTTTTTTTTTTTAATACACATTCCTTAGTTAATTTTTAATCTAAAATGTCAATTTTTGTCAATTATTTTTTGAACAATTTCTGAAGATCTAGAATTATAAATTTCGAATTTTAATTGATTATCCTTTTGAACTACTAATCAAAATAGTCAAATTTTTCAATGCACTATCATTTTTAGTATTTGGTTTTAAAAAGCTTCATTTTAAAAATTTGCTTTAAAAGTTTAATATTTCTTTTTTTTTTTTCTTGACAGACTGATTGGGATTATCTAGATCATATCTACACAGCTAATCTCCAAGAAACATTTGATGTATTAAGAGATTGGGTTGAGTTACTAAAAACTTACGAAGACAAAGATGGAAGACATAGGTATAGTAATAACATAATATACATAACCATATATTTTTATGTCGTCACTTATTTTTTTTTTTTTATAAATTTTTAACTAGTTAAAGTACCAGTATCCTACTACAGGTCAATGTGGCCTTGGGGTGGAATGAGATAAGATTGCCAGCGTTTCCTGACCAAAAGGAACCGTCCACCTTTAACCCCTGCGAAAGAATCACGGCACCCTTCTAGAAAGGGCTGGGTGGACCGTAGGGCCTGTATGGAGGAATGTAATGTAATGCAATGTAATGTAAAGCGTGGGTGGCTTGGCAGCCGAGCACCGCGACCTGAAAGATCTAATGTGCTATCCCACGGAAAGAAGAACAGACGGAGAAAAAGACTGAGAAAGGATGGTGTGAGAAATGCAGGGGAAACGGGAGAACCCCGGGAAAACCTGCCCAGCGCGGATCGCTACCATCAACGAAATCCACATAAAAACCGAACCTCGGTACTGAGAGGCCAGTGTCTTAGCGACATCGCCAACTGCGCAGCCTCCGTCTGGAGGAAACTTCAGCGTGAAAATATCCCCGATCACCACACGGGAATGAACCGGCTCCTCCAACCCGAAATTTAATATGTTTTTTTTTTTGATAATTTTATTTGATTAATGCTAAGGGCATTAATCAAAACTAAGCCTACTTGAGAATCGCTTCAAAACTAATACAAATACATTGTTTTATTTCTAATTTCCTTATTTTTTTCTATGATATAGATTGATTATTACAGGTTTTATATAGGTTTTATTTTCTTTAATCGCTACCGTCACTGTACAGGATGGGCCAAATGTTAAGATTAGATATTTTACTTGGTACACTACAAAATAATGAAATGCAAAAAAAAAAAACAATTCAAAAACTTAATGAAACTCTAAGTAACTTTAAGTAACGACAATATGATAATAATAACATCTATACTGGTGTCGTTGCAGTTGTCAATTGCTTAACTTCTCCGTTGACCGTCATTTTCAGCGCACAGTTGGATTCGTCTCCTTATGCGTCTGCTCGCCCGCCAAAACATTTCGGAACTGTCCCACTAAGCTTTTCTCCACAGCCACTGATATTATTATTGAAATTTTTTTTTTTTTTTTTTTTTTTTTTTGGGACGGGGGGGAAGTCTTCTAGTAAGTTTTGTAGCCAAAAACAAAGCCACTTGAGAGAGTTTTCTCTCCAATATACGCGGGTTAGCCGATTTATTAAAACAATGAAAAAAGTTTGTCTCTGATTTAAACCAATCCAACTATGAGGGAAAATGACAACCAACACATAGAGAAGTTAGAGAACAACACAATAGAGAAGTTCACTGGCAACGACATCAGTGAACCATTAAAATTGCCATATTGTCGTTATCTTCAGTTTCTTAAAGTTTTTGAACCTTATTTTCGCATTTTATTATTTTGTAACTCACCAGATAAAATATCCCATCGTGACTTTTGACCTACCCTATATATTTAATTATTAAGTTTCACATTTAAGAATTAAGTATAAATGTAATGCAATAATTCCATTTTACAATAGAAAGATATTTAGAAATATGAAGCTTAAACACCAATCCCATTAAGTCAGCGATTCTCAACAAGAGGATGCGCAAAAGAATGGTCGAAGTTAGATGGGCAAACAAAATCGATAAAGATTCTTCTCATAAATTTTAAATAAGAAGTTCTTGAAAGAACCTAAATCCTACTTTCCTTTTATGTTGTTATTTTTTTTTAAATTGTGAAAACGATACAAATGAAACGTTTACATTTACTTTTAAATTATAATATCTAGGAATTCTTCCATTTTATGAAAACAACTGAATATAATTTTGTGCTAAAGCATAAATATAAGGGCGACCCATAATAATAAAAGATGTAAAAATAATAATAATAATAATAATAAAAAAGGAAGTATATTAATGTAAGGAAAAATAAAAATAAAAAAAATAGGAAAATAAGAAAAGAAAAAGAAAAAATAAAACACTTTGACATTGAGAAAAAAAAGGTTAAGAGAAAAAAAAAATTAATATACGGATTCGAACCGACAACCGCCAGCATATGAGTCCGATATCTTACCCCTCAAGCTACAGCTCACAACTGAAATGTGATTGTTGCATTTCTAACATTTTAGCTAATACTGAAAATCCAACGAATACAATGCCAAATAACAAGGGGGGCGTTGGCCCCTGAAAGTATCCTAATCCTACGTTGTTTGGGCCTCCGAACACGATTGTGAAACCCCTTGGTCGATGCGACCTTTCGTTCGGGAGATTTTGGGGGGAGGGGCGGTACAATGACAATAATGCCAAATATCTCGAATGGGGGGGGGGGGGGCGGAAAATACCCATTCGTACGATCTTCTGGCCTCTGAACACGATGGTGAAATCCGTTTGTCGATCCGAACTTCCGTTCGGGAGTTGTTAGGGGTGGACAGACGCGGACGGACGGACAGCGCAAACGCAATAGCTTCCGATTTTGGTCACTATCACAACAGCTCCCAAATGGGACGCTAAAAATAATTAAATACTTGTCTGTTTAAATCTGATTAACAAAAAAAAATCTTTTAATAATCCGCAGCGGATAATATTAGTTGTTAAATATCATTGTTTCGATTTTAAAGCTATTCTATATTAATTTTATTATCTGCATAACTGATTTTTCTTCAAGAAAAACTGTCAAATACAAATTTAAAATATAACTCTAAATAAAAAAATAACCCTCATCAAAAACGAAAACAAGATAAGGAAGTAAGTTATTCTTCGTTGGCTTTATTAATTAATTAATTTTCTCACAAATACGCCCACTTGTGCTGATCAAATCGCTGATCAAGTTCTTTACGGAGGAAATAAAGTTTGTTGCAACCAGTCAGGACTCAGTTTACAACGTACAACGCACTTCTGTTTATGCGAATCTAGATCACAGAACTAGCGTTCAATCTCGCCACATTCTGTTTGGGGCAATTTTACAAATACCATGATTGCAAGTTTTAGCTGTGCATGGATTTCGTGAATGGAAGATCACAGCAGTTTGGTGTAACCGAGCATCATGCTTGAGTAATTTGATAAGCCTTGCTTTCTTAGAAAGGAAAATTAAAAAAGCTAAAAAAGTAAAGAAATGGTTAAATATAATGAAAATATTTCGTATTCATATTTTTTTAAATTGTTCCAATTCTTGGGTTAAAAACTTCCGAGAATTTCTAGTCTTCTTTTTTTTAAAACAAGTACATGCAATGTTATTTCTTTAGTATCCAATATTATTAATTTAAATATATTCTAAAATCAAGCTTCTAAGTGTTTTGGAAAAGAAAAAAATGAGAGAGAAAATTTTTCAAATACTAAATAAAAAATTTAAAAAAAATTAAAAACAGAGTGAAGGATAAAGGCAGATTTATGATAAAAGGATTATAATAAACGTTTTTTTTTAAATTAAAAAAATACGTTATAATTTTTCTGTAGAATTGTTATTCCTTTCCAATACAATTAAGGAGAATGAGCTGACACAGGGTGCATAGATAATAAAAGATTGAGAACACTGCATTAGGCAATCAGCATATCAATTTCCTTGCTCCTGTTATGCGGAAGAAAATTCGTCTAAAAAAAAAAAAAAGGCGGTAGCCCAATTGGAAAAACAGATGCAAATAAAATCAATCAAAATATGTGTGAGGCATAATAAGCTGTTTAGGCTTCGCTTTCAATTCGAAAAACTCACAAGGATAAAAGTGTTTTAAAGAATAATTGTGTTTAACAAACAATTATTTCTTAAGCAAAGCTGGAAATGAAATAGCTCTATTACTTTACTAGTGAACTTTAAATTTTAGTTCAGTAAGTTTCACATTTTTTTTTTCAGGAAATAGACTCGTAATTTGTCAATGAAAATTTTCGTCAATTACAATGTCAGATATCAATGATTGATATTGTTGGAATAGTTTTTAAAATCTAGTTTTAGAATAAAAGGACATTAAAACTATACAAAGTACCTCAATGTGTTTCGATTCGAAACTATATACCACTCATTCGCACAAAAATGCGCTTTGACCGAAGCTGTAAATTGAAAGAATTAAACATTCAAAGCATTTCTTTGACTCTTTCTGATAAAGGACATTTATGTCATTTCCTTTTCTTTTATAATAAATCACTTAATATATTGATCTCTTTACAAAATGTCTTTTTTTTTCTCTCTCTCTTTTGTTGTTCCCTTCTTTTCCGGAAGACTTGCAGCGATTGCTTACAACTTACACTGAGGCATGTTTCGTCATTGCTACAAACACATGTATTTAGGAAAATAAAAATAATAATATAGAAATGCCTCTTTTGAAAATGAAAAATTTCCAATGAAAACGTAGGATGCAAATAAGGAAACAGCTGTTGTAGTCACCTACACAGCTTAGCCCGCTGTCACTGAGATCCTTTTGGATGGAATTTAATATTTATATCATAATATTGTTTATGCATGGCCTAGTGGTTTAGGCGGCGGCACGAAACAGATTTGTCGGAGCCTCGGTTCGAATCCCGGCATCGGCAAGGATGTTTCATTTCCTTTCGTGTGTTTGTCAGCCTCTTCTTCTTTTCGGGTCTGACGTCATTTCCATAATGGCTTCCTGAGTACCTCCTCAATGGGAAATCCCCTCAGTACCTTTCTCCAAATGATTCTATGGGAACACCTGAGTTCCATAGAATGCGTACCTGAGTACTCGGAGATTGCACTTGAAGTAGAAGAATATGCTCTTTCCTACATATTTTATACCTTTACCTATATTTTTTGAAAAAAATGAACGTTAATGTGAAAAAATAGTATTTCGTAAAGATATAGAAAGATTTAAATATAACGGATATACTGTATAAAGTGACCTATGGCTAAGAAGTTTATAAATGATATTCTCCAACTTTATTTCTTCTAATTCTCAAGTTCTTAAATACTATGAAAACAAATTATGTGAAAATGTTCAAAAGTTGAAAATATATACTGCATAAAAACCTGATAATCTTTAATTCACTGAGAGAATACTGAAAACAACACCTAATAGAAACAAAGACGTCACTAACTATTAACGAACTGTGTTTAGAGATATATGCTTATTGTGGCTGTTTGCAATACTGTATATTCCGCTAAATTTCCGCTAAATATTAACATAAATCTAGATAGTAAGATATAATTCTTTATTATAGAGATTTATAGATATATTCAATTTATAAATACTAAAATCTAATTTGTAGCACAGTACGAATAATAAATAAGAAATGAAAAGCAAAAACTGCACAAAAATAAACAAATCACGTCTTTGGGTTTGTCAACAGAGGGAATCGGGAATGGCTGCTTCCGTCCTTCTTTGATGACAAATCCAGACAAATAAACGGAAGTCACCTTCGCTCCAGAAAATGACTCCCGAACAAAAAAAACAAAAAAAAAAACAATTAAAAAAAATGCTAAAGTGGTTTGTCATCAAGGGAGGGTGAATCTGGCTGATGAGTCCTTAAGCAGGATGAAACAGCCGTTCCCGACTCCCTCTGTTGACAAACTCTAAGGCGTGATTTGTTTGTTTATGTGCAGTTTTGGGTTTTCATTTCTCAATAATTTTTGCTGCAAGTTAAATTTATTTCTTGTTATTACGAATAACAATGAATTTCTTTTTTTGACATTTTATTCAGAATTTTCACTATTACTTAAAAAAAAAATGTTTTTACAAACTCCGTTTTACTGACTTGGATAATATAAAAAAAACAGTATTGAAAATGTTAAGATAATGAAGAAGATACAAAAAGAAAAGGAAAAAAAATAGAATTTAACTACTTAAATTTAGAAAAGATGTCTGTTCCTAAATTATTTAATTATACCGGTATTTAAGATTTAATTCATTAACGTTTAAGAGTGAAATACGTAGATCTAATAAAATGTTTAAGAAGCAAATTTTACTTATTATTTAACTTTAACTCATCCTTAATTATTTTTAACAAATGTTTATAATTAATTTTGATTGTATTTTGAATATTTTTTTTAATTATTTTGATTAGATTTACTGCTGTTGAAATCAACGAACCACTTGATATCAACGCCAAATACTACGGTAATAAGACTTCTCCTTTGGCTGATTTCCCTCTCAATTTCGAGTTGCTCGATAGAGTTACAAGGAGCACCACAGGCAGAGATCTACTGAAACTAGTGACTGGATTTATAGAGGCTGCTCCACCTGGTAAATGGTGTGATTGGGTGGTAAGATCAACTTTGCTTTCCTTTGCTTTCAAAAAAAAAAAAACAGTTAATATTTCCAAATTGAAGCCCGACATTTTCTTTATTTATTCTTTATTCATATATTTATATATTTTACTTTATTTATATATTCTTTATTTATTTTTATTAATTCAGAAAAATCAATGGCAATGAAAATATTTTCATCTTCAAATAAAATAATCTTAAACCAATAAAATAATCTTACTTTTGTTAATAAGATTGATTACGTATTACTGCCTTAACAATTTCCTGACAGAGGAAAAAAGATATCTTCCCATTTCCTTTAGACGTTGAATCTATACTAATGGAAAGTGGAAAAACGAACACCCATGACACCAAGATTCTGTGAAGGTTAGTGTTAAAACCATTAACAGAAACACAACGTAACACGACGTGGTTTCTTTTATAAATAGAATGTCACACGTTGCAGCTTACTCAGATTAATATAACTTCTCTGCTGTAACACGGGCCTGTTTCTATGGCATTCGAAAGATCATAAAGATGACGATTGTCTATCTTTGGAATATCATTTACTGTCCTTGCATCTGGTGGCTCAACGCTGGTAGCTGGGCATAGGAAACACATTCAGTGATAACCTATACGATTATGTCTACTTGAAAAAACACATCTGCGATTTCACATAGAGAATTTGAAAGCTCTTACGCCATTTATATCTAGTTTCGTAAGATTTTCATGTACTGAATTAGAAAACGAAAAGTAAAATGAACTCAACGTAGACTAAAAATTCTGAGAAGTGACACTTCATAAGAAGTGCTTCATAAGCACCAGATGGGAAAGTGCTTTGTAACCAATAGCACTCTACTGTGATGCTGCAGTGGGTCCTGTGTGTCGCTAATGTAAATTACGATATATAAAACTCTCTTACCAGAGCTCCGACGATCACTTACACGATCATCACTTTTATCAGGTAAAATCCTCTTTCATCATTAAGAATCAATCCTCCTTCCATCTTTCTTTCTCGACACCACTGCATGACTGCTTGGTAGTGGCAAAGAAACTGGAATGATAGATGTTAAAGTATAATTCGAAGATATATAGTATAAGACCCGTGTGTATATCGTAATCAATGAGTTGCTCCAATGACCTTGGGTTTTTGATCAACTTCGTCTACCGTCAATCTTGAGTTATGAATTTACTTCTGGATGTTCTTTTTCGACTTTCAACTAGTGTATA
This sequence comes from Thereuonema tuberculata, assembly GCA_023159025.1. NCBI lineage: Eukaryota > Metazoa > Arthropoda > Chilopoda > Scutigeromorpha > Scutigeridae > Thereuonema > Thereuonema tuberculata. The sequence continues at coordinate 77,238,253 of JAFIDM010012231.1, forward strand.
ACATCTATTCTTAAAGAAAAAAAATGAAGTTAATTTTATTTTAGCTTAAGTGTATTACATCGCACAGACTTTTATTCAGTAGAAAAACTGATTCATTTAACATGAGACTTTATTATTCTAGATTGGGAATCATGACAGAAAACGTGCAACAAGTAGAACTCATCCCGAACTAATTGATGGTTTAAATATGATTTCTTTACTTTTACCCGGAACTCCTATTACGTATTACGGCGAAGAAATTGGAATGGAAGATATTGAAGTATCATTCGAAGATACACAAGATCCTTGGGGTATAAATGCAGGCAAAGTAAGAGACTGTATTTTTTTTTTACTTAATTAAGTTTTCTACAGCAAAAGTACGGTATTTTCCATTTAAACCTTTTTCACAACAGCTCTTCCAACAGAATATTGGAATCTGTTCTTACTTCTGAAGCTGATAAAAATAATAATCTCTTTCACATCACAAAGATTACTTATCATTTAACATTGAAAATTAATTGGCAAATTCTTTTACTTCAAAGGATAGATACAAAGAGGTTTCACGGGATCCTAACAGATCACCAATGCAGTGGGATTCCACTGCTAATGCAGGATTTTCAACTGCCGAGAAAACATGGTTACCTTTGCATCCTAATTATACGCAAGTCAATGTAAAGGTAAGAGTAATGTCGTAAAATTTTGCGATGTTTAACATATTGTTGATGTTTATCAGAATGCTTAATGTTCTGTTGTTTATATTATAACGATAAATTAAACTAAATTCGTTAGTTCTATTGATTTAAGTAATTTTATATTTTTTCTCTTATGAAATATTGCTATATTGTAATTGTTCAATTTTTTAATCTATCAAAGATAGATCCTGCAGTTTCATGTAAAAAGTAACAAAATTCATGTAAAAAAAAAGGTTTTTTGAATATTAACACAAGATCAAGTTTTATTTAGTTTTTGGCTTTTTAATGATATTGATTCTATTACTATTTTTTACTATTTATCTTTGCTTTTTAATTCAATAATAATAATAATAATAATAATAATAATGATAATAATAATTCATGGACACAACCATGAATCCCTAACACATCCCTAACCACACATCCCTCATCCCCCAAGGTTTTGCAAAAGTGTGCAACATGGGCTTTGGTCCTTGACCTGATAGTTGTCTTAGCTGAAGAAATCCAAGTTTAGAAATAATTAATTATAATAATAATAATTATAAAAATTTAATTTTGACTTTTCGAAACAAAAAGAAAGAATCTTAAAATTCAAGAACTAGTTCATTTTCTATACTAGATAGTGTTTGTAAATAATTAATTTCCCTGCATAAATAATAATGTTTTAATAAATACTTTTCTTAGGCCCAAGAAGCAGCTGCTCGCTCCCATCTGAAGATCTACCAACAACTGGTTCAACTTCGAAAAGAAAAGAGTATGCAACTTGGATCCCTCCAGTTTCCTGTTGTGACCGATGATGTTTTTTCTTTCCTTCGAATGGTTGATGGTGAACCATCTTACCTGATTGCTGTTAATTTACATTCTGAGGCTTCGGAAGTGAATTTAAGCAGCGCATCCGTCCATGGATTTCGTTTCCCAGAAGAAGGTAAAGCAGTGGCTGTTAGTCTGAATGTCCCAGACGACTCACCCTGGGTTTCCACAAAAACTGTCGATATGCAGAACATTATTCTTGGTCCTTACCAAGCAATTGTGGTGAAGTTTGAACCTGTAAAAACTAGAAGTATATGAAGATGTTATTTTCACCAATGAAATTAACTTATTAGTAAATGAAATACATCTTGTTTACTAAAGTGAAAAAAATTCTTAGTAATTGTTTTGTTATTTTACTTTTATTTTACTTTTTTATTTCTTTATTGGATTATCCATTCACTATTTTTATTAAAATAAAACAAATAATTTATTACCTTATTTACAATTGCTTTGAAAATTATGTTGAACTACTCGTATTTGTAATATTAAAACGAAATATGAAAATTTAATCCTAATATTTTTTATAAATTTCTTAAATTATGTATTTATATAAATGTCATGAAATTATTTGCTTAATTACTTTCTGATATTTTAAGCCTTATTAGAAATAACATAATGAATAAAAATTTAATCATGTAATTTAGAAATTTTTATTCGATGGATGTCTTTTATTAAAAGATAGAAAAACAAATTTGGAAAAATTTCTTTTTGCTATAAATAAGTGAAATTGAATTACGCTACTCTATTGAATCATTTTAAATAAATTAGTGTTGTACGTAAAAATACTCAAGAAGACATTAACAAAACGGGGAATGAGTACAACTAAATTAATACGCTTAATTAATTACTTAAAAATTTATAGAAGAATAATCATCTCTTTTTCGAAACACAAGACTACTGTTCGGTTTTGTTTACGAGAGCCTTCAACGCTTTTGCGCATGCGTCAGGTCTCCCTCGATTTCTTCAAAATAGGGTCGAGAAGAAATAAAGAGGGGATTTATCAGTGTTAGTTTACTAGTAGTTGCGTTCTATTTGCGCAATTATTCGTGAAAGAATTATGGAAAGAATAACTACTATTGCAAAAATGCTCCTTCGTTATTTTTTTCTTAAAAGCGAAAATGTCCAAAAAAATTTCTTAGGAAAGTGCCCATCTCAGTGTATCACCCCTCTGCGGGGTAAAATCGTCCGCCAGTTGTGCGTCTGCCTTTTTAAAACGAACAGTACATATATGCATAAGAAGAAGCAAAATACAAAAACTTTATATTTAAATTTGTTATTTTAAAATATTTCTGTTTAAAAGGTTTTCTGTTCTTGATTTATTTCTACAAATTAGTATTCCTCCATACCCCCCCCCCTCTCCATTTTTTTCCAATAAAATTAAGAGGGAGAGAGGAAAAAAAAAAGGGTTGGGGATTACGCGAGTGTAGAAAGAAGCATTTAAAGAAACGCTTTCTTTCTATTGGGTTGGCCAAAAGGTTAGTTCGTTTTTTTTACTTATATTGGCTCTAGTAGCTCTTAGGTGTCTTTAAAGTCATTCCACACCATTTTGTTAGATTGTATTGTGACAGATGTCGTATCAACGTGCATTTAAAACAAAAACTGATTAAAATTGGTGAATTTGGTGTCTCTAAATTTAATATTGAAGATGGAAGACAAAAAGCACGCAAGACCAGGATGTTTCTTTGATGACCAGACAAAAACTGTTACAGCTTGGCTGGGAAGTTCTGATTCAGAATCACCATATTTACCAGACATTACACCTTCGAATTTCTTTTATTTCGGTCTTTACAAAATTCTCTTAATGGAAAAAATTCAATTCCCTGGAAGACACCAAAGGCACTTGGAGCATTTATTTGTTCAAAAAGATAAAAAGTTTTAGGAAGATGGAATTATGAAGTTGCCTGACAGATGGCAGAAGGTAGTGGAACAAACCGTTGAAGAAGTTATGCAATAAAATTATAGGGGACAATGAAAAATGTGTCTTTTATTTTTACTTAAAAACCGAACGAACTTTTTAGCCAACCCAATACATCCAAGGGTGGACTGGCCTTAGGTTCTCAAGGGACGAAGCCATGGTTTGATATTGTTGGGGCAGTCGGCAGATATTTTGTTCAGAAATCTCTTAGATACAGAAGATAAGAAGCCAGTTGCCCCAGGGCTCGAAGGAAAAGTTCCCAGTCCACCTCTGTTTACATCTGATCAAGCACAAAAATGACTCAGGGCGATCAAAGAACGTATACTCCAGAACAGCGTTTCCCAACCGGTGGGTCGCGACTTGATCCTAAAACTATCAGAAACCATCGAATAAACCATCAGAAAAAATCGAAAATCGATCATATTATATAAGGAAGGGATAGGATACAAATATGGTTTTATTCTATATTCTTCTATTTCTATATATGTGGAGGTATTCCGATAAGGAAAGGTGGGTCGCCAGCTGAAAAAGGTTGGGAACCGCTGCTCCAGAACATTTTTTTTTTTTTTTGATGAAGCAGAAGTCCCTAACCGAGATATCAGCCTAATAACATAATCTCCAATAATATAACACGCAATATTTCGCCTCTCGCACTTCGTTTTTAAGAAAGGATCAACTTGAGCATTTATTCTTTGAAATGAATGTTATATTGCGTGTTATGATTATGTTATTGGAGATTTTGTGTATGAAGATTAATAAAATAATTTGGTTATGTCAAGAGATATCAGCCTATTTTCTTGCTCTCTTCTATAATATTTTCCTTCGAAATAATGACTTTCAACATTTCATTACGGCGCTTGGTAAAAGGCAACTAACCGAAGAAGCCTCGTCACATTGAGGCGAAAGCTCTGGACTTTTAGTGTTTGTTTTATGCTTGTGTGCAGGTTGTATTTTATCCATACATGGCAACTACACTCACTTCCAAAAGTTAAGCACGGAGAGGAAAAATGTTAATTTCCGTAAGAGATCTGAATTAAAGAAGCTGAAATTTGCTGCAAAGGTAGAAGGAAGTATGCAAATTATAGGTAACAGCCAATCACGGTTTCGCGTCGAGAAATAGGCAAAACAGGCAGTCGTATAAGAAGCCGGCGTTGTGAAGGGTTACAGGAGATGCATGTAAGTGCTGATGAAAGGTGTTTAGAACGTTCGTACGATTGTTTTCAAGCTAGACGTGTTTCTATGGCTTCCACAAGACGAATGGAAGATTCTGAGCGCTGGCGGGCTGTCGGACGCATTGAAGCAGGACAGTCTATAACAGATGTTGCTCGTTTCTTCGGCGTTCATCATTCCGTCCTTCCACGATTATGGAAACAATTCCAAACCAGCCAAACAGTTGTCCAAAGACCTGTAGCCGGTCGTCCAAGGGTTACAACCCCCGCGGAAGATCGATATAGTGCTGTTGTAGCCAAGCGGAATCGAAGATCGACCTCCACACGTGTGACATCTATGGTTGTAGCGGCCATTGGTAAGACGATATCTGCCACTACTGTTCGTCGAAGGCTACACGTGAATGGTCTGTACGTCCGGGTACCATTAGTTTGTGTTCCTTTATCCGTCCAATCCAGAGGGGCACAATTACAGTGGTTCCGCCAGCATGTGAATTGGAGTATGTCTGATTCGGGTAATGTAATGTTCACAAATGAGTCCAGATTTGCCCTACAACCCGATGATAAGCGTGTAAGGGTCTGGAGGGAACAAGGCACACGCAATCGGCCCCAGAACATCACTGAACATCATTTATTCCGCAGTGGAAGCATCATGGTCTGGGCAGGGATTTCATTGGGATATCGCACCAACCTGCACATCTACAGGCGAGGCTCTGTGACGGCTATACGGTATCGAGATGAAGTCCTAGATGCCATTGTGAAACTGTACGCTGCAGCAGTTGGTCCTTCTTTCGTTTTATTAGATGATAATGCGCGTCCCCATAGAGCTGCCATCGTTGACGACTTTCTGGAGAGTGAGGTGATTGCGCCTATGGAGTGGCCGGCTTACTCGCCGGACCTTAATCCAATTGAAAATCTTTGGAATGCCATCGGCCATGCTGAATGTCGACGTTTCCCACCTCCAGTCACTCTCAGAGCTTTAAAAACTGCCCTACAGGAGGAATGGCGATTACTGGACTCTGCGGTGGTTGATCACCTCGTAACAAGCATGATCACACGCTGTAAACTTTGTATGCAGGTGAGGGGTGCTCACATACCCTATTAATGTCGGTTTTTATTGTTTGTTTTGAATTTAAACATCATTTTGTTAAAGACGCAAATATGACGTCATCTTATAATTTATGAAAATTCAATATTTTGTTTATCTCTATATGTAATTATTTGTTTTGTTTCATGAATAAACATAGAGCTACTTACTTGCAGCATTTCACGTTAATCACAGCAGTACTTGTTCATTTTTTCGCATTTTCCGCTCCGTGCTTAACTTTTGGAAATGAGTGTACTTCCTTGTTTTTGCCGTCCCAATAAAAATATTGATATCTGAACATCTGTGTGCATTTAACTTGAGTGCTTACTGAAGTTCTTCGCGATCTTATTTGAAAAACTGTCTATCCATCTATCCCTCTTTCAGGTCGACGTGCTCGGCAGTCATGCCACCCACTTTCAATTAATCTAATCTAATCCATCTATCTCTATTGTTTTTTAAATCTCGGAAACTACAATATGTCAAGGCTTAACTTAGTGTAGATTAGTTTTACCTAAGATTCGTTGCTTGAATTTTTGTTTTCAAATGATTTCTTTAAATTAAAATTAAAAATCCATTCGAATCAACTTCCAATATTTAGTTGCAGTTTTTTTTTCTCAATTTGGAAATACATAATTCATAACATAAGTATTTCTCATAATTTCTGAACTTTTCTAAATACTGTCTTCTTTTAAAAGTACAACAGTCATCATATTTGCGTCAACTCCATGAAATTAAGAATAGTTTGCATTTATGCTATTTAGATTCTTCCAAAGAGCAAAGAAGATATCCAAAATGGAAATTGTACGATGGCCTGTATATGAAAACACAGTTAAATTGACTTTACATCTTTAAAACATATGAATACAAACAACTTTGCAATAAAAGTTACAGGTTTTTAAGTAATGGATGAGGGAGTAATTGAAGAAAATGGAACGCGAGATCCCATTTAGATCTTAGAGACTATAGATGGGATTAAACATTGAAACCAAAAGCGATCGATATATTTTTGAAAGTAGCAAAAGTATCTAGCGGACGGAACAGAGAAAGGCACTTTTAAATTTCACAAATAAAACAGTCTTACTGATAAAATCTCTCAGATCGATTCCTAGAGCTTCAGCATCTAATAATGTAGGTACAGTTCCGTTTCAAATTTCTTTAAACCATTGAGGAGGCTTACTTTGAAGACTTTGATGCTACTTTCTTTCTATTAGATCATAGTAAAAATTGCTACTGATCTTAAAGCATACATTATTTGCATTATTAGCCATCTAACAATGGTCTAAAGAAATTTGTAAGAAATTTGACGGACTATGAAGCTTCAGCTACTTCAGGAGTAATATGCTAGAAAAGAAAACAGACAAAATACTAAACAAAAAACATAAACTACTAAATAAAAAAATACTAAATTTAAATTGCAGACTTGTTGCTCTGGGACAATTTTACATAAAATAATAGTAGATATAACACAAAAATATCTTTTTTTTTTTTTTTGAACTTTATGTAACTCTGTAGTGATTTGCAATTAAACTCAACTTCGTTTCTAAGAATGGATTTATTCTTAGAACTTGAGCATTTATTCTTTGAAATGAATATATATAATCAATAATTTTCTCAGTAAAATATTATTATTAATAATAACTTGAGATACAAATATAAGCATTTTGTAAGCTTTTAAATAAAGCTTACAAAAAAAAGCTTAAATAAAAATTTAGGCTCTTAAATAAAAAAATAAAATAAAAATAATGATTTATAGTGTTAAGAAAGATTGCAAGAAAAATGATTAAAATATGATGTTATAGTCGCTCAGTTTCTCATTAACAGAAAATTACTTTTATTATCTTACCACCATAATTTTTTTTAATAAATTTAATCTGGTCATTAAAACTTTTCAAGTTTCAAAAATAAAATCAATGTATGTTAATACAGAAGTATACAGGGTGTTTCGGAAATGATAGACAAAGCGAAGAGGTACGTGTTCCAAAGGTCATTTTGAGTCGAAAATGTTCTATGAAATTTTGTTGTACGGCTTTAGTTTTAGAAAATGAATGCTTTCGGAATGGTCCCTAATCAAAGAAAGCTCAGTTCACGTTAGGAAGTGTAAGTAAATAAGATAAAGGTTTATTACAAAAAGCAATCCGGATAAAAATGTCATTACTGAAAACAGGTTGATAATTAAAGAAAATGCTGAAAATTGCCAGAACTGAGCTTTCTTTGATTAGATACCATTCCCAAAGCATTCATTTCCTAACTCTAAAACTACGGCCCGTACAACAAAATATCATAGAACATTTTCGACTCAAAAAAACCTTTGGAACTCGTATCTCTTTGCTTTCTCTACCATTTTCGAAACACCTTGTACACTGTTTATACATCTAATACAATTCGAATAGTTGTAACAGAAAATACGTGATCTTTTTAATACTCGCATGACAGCTAGCTAACACAAAGATTTAGAATGCTGTTAGTAACGCCCTTCAGTATGCGTCGGAGAGAATAAAAAAATTAATTACAAAAAAGTTTTTAAACACAATTTTAAGTCGAATTACGCCTGCCTCTTCGTGTGTCTATAATCACGATAATTCTAAAACTATTCATCCGAGAAAGATCAAATTTTAGAAGTGTTGTTTGTTATAAGGAAAAACCCTATTGATTTTGATGTTTGTTGGAAACAGCAGGAAAGGTATTAGGAATAAAAAAACTGCCTAATACGTTGTCCTTCAATCCAAAAATCGCGATTGTAAATCCAATAAAGAAGAAATTTTTGAGTAAGATGTTACAAAATCCCTTTTGACTTTGGTAGTTATCTGACCAATAAGAAGCTACGAGGTAAAAGCTGTTCGTTCATTACATTTTTTTTAACAACTGGGTCTCTCTCTTAACTCTTATAGAAGTTGCCACATCAATCATATCTTTCTTATTTTTTATCTGTTGAGCAAGTACATCAATGTAACTTAGATTGGAAATTCTAAGAATAAAAATCCTTGGTTGTTATAGCATACCACACTAGACAGTAATAGTATAGCTGTGTCATCTGTTCCGCATGTAATGAAAAAGCAATCATCGGACAAGATGAAGAATGTGCTATTTTCTTCCAAACTAATTCACTGAAGTAGTTTGAGAAATAAGATTAATCTGTGACTATAACGAGATGCCGAAATTTCGAGATATCAGTTAATTACCCCTTAGAAAAAGGAAGTGCCAAATATTGATACAAGCATTAATTACATCAAGTAATTTACGTGATTTTTTTGAGGTCAATATATATTTTTTACACTAGATTAACGCCTGTTGTAAGTGTTTTGTTCACTTTTATTTTTCACGAACTTGCATCCGAAGACTAAAAGTATTAAAAAAAAAAAGTAGAAAAATTGGCGGGGTTCTTTTTTGCTGTCTTCCTTTTATCTTTTTTTCTGAGTTTAAGCGTTGGGAAGTGCTAATAAAAATTGGAAGCCTGCCTAAAGTTGGTTTATATCACTTCTCTATGCGTGGGTAAATTTATCCTTTACATTGATGGTTGTTTCTTTGCTTGATTGATACAATTTGGATATAAGAATGCTAACATCCACCGTTTGTCAGCAAATTTACTGATGGCCAAAAAAAAAAAAACTTTTATAATTTTCATTGAGAGATTATGTAGTTTAGCTAAGACAATAGAAAGCTTAGTAAACCATGCTATAGTAAGCTAAGTTGCAGTAAAACATTAAGGGGTTTTCTTCAGAGCAGAATTTATAATTTAATACTTTTTCATTGGAGCCTAATTAGCTATCGTTGTATCTTTCCTTGAGTGTTCGCCAGTGATTTGACTGCTCTTATTCTTTAGATAGTTTTGATAATTGGATTTACTACTTTTTTTTTGATGATAGTACAAAAAAAAAGTAGATACTACAGATACAGTACAGACGGTCCCCGGTTACGAACGACCCCACTTACGACGTTCCATACTTACCAACGGAATCCCAAGGCTTCCATAAGGATAATTTATAATTAAATAATTACATTAATAATTCGGGAACTAGTTTCTTCCGCACATGTAAACAAACTCGCATGGCGTAAACGGTTCGTTGGCGCAGTATTTTTATGCTAGCGGCTAGTGTCATTGGTTATTCGATCGCTTACGGCACAGCATTACTTTAGTCTTAACTTTTTTATTCAATTTCTGTGAGTATCTGTTTACTCACCTGCAATAGTTTCTGTAACTACTTATTACAGTACTGGGGCATTATAAATATTATTTTATTATTATTATTATTTTGTAAAAGTTTCAAACCATGGGTTTCCCCTGCAAAGACAATATGGCGGGTCAAGGACCAAAGTATAAATTGCCAAGTGTAAGAAGTGTGCAAGGAGGGTTAAGATGTGTGGTTGTGTTTATAAATTTCCTAACTATGCGTGTTGTGTTGAGTATCACAGCCTTCTGGAGTTGTGCAAAAGTGTTTTTGTGAAGTCCTAGTGTGCTGAGGCTGTTGTGCAATGTGTGAGGCACGAGACCAGTGGCGGACAGGACGATGAGTACAACACTACTCGGTCCTGCCTCTATTGCTTCGGGAGCTCGTGTATTAGATCGGTGTATTTACTGATCTTGTCTGCGTGAGTTTTCTGCATGTTCTTGCTGACAGGCACTGCAATATGAAAGAGATAGGTCCATTTGTTGATCTTAACAACAAGTGTGATGTCAGATCTGTTATGATGTATGGTTTTGTCTGTGAATGGGGCGGTCCCAGTATAGCTTCTTTGAGGGTGACTCTAATACGCTTTGTGGTATGTACTTGTAGTATGGAACCGTGTTCTTAATAAGTGAGTGTTTGTGTGTTAGATGTTGATGAACGATCGACGCTACCTGATTGTGTCGGTGGAGGTAGTCTGTTTGGGAGATAAGGGATAATATCGACCTGATATTATGTGGTCGATCGTCTCATGCGTAGTGTGGCATTTCCTGCATTTGTCGTCATGTGTGTTTGCGTCGTGTAGAATGTGTTCTTGTAGTTGCGTGTGGGGATGACTTGGTCCTGTATCACGATCATGAACCCTTCGGTCTCCCCAAACAGCTCACCACTCGTCAGCCATCTGTTCGATGCTTCCATGTCGATAAGAGGCTGGCTGAGTTCGTGGCGATATCTGTCATGGAGTTCCTTATTATTATTATTTATTATTATTATTATGTGAATGTTTCTATTCTTGGGTTTACCCAGGAAACTAAGGAAAATAGTTTTACGGTCTTTGAGAAACTGTTTTTTCTTGTATTAAATTATAATTTTTCATTTTATATTTTCTTTCAATTTTTACTTAGCTGCTTTTGCATTATCAGAAATTCATAAATAATTGTGTTCCTTATAATAAGATAGTATAATCTTATATATGAAAATTTCTATTTTAATAAGATCCGATTTAGAATGCTGATGATGAATGATGGAACGTTCTTATCTTGAATGCTGATTTTAAAAACCTATTTAAGGTTGTGCTGCTATCTGGTGAGGAGCAGTGGTACTAGAAAACAACATTAAAAAAAATGTAAATGAAACAACGATAAAAAATAATGAAAGCGGTGGAATTTCCAAAAAAAAATACCAGATATATTAATAAAGTTAGATACTACCTTTCGTAGAAATCAAATCTAATCTTTTTGTTTATTTCATTTTTTTTCTTTTTCTAATAAAAGTGATAGTGATAATCAGTTTCAAAATCAGTAATGGCTGATTCTAATCTCAGAGTCTGATATTAAGAAGAGATATTTTCTATCTGCTATTTGTATTTGTAGAAGAAATGCGATATATTAGGATAGTTAACTGATTAGATATCAGAAAAGTCGTCAATATCGCTTTAAACGAAATCTATTGGGTATATTTCAGTAGACTTTTATTTTTTCAGTACATTTATGTTATTACATATTTGAAAAAAAAAAGCAATTCTTAAAGATAAAAAACAGAAACCTTATAAATATTTTAAAACGGCTAATTCGGGGTATAAATTTTAACCAAGTAAATTCACAGTAAACATAAAATCAAACAATCCCATAAAATATGCAATGTATCAAACTCTTGCATTGTTAGAAGTGGCATGATAGATGCGCTAAACTTATTTATTCAAGCCATTGTCATTCAAGAGCTAAGTACAATTTCCATCACGACCACCACCATTTGTTTTGGTGCATCATTGACATACGAATGGTCTTGCAGGAGAGTTGTTGTCGCTCAAGCATTTCCAGTGACCTTCAACTAGAAGAAATCAAACGGCTGCACTAATTACATCTCTTAACTTTTTTCTTATTGCAATGGCTTATGAAGTGATATGGAGAGTTTGAAAGACATCTGTATGGTAGCATGGGATATATTGACTTTTGTCCTTGCTTCCTCTCGATTTTGAAGTTTGCAGTTTCTCTGCATTGAATACTGCAGAATTTTCATTGTGAAAAGCAGTTTTCAATAAAATAAGAAAATATTAACTAAAATACGATTACAATTCCTAAAGATAAGCCAATGCAAACACTAGAACTCGAATAAGCTACAAAAAAACTACCATACTATTTAAAGATTTTTTTATTTACTTTTCTTTTAATAAGGGCCTCGCATTGGAAGTTCTTTAAAAAAATAATTTACAAAGAAACTCATGTTCACGTAAATTCTTTATTTTACATTATATTTCTTTAACACAATATATAGGTACAGTTAAATATGTATTATTAATTATCATTTCGTTCTTTCAATAAATGGGATCGAATTTAACGACTATAGATTCATAAGGACCAAGAATCAGATTCTCCAATGAAATAGTTCCTTTCACTGACTCAGGGACATTAATACTAGTGACAACCACTTCAGCTTCGTCTGGGAAACGATATCCAGAAGTATTTGCTGAACTGAGATCCACCGTTTGATCTTCTTCACTCATATTGACTAGAACCATATAAGCAGGGTTGCCTTTCAATAAACGAATGAAACTAAATAAACCATCGGTAACAAGGGGGAATTCCAGGTTTCCAAACTGAAGTGTTGGTTCCTTCCTCAGAGAAACAAGTTTCTTGTAGACTTTTAGATGCGATCTTGGAGCAGCTAATTGAGCCTAAAAGTTAAAAAATAAAAAAATGTAAAGCTAATGAAAACGCCGTCAGAAACTACAGATTCAGTATAAAATGCAATTCAGTTTTACTACAGCTTGATATTTAATCTGAATACTTTTTAAGAACTTTTTATGGATAAATAAATAATTAATGGTTGTTATTAAGAAAACATCTTGACAATCATTTGCTATCTTAAAATTTAAAACACATTTGGACAACATAATTTTTGCGATATTAGAACAAGCATAAATGTTTTTGGTAAAAAAAAACGAAAAAAAAAACCCAAAGTCTGTTTATGTCGAGACTCTATTTTAAGTAGTTTTATGAAATTTGTTATTAATTTTAATAGTTAAGTGAAAAGGTATTCGTTATCAACGGTTGACATTTTGCCTTATCTTTCTGTATTATAATGTAAAAGATATAAACAGAAAATTTCATACATACCAGTGTACGTAATTGATTCAAATGGCATAGATAGCACAGTAAATAACAGTTGGTAAAATTCTTATATATTTTCTAAAAATGAATGCTGTTATATCAAAAAGCAAAATTTCAAATTCCTTTTTCCTTCCCCCTAGGCTTCAATTGGTTTTACGCTTTACTGAAGTTGCATCAGCTACTAGCATTTTAGTTAATGACTGTGAGTTGAAATTTCTTGTAATTTTAACATTCTTACCTTAACATTAACAACTGTATAATTTGGATGAAGTGGAAGCCATGTTTTTTCAGCTGTTGAAAATCCAGCATTTCGAGTCGAATCCCATTGCATTGGAGTTCTTTCAGGATCACGGGTGTGATACTGGAATTTGTCCTGCAATTTAATAAATTTCACTTTACAAGAAAAACAAACAAACACTTACATGGCAATGCTAGAAAGATTTTTTAACATAAAATAACCTATATACGTTCTGAAATACATTGAAGAGAAGAATTGTATGCAGTAGACATTCCAGTGCATATTTTATTTGGCCACACTATTAGTCCAAAGTTTGAAAGTCAGTGTTAATTTTGATGGGTCTGAAATTCAGTTGTTATCAACTGAACTATACTTACTCATTACTTCAAAATTCAAATCATCGAAAAGTTGTTAATCACGTTTCATCAAGTTGATCAGCCAATCATGGTCTTTGTAGATAGTCTTTGAATTCATCCGATATTGCTAAATAATATGGAGCCAGATTTGGTTTGATCTCGGCTTCATTTTTGCTGATCATATTACTGATGCAGCTGGCTTTACGATGGTTCGCTTTACGGTATTCGACTTTACGATGGTGCGGTAGCAATCTACATTCTGTAGCCATCAAACTTTGACTTTTAATCTGTAACGGGACTAGCAACAGCATATGTAACATACCACTATTTTACAGTACCTATACTATACTTGTCTAATCCTTGTGTAATGAAGTAAAGTACAATTATTGAAAAGATAAGCTTATATTCATTTATTTACTTTTTCAAGTATTGATATTCATAATAGTTAAAGACAGTAATTATTTGTGTATTTACCTATTCAGTAACAGTAGTTTCTTATTTACTTTTTATATGTAAATTTGTCATATTTATGTTCAACACACGATATTTTCTAGTTACGATGGATTCATTTGAACTTAACTCCACGGTAAAGTGAGGAGCATCTGTATATTTACTTTATAATATTTCTTTAAAGAGTATAAAAAAAAATCATCAAAGAAATACAAATTTTATAAATCAAGAATATTTTATAAAATCTTTACAGGTATTTATTTTGCTCATCTTAAATTTTGTTTTCCTTCTTCTTCAAGTCTACATTCCAATTGGAAATTTCAACTGTTATTTGGACTTTCATTTATTGCCGCCACCTGTCCCTTATTGTACTGGATGTCCCAAATTTACCCGCCAAGATTGTAAATCCCATATAAACATGGTATTTAACGAAGATGTAAAAGAAAAGAAGAATAAGAAATAAGAAAAGTTGCGAATTTTTAACTCTTTAATTTAATAATTTAGGTGTATTGCAATAAATTAGTTATTATCATATTAATTTTTCATCAAAAATTATCGTTATTAAATTACTGCTTCAATATAAATCAAATTACTGAAAATTTTAAAAAACCTTGCTTAAAATAGTCATTTCTTTGGATTTCTCTTTGGATTTTTCTTATTAAGAGAAAATAAGTCTCTTTCATTACCTTGAGAGCGGTTTAAAAGGTGAGAGTGAGGTGAGAGTGGCTTAGAAAAGGAAAATAAGACAAAAAAAAAATGGCCCGTATTTTTATAATAGCACTAAAATGTCTTGTATTTCATTGAATGTGCGCTGCAACCCTAATTTCCTCCCTTACACTTGGTCCAGCGAAAGAACGACTTTGACCTTGGAGAATACCCATGATCTCTTAATCATTCCAGGACTTAAGTGTGTCGAGAGAGACAATGGAAAATGGCGTCTCTCGATCAACAGGATCGCTGTTTTAAGCCAAACAAAGCACGTTATTGCTAACGTTAATTCTTAGTTCGAAAAGGAGAAATCAGCGAAACAGGATTAATATCTTATTAGAAAGTTAATGAGCGAACATCAGCTGTGACAGGAATTGGATTAACATCAGTGAAAGCTATTCGCCGAGAAGCGAAACCTGCAGCCGAGTATTGGACTAAAGACCATCTGGTAGAAACTGCAGTAGAAACCGTTAATTATCTCGGTAACTAATTCTTATGATTCATACAGCAGTTCTTCTGAATCCGATGAATCTATTTCCACTTTTGAATCTTCATTTCAATCCGATTAAAATGAACTTCATGAAATGAAGCTAATTTCATATTATTCTTAACAACTGCTGCGTGAATCCATAAAAATTATATCTTATCATATATAAGCTATATAAAAATTCTACACACCAAAAAAAAAGGCCCATCCAAAAAAAAGAGCTTCCAATACTGTCACCTATTATTTTCTAAATAAAATTAGTTCATTTTCACCTAACAAAAAGTAAGTAAATAATTTATTTAACAGTAATTGTCAAATATCAATGTATTATGAATTTCACATTTGAATCCTTTAATAACTGAATCTAAATGATAATACCTTCTCAGAAATAAAATACAATTTTAGAATTTTTAATGTAATTTATTAAAATACCAATACTAACGAATAATATATGTCTCAATTAAATTCTTATTCAAAAGGAAATAAACAATTGGTACCGGTAATATACTATAGTTATATTTTAATTTTTAGTTACCATTATTTTTTTTTAAGAATTACATTCTATATTGAATCAAATGAATGAAAATAAATATATTTTTGAAATTATATTTCATGAGAAATCAGAATAGTTCAATAAAAGGAATATCGTTTTATCCGTAATCTTCGAACTTCCCCGAAATGTTCACTTTCCTGCCACTGACATATAAGCACTGACATATACAATCGATTCAAATTCTACTATTGCGCCATCTGGTGTCCACGGTCGACCTTTCGCTGGGAGGACTTGAGTTTACAAATAATGGTAATCTATTTCTATAGGACAGTAATATAATCTTCTGTCGCCCAACACTACTTGTAAATTACTAAAGTAATTTATAGCAAAAGATCCCAAATAAACAAATGACTCAAAGGAGGCAACATCGCAACAGGATACCAGATTAGTGAGCATGGATTTCCACAAAAAGTTTTTTTCGACAGCAGTACCAGGAAGGTAGGCAGTTGAAATCATTCCTCCAACAATCATGAAAAAGAACAATTTCACTTTAACTACTCACACATACAAGAAGAGATCTTAAAATAGCATGTACGAGATTTTTAGGGCCCAGAACCCTATTAAATGCATGGAACGTTTTAAATATCAGCCGTCTCTGAAGAATGATGTGTGAGCTGAAAAAATGATGCGTGTTCCTTAGAAGGAATTGGAACCTTTTGCAACTGAGCAGTTGTTGGAAGAGCAGGGTTGTATCTGAACACCACTTATAGTTATCCTAGTAGTTAGCCTCAGTAATTTGCCACATTTATAAAAATGAAACTGCCTTGTTTTTTGAACTTTGACAAATTATGTCAAACAAGGTTTTATCAATTGTATGTAAGTTTCATCGAAATATTTGCATTATATCGTCCATTCTTCTTTTGTTAACTAAGGTTTAAGATAATAAAATAAAAACAACAACATTTATCTGCCAATTTTAAAATTGATTTCAAAAAAATTTGTCATAAAGCTTCTCATAAAAAACCTTAAGTTTCAATATAATAATATTGTCATAATATATTATAACTTACCTGTATATTAAAATTTGCCAAATTTACAACAAAGTAATTGCCTTGGAAATTATTTTTTTTATGTAAAACTATGTATTGATATTTAATAGCAGACTAATATTCCCAGTAAGCACATTAGAAGGAAATGAATGTGATTACTTACTTTTCCTGCATTAATTCCCTGTGGATCCTGTGCTTCTTCCCACGTGATTGGACCATTAACCATTCCTATTTCTTCCCCATAGTAAGTTACAGCAGTCCCAGGTAGAAGCATTGACACCATATTCAAACCATCAATTAATTCTTCGTGAGTTTTTGTTCCTACTCGTCGTTGATCGTGGTTTCCCAACTTAAAAAAAATAAGAAATATGCATAAACAAATTCATAATAATTAAAATTAAAAAAAGTATAAACCAGGTATACGAGTAACTGTTCATCGTATATTGACTGAGATGTGAGGAGGAGTTATGTCAATTAAGAGGGATGGAGAACAAATAATCATGAGACCGACATAATCTTACCATAAATACAGATTCTATGAAATTTTAAGAAAATCTGTTCAAACGTTTTAGCGTGATGCGCGTTGAAATAGTTAGAAAAAAATATTCAAGCAATTTAATAAGACTTCGTACACTAGTAAATAACTAAATTTAGATTACTTTATTTAATTTCTTTCTTTTACAAATAGCATTTTGTTTTAAGAAATGTGAAAACAGCTGACTATTTTTATCATCTAAAAAGTGGGAAGTTATTTGACATCCACGAAATTTTATTATTATAAATGGAATATATGGACTATTTTTGTCGATTTATGACAAATTCTAATTGAATTGAAACTTTTGTTATTTCAACTTTTCGTTTTATTTCTAAATTATAATACACTAGAAGATTGATGTAATCTAAGCTTTATGTAATTTCAAAAATTTATATAATTTTTTATGAATTTTTAAAAAAATAAAAACAGATTACGATAAAAAAGTTATTTTGAAATAAGCCTGAATAAGAAAATAAAAAAAAACACTCATAAAATCAAAATCAAGTTTATTTTATTTTTGTAGTTATGAAAATATTTAGAAATGGACTTAAGTTCATCCAAGGAAGGAAAGAGAGTTGAAATAGAATGCTGAGTTTTTCAAAAAAAAATAAATTTGTTTTCGTTTTCCACTGCATGCGAAATTTAAAATTGGTCATTGATTTGAATTAAAGTTTATATTGTTTAAATGGGTGAGCTTCGGGCTGGCTCTCCGAACTTAACTTCATCTCGTCCGCTGGTAATCGCTGAAACCTTATCTCGTGTGGAGAGTCCTCTGTTAAAGATAAAAGGTTTAACTTCTACTCACATTGTTTACTAACAATGCATTCTTATTATATTTTCGAGGTCCCAGGATTCCGCCGTTATTTCGCAGATGAACAGTAGAATTCACAGTTTGGAATAGCAAATTTTAGCTTTAGGTTTAATTAATTTGTGTTCCTATCGAAGAACCTTAGGAAAGAAATAATATAGATGCAATTCTCGACGTAAAAAAAAGAACATTAACTCTACGACCCAAAAATCTTTGGTGACAGAAACAAAATAATTTTCATTTCGGGAATAAACTAAAAATTAAAATTTTTACTAATAAATCTTAAAGGTTTAAAGTGTGAAATTAATTTATGGTCTTCGTATTCTACTTAAAAATATATTTTTAATATTAGCTTGTTATGATTAAAAAACATGAGAAACTGACAGTGATAAAGACAATGTTCAAATAAACTATAGTGGTCCCAGAGTATCGTTAGCTGTGGGCACCAGATGGCGTTATAGTAGAATTAGAACGATTGTACAGTATATTTCATTCTTTAATGCAGGAAAGTTTACATTTGGGGTATTTGTTTGAAAAAAAATAAAACAAACAAACTGATTTTAGCTTCATGTTTACTTTAATATTCATTTGTTTTTCCAATTTTATTATTTATTTCTATTTATTTATTATATGCTACGACGTAAAAACTATAGAAAAACATTATGGCAAGCACGGCAAACATACTGCTCCGATGCTAATCCTATCCCTGTGGCAACATATACTTTTTCCTAACTTTTTCGAATGAATACTCTCCTTCCATTTCTCCTTCTCAAAATATGATTTTACATTAACAATAACTTCTTTTGTTTGACTTTGTAAAGCTTTGCCTTATCCTAACTTGGCCGCCATGATGAAACCGGAAGACGAACAATATGTCCTGAAATGATTAATTGATGTTCAAGGTCACAGCCGAAGTTAGGCTGGGAGGACTCTAATCACTTTTAACGATGATATCTTATATCGAAAGTAACAAGACAAGTGAGCCAGTCAGGATTCATGTAGGTACTGCAACAAATTTAGGAAGAAAGGAAACTTCTATTCCAGAACAAGGAGATCTGTTTTTTTTTTTCCGTAAATAGGTGCAAATAGATGAGAATTTGAATTAAGCATACAATGAGGCATTTGACATTTATTTCTTCTCTCAACCAAAACACAACAAATTATTGCAAGAAACTCATTCAGCCGTGGACCATGTTGCTATCGATCTCTTCCACAAGTCCTTCAGGAATTAGTTTCATCGCTAAATCTCTACGACGTGGGATCTTGCTAGGAAAACTCCAGTTCTTCTCATTTCCTGTCAATTAAATAACGACTGGCTAAATGGAAAACTATTCAGTCATCCAGGCAATGCTTTTAAACCATATTACCAGATCGACCAAGGCAGCCCACCCTTGTACAGACTGAAGCTGTTATGTAAAATGAACGTTGTCGTGATCTTGTACAGATCATGTTTGTAGATATGTTTGCTGTTCGTAGCAATCAGAGGATGCTGGCCCTCACAGCCAAGTATCACATAACTTACAGAAGCTAAAATCATTAACAAGTGGCATAAATATTAAAGCTTTCTTTAATAATAAAGTCATTATCTTCTTGCCGTAAAGGAGGACTCAGGGACATAATGAGCACAACACAGTCCACTGGAATTGATGTTGAACTGCAATGGTATTTAATAGCCAATGCTGGGACTCTTACCCACAATCTCTGCCGTCAAAATTATGAAAACAGATTCTGATAATTTGAGAATAATTTAACTAAAATTATCTCCAATAGTATTAAGAAGAACTAAAATAAAAGGGTTTTACGTGTTGTCATATCTATTCGATGATGACTGTAAGGCCCAACACAAGAATAAACAAAACCAAGAATAATAATTATTGCCTTTTGCCTTTGGGAAGCCATAGCTAGGTTGGCTCATGGTTTTACCTTAGGTCTGCCTTTCTGATTCGTTTTTATCGAGGGGACGGGCTAGGGCTGATGAACCAGATGCATGGTGAAACAGCTGTTCCCTAGTTCCCCTCATAAAAATGAATCAGAAAAGGCAATTGTTTTGTTTATTCTTGTGTTGGGCCTTACAGTCATCATCGAGTATTAAGAAGAATTTAAGTAGATACTTACTGTTGTACAATCAAGAAATGCAATAGAAACAAATAATATTTTTTTTTTGTATGTGATTGTATTTAACATTTTCTTTGAAACTTGGAATAAAAGAGAACAATTATTTCTTTGATACTTACCACCCAATTACTCCATCTTCCTTTTGGAAGGTTATTCAACCAACTACGGATAATTTGATACATATCACGGCCTGAAGTTGATTTGCGTAAATTATTAACAATTTCAAAGTTGAACGGGAAGTCACACAACGGAGCAGAAGAATTACCAAAATACTTTGCAACTATTTGTGGTGCATCGTATATTTCTAACATAAAAATCCTATAAGTAATAAAAATGGTAAAAATAATTAATTTTGACGTTTATGCTTTGCACTCTATTTTCTTGGAGAAAAAAAACAAAAAAACTTAAAACTTTTTTTTTTTTACTGACTAAAAAGTTATTATAAAATAGATGACTAGAATATCACAATTTTTTTATTACTATTCTCATAATTACAATAGCATATTTTCATATAGTATTTTTTCATAAATTAGAAGGGATACAAAAATACTAAATTAATTAGTATGTGCTTGTTTATGAAAAATACACTAATAAAATCAGATATTACTTAGCGTTAACTGCTAAAGAAAAAAAATCTGTTGTTGAAGTTAATAAACATTTTTATTTTTACTGTTTTCTGAGCAATCCTCAAGAGGTAAAGCGCTATAGAGAAGATGAATCGGGTTCATTTCACGATGAAAGTCGGTTATTTTTCCTCCAGGAGAGTACAGTAATTGGTAAACAACCCTCTGTCTAATTGGTGTATATTTCTATTACCTTATCCTTACCTTCTGCGCATCTTCTGAAGAGAATAAAGACTTTATACTTCAACTTTAAGGCTACTTACTAATGATTTTAGCTTCTACAATTTAAGGCTTTCAAAATAAAATTGAGGAAACTAGAAATCAATAGAAATTCAAATAATTTACATTCAGGGATACAAAGTACAGCAATAATTATAATATTCAGTAAAAATTATAATATTCAAAGGAAGTTTACATTTAATTATTTAAAGTAATAACGTAATTTGACATTATTTCAGAAACACTTCATCATCCAAATATTCCAGTGTCCTATGTGCGGCGATAAGCCTTCACAATTAAAGGTCTTTTATAAGACATTTTTAGCTAAAACTTGACTTGTAACGATGCAGTGCTTTCTGTAAAGTGTATCCGTTTTCGACACTTCATCATTAACTAAGTTACAGTCTCGAAGCTGGAAATAACGTTTTGTGAACCATGTTTGCAATTTCGTTGAGTTAAAGTAGAGTTAATTCCATGCATTCACAAATATAATGTTAGTAATACATCATATCATCGTGAATACAGGGAATTAAGTCTTCATTTAATGAAAAGTCTTACATTTTTTAAAATGCAAATGGTGATATTTTCAAGGGTCAGATTAATGAAATTATAGGAGGTTCCTCAGGATATTTATAAGTTATCTTTTGGGTTTTAATTTTGAAAAGTTTGATACTGGTTCTTAATATATTCATAAATATTAATAGCAAGAAACTTGAAAATATCTTTACCTATGAAAATTATTACTTTCTTTATAAGTATCGAGGATTTCTTGCCATTCCCGTATTAAGCCAAAATTATCTGGTAGATTTTCCGTATAGATATGATTGAGGTAGTTGTATTCGTCCTGTGAAAAATTAATAAAATTAAAATGTGCACAAAATTAGAAAAGTAAATTTTAAGACGATGCAATATTAAAAAGTAATAATAATAATAATAGTGATGTGAATATCAGGAATTGAAAATATAGAAAACAATTTGAGATGATCCAAGTTATCGAATGAGCCACATTCGGTAAATACATGCATGTATACTTGAAAATAAAAACAACAAAATGTGTTCGGCTAGAGATACATTACTGATGAGACAAATTGTAATAGACTACAACACGGTCGTTAATAAATGCAGTGTATCATTATTAAGCTACTATCAATATCGATTTCAACAAACTTTCATGAAGAAAGCAGCCAATATGTTGAATTTGCTGTAGAGAAAGGGCAACAATGAAAACTGAAGAAAGTTTAGGCAGTGTTCATCATACTATTGACAATTATAATTGTAACTTTATTAGATGACTTTATCTTTGTGAATTTTGAATATTGATCACTGTTGATTATACAGAAAGCATTTTATGTTCCAGTTATAGATATATTCACATTGCAATTTTAATTTCATCGTATATTTCTCTTACTTCATGATAGAATACATGGCAAGGATTCACTATGCAAGACATACTCGAAATCTCGTTTTTCAGTTTTATTTAATGTAATCTTACACTCTCTTGAGTTTCCCTGTTGAAACCATGTCTAATTCTTTCTTTATGATCGGCTTCAGTGTTATTGCTTGACTACTTTATTCCAAAGACGTATTTAAGGATATGGACCGAAGGGGCCCCAGTCCCTGAAATTTCGAAATATATAAAATATTCCCTATTTGCTTTCGATTTTTTTTCATTAAATGGCCAGTTGAGAAGAACCCCGCCATCTCCTCCGAAATTTTGAAGATGATTTTTTTTTTGGCTGTTGAAGGTCGGCTTCCTAACTTAGTCCATCCCGAAACAAAATCATATGTGTTAATAGTTGCTGTTGTTAATAGTTCTTACACAGATTAAAAAAAAGAATAGTAGAAATAGGTTATTGAAGGTTAATAGGTTAATAGGTTATTGATAGGAAGTCTAGGCTAAGGCTGGAAAGCATTTAATATCGTGTACTGTGTATAAGTAAACATTTGTAAAAAAAAAAAAAAAAAAAAGTTTTCCTAAAATTAAATTTGGACTATTCATCTAATAAAAAAAGTCATTAAAAAGAAAAGATAAAGCCAGAAATTTTAGATTCAAAATGGAAAACTACAAGTCTATGAATAGTACATAAGTAAAATATGAAAGTAAAATATAAAATAAACAAAATATGATATTCCTTACAGGCTGTGAATTTGGATCGTTGGACAAAGGTTCATCCAAATATCTCTCATCTTCAATCATCCATTTAACAGCATCAACACGATATCCATCTATACCTTTATCTAACCAGAAGCGAATTACTTTCTAAAATGAATAAATAAAAATAGTTTTAAGTAAATACATGAAATATAAATTTCTCAAATAAAAAAGAAAATAAAAAAAAATCTTCGATTATTAAAAAAAAAAAAACCCTATATATATTTTCCTTAATGATCCAAATGAACTGTCTACAACTCTATCGGGGAAGGCGGGATTGGGCTGATGAGTTCGTTGAAGGACGAAACGGCCGTTTCCAATTCCTTCCCATAATCGAACAGAAAGGCAATTTTATTCAGGTGCTGAATTTCTTCTTATTTTGGTTGTCAAACATTTTCACAGCACGTTAACTTCTGATTCAACTCTATCATGTTTACTAAAAACTCAATAGTTTTCCACTTAAATTAATAGCCAATTCTTATATTCTCCAAATTTTATGGAACTTCTTCTTTTATTGTGTTGATACTAACATGCCAGTTGACAACACTGATAAGAAGGGATTGATTGTGTTGAATGGATCACCGACTGAATACTTTCTCGTGAGTTGAAAATACAGATAAGAGGTTCAATATATGAATACCTGTTATTCTATGAGGGAGTAGAGGGTAATACTCTTCCGATTTCGAGATTTTTGGTGTTTTAATGGGATGTTTTAATATCTCACTGTTGTAGTAATTACTGCAAATATTAAGAGTAGTGTAGAGATAGAATGCCAGCCTTAAACCGAATGAAAGAAGTTCGTTTATATTCCTTTTAGATAAGTAACTTTTTTTTTTTACTTTTTCCCTTATCCGTTTTTGGATCATAAGTCGTGGAGAGTTTCACTCCTTGATGGGGGGTGATGTGCTGCTGTCGTTTGAATAACAATCCAAGAGACACCCTTAGATGAGAGTCAGACTTTGCCTCCTTTTAAAGAAGGAACAAACACTGAATGAAGAAGAAAAAAACAAGTAAGCCCCACGCTGAACCCTGACTCAGAGACATAAGGTTCGTGGTAGGCCGTCGCTTTCACCAGAAGGCTGTGCCGGTTACGGCAGATAATAATCTCGTTCGTACTAATTACCTTGCATCAAATATTCTCCCTCCCTTAGCTGTAACATAGTTCGTTTTGTTGTCGTTTTATTTTAACTTTTTCAATTTGAATCAGAAAATAAAATAAGAGTGAGAACAGTAAGAAGGATGTTGGTTTTAGTTGTTTTAAGTTAAAAAGAATACGTTTTATTAAATTGTTTTATTTTTAAGAAATAAAAACCAAATACTGCTCATAAATAAACACTCACAAAACCCTTTGACCTAATGTTCATTAGGAACAGAAAGGTTGATAGCTCTGATGAGTCCCTAAAAAAGGACGAAACGGCCGTCCCTGATACCCTCTGATGATAAACTCAAAGGCGTGAATGTTTATTTATGTGCTGTATTTGATTTTTATTTCGTATTGATTTTCTAAACGTTAAATTTGTTTTCCATGACTTAAGACTTCTTGGTTTGGTTCCTTTTTTTTGCAATCAAAAGACTTTCTGCCTCTAATGATCATTAGGTCAAAGGTTATTTGAGTGCACTTCAGTACCTACGTTTTATTGTTGTTTTTGTTGTTCGGGAGTCACTTTCGGGAGCGAAAATTATTTCCGTTTATTTTCAGGCCTTTCTGGGTTTATTAACGAAGGTCGGGCTGATGAGTCCCTAAAAAGGACAAAACAGCCGTTTCCGATTCCCTCTGATGATAAACTCAAAGGCGGGAATGTTTATTTATGTGCAGCATTTGGTTTTTATTTCATATTGATTTTCCGCACTTTAAATTTATTTTTCTTGTTTTATTTTTGTTTAAGAAATTTTGTTGTAAGTTTTAAAATAACCTGTTTTAAGCTTATGTAAGGGATTATCGATGTATATCCGTAATTTTTTTATTCGAAACTTGCGAAGATATCTAGTTATCCCTTTCCTGTTTCGACAGGAGCCAGTTTGTAAATAATGACTGAAGGGTTTTCCTTTTCTTATTTGCTTATTTTCCAAAAATTTTAATTGTATGTTGATTTTGCTATAATATTAAAATTAATTCAATCATTATTCAAAATTAAAGCAACTCTATTATGAATTTTCAAGCAATCAATAACTCAAGACCAGCATCTAATTACTACTAATCTTACATTGTATACATTTTATACTAATTCTACATTATAATTAATATTTTCGCTATTTATTTCAATGGTTCAGTAATAATTGGCCTGTATGTAAAAATGATAATGTATTACAGTCAGTAATAAAACTAATTGCTTTTTATTTCGGCTCTGAGGAAAAAAAACTTTACTCGACCTGCTTGTTTGGTTGTCCCTCCCTTCCCTCACCCCCCACCCCCATTCCCCCATAAAAACAAAAAAAAACCCCACAATAACGTGGATCTCTACATTACAATCAAAAAGCAAAATCTTATTTTCATGGCTGTAATAAGTAGGGATTCCATTTGCTTGTTCCCTCCTCCTTTCAAATACTACTATTTGAAGGATAACAGATTTGAAGGATAACAGAATTAGAAAATATAAGATGTCCATCAGCAGAAAGAATCTGAGATAATCAGCTGACAAGTCACTTTTCTGCCACTCATTACGTCGTCATTTCTACGAACTACTATAATGCAAACGACTAAAGGAGATTCGATTAAAATAATATTGAAAATATCAGAATCGAGCAGTATTGGACCCTAAAATACATACATACATATTTTTACATGTGTCTTTATCTTAGAAAAGATCAATATAGGAGTTGATAAACTATCATGAAATCCTCATAGAAGTATAATGTCAAAACACTTCTAAGATTTCATGTAGACCTAAGTATTGCTTTTTAGAATTATATTTAATACGAATTATGTACGAAGATCTTCGAAAATCAATATTACTTCGATAAACGAAAAACTATCCCATTTCACTATTAATAGTCAATAGTTTGTCATCAGTTCAACCTCTACTGACTTATCTCCTATTTTTATTATCTATTTGTTAAAAGCTTACTAATTTAGAATTCATTATCAATCATTTTAAATTGTTTCCTTTTTGGATAACTAAAATATTAATACAACTTCTAAAAACCTTCCTGCAACTAATAACTTAAAACGTGAAACTTAACTCAGTTAGTATTTACCTCTATTTCTCTCCTTAGTGCTTTATTTCGGAAATTGAAATCTGGTTGCTCTGGAAGAAATTGATGAAAGTAAAACTCTTTTCGTATTTCATCATATTTCCAAGCAGAGAACTTAAAAATGCTTAACTATAAGAAAAAAACAAAATAGAAATTATTATATGATTTTAATATTCAAATAATTATATAATCATTACGTAATTTTATCATTTTATCAAATTGTATTTGAATACAGTAACGATATGTAGATGAGAAATCATGACATTAAACTATACTGTATATTACATTAAATTTACAGAAAGCTGAATGCCAGCAACGTAGAGTTGAGATGAAGCTAAAATAGTGTGCTTTATTTCAACATTACTACTACTAAGGCTGAAATCCTTGACCATTTTTTTTATCATTACAAATTTTTCATTACATTTAATTATGTAACATTTAGTTATCAATCAATTATGTCATTTTTCAGACTTTCTTCATCAAAATAAGTTTAGAATTGACAATTTCGTAGCTTAATTCAGTAATACCTACGCTATGCTTATTACAATAGTTTCGATCAAACAGAATTTATGAATATGTAACTTTACAAACCCAGTTATTTGGTGGATCTTTTCCATTTTCTCCTGTTCCGTTTTTCCAGACATAATAATCAGTATATGGGTCAATCCTATTCCTGCTTTTCTCAAACCATTCATGTTTATCACTGCTGTGATTTGGTACAAAATCTAGAACAACTTTGATATCTGTAAAATAAAAATATCAAGTAAAAATTCTTCTTTATCAACATTAGATTCACTGACTATTTAAATAATCAAAAGTAAAAATAAATTAAATTTATAGCAAATAGATTTTTTTTATGTATTGTAATAGAATTAATAAATGAAATTGATATTATTTCAATAAATTAGCCATGTTAGAAATTAGGAGTTCAACTAATTTTAATTTATTTATTAATTTTTTAATTATCTTCGGAATAATAAATAACTGAATGTTATTCATTCCATAGAAAGCAAATAATTTATTACCAAATACCTCTTTGATGTGCTTCAGTAAGAAGTTCTTCAAAATCTTCCATTGAACCAAACATTGGATCAATGGCTTCGAAGTCTGAGATGTCATAACCAAAATCTTTCATTGGACTGGCAAAGATGGGACTCAGCCAAATTGTCTCCACTCCAATATCAGTGAAGTAATCTAATTTCTTTGTAATCCCTACACAATATTAAAACGAAATGGTAACATTGGAATTCTAAACTGTTCAGAAACATTTATGTATAAATTTAAGAGACAAATCTAAAACCTAGAATTTTTTTTGAAACACTTAAAAATTAAATTTTTAGAGTAAATGAATACATTCATCACGTATTCAAATAAATTATCAAAATAGATACAAAAACGATCAAAACATTTTACGGAAATTTATTGCAAAGGCAAAACAATATTTAATTGGAAATGTAATAATTATTAATGAGGCCTCAGAGCATCGATTCATGCTGTAAATGAGGTTACACAAACTTCTAATTGGCAGCGAAGCTCATTCTTCGAGACTATCCAACATCTTGTAGGTCTTTGGTTAAGGCGCATTAAAAACTTCCTTGGCACTTGCGAGGTCCTGGGCAAGTAAACTTCGCTGATCCATTTTAGAGTATGGATTCCTAATTTTCTAAAATCGAGTTTTTTTTTTTTTTTTTTAATGTTTGCTTTTAAAATAGTACAACTTAAACAAAAATAATGTCGAGTTATGTATTTTTCTCCAATTTTTTTCTGTTTTTATTAATTAATTTTTTTACTAAATTTTATTAATTAATTTTTTTACTAAATTTTATTAATTAATTAACTTGTTTTAATGTAGAGTGAGGCCCCAAAAGGGGCGAGGCCATGGTCAAATACAAGAGTCCCGTCCTAATAGCTGCCTTCAGGAAGACATTCTCCTAACTGTTTTCCTAAGGGCCCCAAGTGTGCACTTTGGAGAACAGGCTGACCATTCCATCTAATGAATACTCTGACTTTCCAGAAATTCGTCGATCAGATTAGCCAGGCCCGGATTTCCGCCTAGGCCTAGAAGGCCCGGGCCTGAGGCCCCCAGCCAGCCGAGGGGCCCTGCCGTATTGGATTGTTTTTTTTTTGGTTGTAGATTTTCGGGATTGGGGGGACGCAAATATCAAGTGCCTAACGATTCTCCACCAACGAGATTAGTTGGTCAACCCGATGACGCCCGCGTTTAACCTCCGAGTAAGATAACCGGTACCCATTTGATAGAGGACTGGATGAACCCTGGGTTAAATGTGGAGGAGAATAACCGTGGAAGAATCCTCTGGAATTGAACCCTGGCTCCAGTCCGTAGTTCAATACCAAAATCACGGGACTACCGGACCTACAAGATCACTGTACTTTTATATAATATAGTCATTATACATCCCTTTTAAAGCAGAACATAAACCTAATATTTCCAATCTTTTACATATTTCATCTGCTTGTCAGAGAAATTTTATGATTTTTTTTAAAGTTTTATATTTTTAATCATATTTTTTAATACTTAAATGCTTTTTTTATGATCATCTGACTAAACAAGTCATATTTTGTTGCTGTAACATGTTTTGTAGTCTCGTTTATGATTTACTTGCAAATTTCTTAGCGTATTATTTTTACTTTTCCTGGTGTTTCAGTGCGATTATTATTGTATTCTTGTGTCATTAAACCCAGTCAACCATAGTTACTTTACATTTTTTTTACGAGTATAAAAGTTTTTTTTCTAAATAAAAGCTTATTAGAGATTAATTTTAATAAAGTTATAAAGTAATAAAATTTTAATCTACAATAATTATTTAAAAAGTTTGAAAATTTAAACAATCCCGAAATAAAAAGAAGGAAGATTTTCTTGCTTTATCATCAATTAAATTATATTACAATTCATTAAATTTCTCTAATCAATAGAATGTAGATCGTTTAGGATCAAACCATTGCTTACCTCTGAGATCTCCAACTCCATCGCCATTTGTGTCCATAAATGACCGTGGATAGATTTGATAAACCACACTTCTTTGCCACCAGTCTAAAGGTTTAGTTGCATCAGAATTTCGAAGAGTTGACGATTCGCATTTATTTAATAATAAGACAAAAATAGCCAGGAAGGCAGAGTAGAACAGACCCTTGAAAACCATTCTGTAGCTTTGTCCGTTTGATAGAATTTTAGAATCGATTTATATAAATGTTCTTATCTGATAACTTTTAATCTCTGATTGAAACGATGACCTTCAATAAAATAACTTGAGAACTGAGGCTGCTTTACACCTCACCAACTTCATTGCTATTTTGAAATGTCTTATGTTTTTAAACAGAACACAACGAGTAAACTTCTTAAATGATGATACGCTAATTATTTTGAACAAGATCTTTTATTACAGAAAATTCAATTTTTTCTAGTAGTTTTCTTATTCTGAAAAAAATTGTTAATTTTTTTTTTTTACGAATGTGGTTCATGAATATTTGCTAATTTGCAGAAACAATCACTTCGACAGTGAACCATTCTTTGGTGGTGATGGTGTGTGTGTGTGTGTGTGTGTGTGCGTGTTTCTAACCAAGATGGACGTGGAACCTGAACTTTTCTGCAACATTCCATTGCGTTATTGTATCATTTCATTTCCCTGACTACTTAGAAGACTGTTCAGAAGATTCAATATTTACATTTCCTCTTAGAAACTCTGCTCTGGTGGTCGAATTAATTGGAAAGAATTATATATGAGCTTTGCTGCTGTGTATTTCTCTGTATGAACAATGCTAATCAATTTACATATCATACTCTTCTATCAGCAATTAATTAAATTTAAATAAAAAATTCTATATTTTACCGGAGATGTATCTATTCGGTATCTCTGCATTTTCCATCTAATTTATGATCTGAATATGAAAGAAATACACGATTTGCGTAAGTAGTTCATTTTTTCTCATTGAATATAAAATAAATAGAGGAAGAGAAATGAGATAAACAGACTTGCACTTAGTGTAGTCTCGGTCGTTATTTTTGCTCAAAATCGAATTCTGAAAAAGTACTTCTGATAATGTATTCAGTATTTCGTACCCGCTTTATGTTTCTGAAACAAAACACTTTTACAGAATTTCGACCAAAATTAATAAAAGAATAAAAGAAAAAAAAATGACTGCATTTATCTTCTAAATTTTTTGTGTTTAGTTGTTTAATTTCTCTTACTGGATGATTACAGGAAAGATTCAATTCTAAATTTCCAAGAAAAACGACATACTGTAATAAAGGCTTTACTATTAATGATACGCTGAAATAAACAGAAGCGAAGAAATTGTCTTCTTATATCTCTCCTTTTGTTATTATCTCTTCCTTTTCTTATAAAAGATTTTTGAATAGTACAATAAAACAGTGCAAAGAGTGATATTAAAAAGAGTTATATTAAAAAGAGTTATATTACTTAAAGAGAGATATATTAGTAACAATAAAACGATTAAATCCTACAATACCGCTTGTCTTCTTTATATCATTAGGTGAAAGACATTCCAATTATAATTTTTATGTCCTTAGTGATGTTTCTCAAAAAGGGTACTGCGAAATATGCATATTTCTATTGCTTTTGTAATTGCATATTAAACTCATTATGAAAATTATTATACTGCGGGAATATTGAAAATATTAAGTATATCAAAATTTTTTAGTTTTTTTACGGCTTCAAAACTATCTTTGATATAAAAGGAATTCCTGATCCGATACGAGTATTCATGATCGTATCTCGTATTCTTGACTTATCAAAAAAGATAAATTTTTACCTAGATTTACTTAACCTTTTTTTTTTCTTTTGTTTCAAATTTATAAAAGAAAGATTTTTACTGATAGTAAAATGCTTTTTTTTCTATAGTGTAAAGTGTTAAAAACTTAATACAAATATCTCTTAATATATATATATATATCTCTTAATATATAATCTCTTAATATATAATATACGAAAAAAAAAATAGAATTTAACTCAAATACAAATTGTTACCCAAATAATGTAAAAGCAAATATTGCAATTTTTTTTAAACAACCATTTTATATAAGTTTATATTAACTATAGCTAAATGCTGCTTCTATTTATTACAATTAAACTTTTATTATATTGAAAGTTGTTTAGAAGGCCTTAATTTATTACCAAAGTAATTATTCTACTGTTAATTCATTAGAATTAAATAAATGTACTTAATATAATTCCTAGAGAAATACAAAACACATTTATAATTCTTTAATTATTTTTTCCTTAAACATAAAATGATCCTTTAGAAATAAAAGGATCCTTAAAAATAAAATTTAACATGCATGAATTGAATCTAGATGACGGGAATCGGGGACAGATGTTTCTGCCTTATTAGGGTGTCATCAAACAGAGTTATTCTCGATGATAGCAAGTTAAATTATATTTCTTTTATACTTTTAGTTCTTTGGGTTTTTTGTTTTCACAATTAAATTCTTTGAGCCCGGCAGTGGCCAGGACAAGGGATTTAATTTTGTAATTATTACAGTTTATTTTTAATGTTGTATGTTTTTTTGTTGGGTTACACCTCCGGGAGCAGAAGTGGGATCCTTAACCTTTTCGCTCACTTCTGCGACTCCTTATGTTTGGGCATTTGATTTTGTTACTTAGATACTCTTTACTTTCTCTGAATAAATGGGATTAAACTTAAGAACAAGAGCTTCGTAAGGACTAAGAATCAGTTTCCTTAATGATACTCTTGAGTTAGTAACAGCTGCAGATCCGTCTGGAACATTGATGCTAGCGACTTCCACCTTTGCTTGCTTTGGAAAATGATATCCGCTTGTTTTTGATGAACTGAAATCCACTTTTTGTTTTTTATTGCTCATGTTGACAACCACCAAATAAGCTGGGTTATCCTTCAGCAAACGGATAAAACTGAACAAACCATCGGTAATAATGGGGAATTCAAGGATTCCAAACTGCAATGTTGGCTTTTTTCTCAATGAAACAAGTTTCTTGTAGACTTTTAAATGCGATCGTCGAGCTGCGAATTCAGTCTAAAAAAATTCGAGATAAAGAGAATGAGACAACTCATGCTACATATTGTAATATCTAATACCTTTCAGCATGTGGTAATTAATTCATAACTCATCTGAACAACTTTGGAAATAATTTCAAAATCAATTAAAAATTATTTACATAGGCCCACAACAATATCTTATTAAAAAATAAACCTATCTTATTAAAAACATATCTTATTAAAAAAGTCTTCACAGCCAATTGCTATTTCAGAAATTAAATAATGTATAGATGATATATATATTTAAATACAGATATGTGTCCTTTGTAAGAGTTAGTAAGAAAAAAGTGATCCTTCCAACTTTATCTAGAGTTTTTGTTTATTTAATTCATTTGAAATTTATTTAAAGAGTTGATATTTAGATAAAGCGTAGTTATTACCTAATAGAAACTAAGAAAATAATTGTTGGTATATAAAAACTAGAAAATTAATAACATAATCATTTTAAGAATAGGAAAAAAAATTAAGAATAAGTTAAAATTTCTTTTAGAGAAAACCGACTTCCTTGACTGGTGTAATTTCACGTTTTAAGCAATATACAATTCAAGAAATGTTTATAGAATTTAAGCCTGATTAACGGAAGCTCGTTATTAATAATGTTAACATTGTCGCTATCGAATTAGATGTTTCGGAAAACAATAATTATAACAGAAGTTGTCTTTAGTTTAAGAAATTTCATGAAATTCTTCCAAGGTCTTTAGCATAAACTAAAATATATATTACAGATTATAAAATTCCTAAGTTCAACAAATAAGAACTGAATTATTTCAAACAGATAGATAAGAGCGCCTAACACAAATTTCAAATTCGCTCTTCTCTCCTCAGGCTGCAACTGTATTTAGGGTATTTAAAATTTATTAACTTTCTGTATCAACACCTTAGATTTAAGCTAGGAGTTGAATTCTTTTTTTATTATAACATTCTTACCTTAACATTGATTATTGTATAATTTGGGCTGATAGGAAGCCATGTTTTTTCAGCTGTTGAAAATCCGGCATTTCGAGTCGAATCCCATTGCATTGGATTTCTCTGAGGATCAGTGATCACAGACGGAGAATGTTTCTGCAATTTAAAATAAAACTCCATTTATTACGAAAAACAGATAATACTTTTTTTATCTTCAATTGCAACACTTTTTTTTTTTCAAGCACAGAATACTCTATTACAGTGGTTCCCAACTTTTATCAATTCGAGGCCCCTTTAACACTTGCTACGCTTATGCGCCCCCCCCCCCACCCACCCAAGAAAAAAAAATAAACAGAGACATGTTTGACGTGATAGCCTATATTTTACAATAGCTTAAAAATATTAAAAGAATAATATAAACTGCAACTATTATTAAAATTTGAAATTTAATAGTTTAGTTATAATTAAATTTATTATAAATTTTAGATTTTAGTGTGGCCGTAAACTAAGCATGGACCTTGAATACTGTGAACGGAAATGGTATCCAATAGGCCTAACTTTACCAATAACATTTCTCAGATGGCAATGGTAAGACAGATCAGGCTTTCTGTAGACTGAAAAATTCATTGGCAAAATAGGTGGTTTTCTCGCGATGTTTCAGTTAGTCATTCAAATTTATTACAGTAAACTCCCGATTATCCGCGGAATTGGATGGCGCGGCAACCACGGATAAGCGAATTCCGCGGATAATCCGAAATAAGACGAAAAAGGACAAAAATTAACACAAAAATGCTTTTAACATGTTTTATTTAAAATAGCAGTACATACTTTACAAACAATTATTTTATTTTATTTTACTTTAGTTTCTTACTTTTTAACAAAAAAAAAAAAATCAGTTTAATTGTTTTTCTTTTTTCGTGTCGTACTTGGACGTCGCTATATATGCCTCTTTTATTTTTACCTTATTCTAAATTTAAAAAAATGTTTGTTGATTCCGTAATTTATTGTACAGTAAAAAAAATGGAAATAGGAGAGGTCCGCGGATAATCGGGAGTTTACTGTATTATTATTTTTTTTTAATGTTCCTCGGTCCTATTAGGTATGTTTGTAATAATGCACATCTGTAATGTAGGTACTGCTGAAAGGTTTAATATGAATAATTAACAAAATTAAAATAAAAAAACGTTAATTCCATGATTACCTTACATTTGTAATTTAATATTTTCATCAATTATGTCTGAAATTAATCTTTCCTTTATATCTTTAATTTTTTGAAAATCATAACTTTCCTATTTAAATTGTTTGAATAATTTCTATATTATGACCATTTAAGCGGTAGCCATAATTATTTCATCACTATTACTAACTTACTTTCCTTGTTTTAGTTCCATGTCGATGCTTTGCGTCTTCCCATTCAGTAGGACCATCAACCATACCTATTTCTTCACCATAATAAGTTACAGCAGTGCCAGGTAGAAGCAAAGAAATCATATTCAAACCATCAATTAGTTCTACGTGTGACTTTGTTCCAATACGATGCTGATCATGATTTCCCAACTAAAAAAAAACAAAACAAATTCATTAATTTGAAATATTGGCAACAGCTTTAGAATCTAGAATTATACTATTAAGATAACTTCCTTTAAAAAACTAAAAAACAAATAACAGCTAATTATGGACAACAGAATAAATAAATACAGTACAAAAATCAAGTAAATATAACAAAAAAAAAAGTTCTATACTATCTGTTGCTTAATGTAGATTTGTATTCGGTAAATAACTTACCTGATGAATTTTCTGATC
>JAFIDM010012231.1:77273591-77287152 GCA_023159025.1 Thereuonema tuberculata
TGTATTAGATAGCATTAAGTTACAACCGCTATTTATCGTTATTTACACTTAAAAGCAAATCTAGTTAAGGAAAAACAAAGTATTTTTGCTTGATTTCAAGTATTTTTGAGAAGATATTTTATGGAAAAAACTACTTTTAACTTATTTTACTCCATCACTTCTTTTTTGAGGAAACAAAGCTGTTTTATTTGTTTCTAATTTTATAGAAAATTAATCCCAATCCGTAATTTTAGGTTGTTGCGTATAGTCTTGTAATACGTATGAACGGATTTTCATTTGTAATAGAAAATGATGAAAAAAAAAACGCGAATATATTTATAATTGCTTATACATAAACACCTAATACTATAAATGCAATTTATGTTTGATTTTTGTTTTATTCCGTTTGATTTTTGACTATTTGATTTTTCTTCTTGGAAGTTTGCAATGATTTGCTTTTTATATGGAGAAGAGGTGAGAATTGATAGTGACATTCGTGCTTATGGCACAGACGCTATGTCAGTAACATGTAGAAGCTTCATAGCGTTTTGTGGAGTGCATGATTCTTGTGGTGACGTGGTGCTGCTAGGTGATTTAATATAATCGATTCCTTATGGGTCACAGTAGGAAATTCAGTAAGTCCATTACTGCTATTTCCTCCAGCTTGTTTTGACCATTCGTACAGAAAACAAACATAAGAAAAAAATGATTTTCTTTTATTATTTTTTATATGAATACAAACTTGGATATAATGCATACATAAACACTTTCCACATTTTTGTCAAAGTAATAATAATTAAAAAGAAAAATGTTTAAAAACTCGATTTTAGAAAATCAGGAATTACAGCATATTCTCATATGCAAAGGCTAGAAGAAGTAGTTTAATTGCAGACTTCCAAATCATCCAAAGTGACTTACGCTTCACCTTAAGATTTCTTGTATTTGAATTAGATATTAATGCAACAAGTGTTCCTTTGATACTTACCACCCAGTTATTCCATCTTCCTTTTGGAAGTTTATTCAACCAGTTGTGGACAATATTATTCATATCATGGCCTGAAGTTGTTTTATTTAAATTATTAACCATTTCAAAGTTAAATGGGAAGTCACACAAGGCAGCAGTAGAATTACCAAAGTACTTTGCAACTGTTTCCGGTGAATCATATACTTCTAACATAAATAATCTACAAACAATAAGAATAATAAAAAAATATTAATTTTTACCCACAATTACTATTAAAAAACTGTAAAATTTCTTTTCATTGCTTTATAATTATTTTTTAATTGTAATTGTAAATTAGAAGAACAGTTTAGTTTTTTTTTATATTCTCATAATTAGAATATTCTTGATTTATGAAAATAACATCTATTAAAAATACTTTATTTCTAAAGATTTCTTTACGTTATTATTGTTTTTAATGCTTGTTAATAAGGTATAAAATTTAAGTAAAGCTATTACATATTTACATTATCAACATAAAATAATAAGCTTAGAATCTATTACAATCGGTAGAGAATGGTTGCATTAAGAATTTTAAGAATACCATTCAGTAAAAATCTAATAATTAACCAAACTTAGCTAATGAGAATTACAGAGCATATTTAGCGTGTGCTTTATTTTTGAGTCCAACATTAAGAAAATAAAACTACTAATATGAGTAGCTAAACAGTAATAATTAACAAAATTTATAATTGTACGAGCGGCTTTCGGCCAATCTATGGATATCCCATCTTAAGCGAGATCTAGCGGAATATTCTGTTGAAGATGACGTGTGTGTGTGTGTGTGTGTGTATTCTGGCCGAAGAGTTCGAGATAATAATATTTTGAATTTTGAATACTTGTTTTTAGCTATTCATATATACAGTATGTGTTGGTATTTTTACAAAAATGAAGTTAAGCTTAAAACTAAGATTTTAATTTAGTTTTGCTCTTCATTAATATTGAAGATTCATTAATATTAATGAAGATTCTTTTCAGATTTCATATTTACAGAATGATATTTCATTCTTTTGACCTAGAAGCAAACTATCAGTCCGTCACTGAGGAATATAATTTAACAATTTTAATGGTAATATTTTAATATTGAATTCATAAATATGAATAATAGGAAAATATTATTACCTGTGAAAATTATCCTTTTCTTCATAAGAGTCTAGGATTTCTTTCCATTCCCTTATTAAGCTTAAAGTTTCTGGTGTATTTTCCGTGTAGATATGACGGAGATAGTTGGGATCCTCCTATAAAATATTCAAGAAAAATTATTCGAGAAGTTGCTGCTTCAAATAATGGAGTTGAATTTATTTCCTTCAATTAGTCATCTGAAAATCAATTAATTTTTATGTTAAAAATTCGTTTCGCTCCAATTTTATTCCACAAAGTGGCGCAACTAGTCTAAAATCTATCTGAAGGTGCAGTGCATTAAGCAAATATTAATATGACAAAATAATGCAAAAAAAAGAGAAATAATAAGCAAGTTAAAAGTTCAATATTGACTAATAAACCTTTCAGAGCTAATTAATTAATTAATTAATTAATTCAAAGCTAATATAGTAATAAAAAATTTTCAAATTTAGTGTTATATATTAAATAAAATAAATAAATATTAGAATCGGTAATTAGTAACCGAAAATAATGCAACCTACAGGTATTCCTTTCTTTCAGTCATGAAAGCTGAACTGATAAAAAAATACTGCAACACTAGTCGACAAGTGGTAGACCTATTTTTGACACTTTGTGAGCAATGTCAATTGAAGAAAAAGATAGTGAAACTGAGATTAGTGGTACGTCCAATCCTTTCAGATTACATGAATTCTCGATTCCAAGTAGATTGATATGCAGTCAGAATCAGATGGAGATTACGGATTGATTATGAACTATCAAGATCATTTGACCAAGTTCACACTTCTTCGTCCCTTGAAGAGCAAAACTGCCGAGGAAGTGGCCTATCAGCTAATGGACATCTTTTGTATATTCAGTACACCATTCATACTACAGCGCGACAACGGCCGCGAATTTGGGAACAAAATAATATAAAATTTGGCTAAAATTTGGCCTGGAATCAAGCTTGTGCATGGAAAGCCGAGACATTCACGAAGTCAAGGATCAATTGAAACATCCAATCAAGATGCTCGAGACATGCTGGTGGCTTCGATGTCCGACAACCACACGAAAACCTGTTCTAAAGGACCCCGGTTTACCCAAAGCAAGAAAAACAGAGCTTTGCATTCAGGCACTAAGACGAGCCCTTATGAGGTTATGTTTGGAAATGCGCAGAGTGGACTGGCGGATTCTACCTTCATTAAATACATTTATTGTTCAATAGAAACTGAAGAAGAACTGGAACAGCTCTTCAATGCAGGAATGAAGAATTGTCGAGAAAAGAAAGATAATGAAGAGACCAACCAACAGGCTAGAAAAGATGAAGATGAAAATCAAATCAATGAGACTTCAGAAGAAACAATGGAGAAGAAAGACGAAAAGAAAATCTACTGTGTGATTTGTGAGAAGC
Organism: Thereuonema tuberculata; assembly: GCA_023159025.1. NCBI lineage: Eukaryota > Metazoa > Arthropoda > Chilopoda > Scutigeromorpha > Scutigeridae > Thereuonema > Thereuonema tuberculata. The sequence goes on from JAFIDM010012231.1 coordinate 77,277,080, forward strand.
GGTCGTCAGGCGCTCACAAGTGTTAAATAAATAAATGAGCTTTGCCAATTATTATTATTATTATTAATTAGGGCTATGTTACATGTATTTCTGATAATAAATTAGGAAGCTAATAAAGGGTTTATTTAATTCATCTTTTCTGAACATTGGCTAAGCCTTGTCTCTCATCGCGTCATGGCTGTAAAAGGAAAAGACCACGACGCATTGAGGTACAGTATATTCTAGATATTTCGAAGTCGAATGGACGCTAAAAAAAAATTCGAGACAGCGAATTTTCGAGATATCAAGGTCGAGATTACATGAATATCAAGGGGAAAAATAATTTTTCGACATATCAAGGTTTTCGAGATATCGAAGTTCGAGATATCGAGAATACACTATATTTTCATAACTCTGAAATGCGTGGTGGTCATTTTCCTTAACAGTCACGACACGAATTTCTCATCATTTTTTAGCTTATTAGATTTTGCGTAACATGGCAGCTATTGTACTCTTGTAAGTCTTATCATTACCCCCTGGATTTATGTTAATCATTTTTCATCGGTTTGGTACTGATTCTAACAAACATTTCACAGCCATCAATCTTTTTATTTCCTTCAATTATTTTAATTCTCAATTATATTCGTAACCATCCGTTTCAGTAGAGACTCTGGAAGACAAAAGTCTTTAGAAAAATTGATTGATCTATAAATTTAGTTTTGCTTTTATTGTGGCAAATTAAAAAGAAATTAAAAAAGGAAGATAACAAGTAAAATTACCTTTTGGAAATAAAATTGGTTTCAAAATTGAAGTTTACATTAAGTAAAAATAGGAAAATTACATTGTTTAATATCCTTTTACTTACAGGTTTTGCATTTGGATCGTGGGATAAAGGTTCATCCAAAAATCTACTATCTTCAACCAGATATTTGGCAGCGTCGACACGAAATCCATCTACATCTTTTTCTAACCAAAAACGAAATACTTTCTAAAATGTATAATGAAAATAAAAACAAAATTGTAAGTAAGCAAGCAAAGCATACTAAGAAACTTTCTTAGATTCATAATTAGAAAAAAAAAGAAAGATTTTTGAAATAGATTTAAGAAAATTAAAATTGCACCCTCTGTATATAAGTCATTGACTTATAAGAAAATCTAGTACAACTGAACCACAAATTAAATATCTCAAATTATCTAAAATTAAAGGGTTCGATCAATATTTAACGGGAAATCAGATAGTAACATTTTGAAAATTGAATTTGAAAGGAAAGAAACACAAAGGAAAGAGAATGTATTAACAATGCGAAACAAAATTTTAAAATAGATACTGATTTTTTAAATAAAGAATTAATACTATCAACAGATCAAATATAGATCAAAGAATAATGAAGAAGATCCAAACAAAATTGTAAGTAAATTAAATAAATTAGTAAAAAAAAAGCAAAACACAAGGTTAAAAATAAAACAATGAAAAAAAAAAAAAGTAAAAAGGCCCTAAACGAGAGACAAAATCCTAACTATAAAAAGAACTGGATGAATTCTCAAATATTGAAATACATACAAAGAAAAAAATGATTTATACAAGAAATATACAAAAAACAAAACTAATAAAAAACTGGAAAAAAGAATAAAAAAAAAAATTGGTTGAAAAATCAAATCAACGAACAAAAGAATTTAAGTATTTCAAGCATATGATAAAAGATGATCCTAACGCAAACTCAAATGTTTGGAAAATACTAAACAATAATATAAGCAAAACAAAAATAAGATTTCTAACCATGAAAACTTATTAGAAAATTATAACAGTAAAATATTGTTTTATCATCTCAGCAAAAATTTTACTCAGAATATAAACGGAAATAATACGAACAATGAAAATAATAGAACGAAGAAAGAGGAATCAGGAATCTGAACTGACTTCCGTGATATTAATATTTCCAAACAAAAATAAAATATTAGAAATAATAAAAAATCAAAAAAGACAAAATATTCTTATGGTCCAGATTTTATCAATACGGTTGATATTAAAAACATAAAAGAAAATCTTTCTATTTTTTTGGTTGAACTGTTTCAAAAAATTTATAAAACAGGAATATATCCCAACTTATAGAAAATTTCGTATACGATTCCAATTCATAACGGAGGAAATCACAATGATTTAAATAATTACAGGCCAATTTCACTAATTTCAAATATCTCAAAAATATTATAAAGTTACTTATCAAAAAAAATTAATAACTCTATAAGCCAAAAGAAACTTTTAAACAGCAATCAATATGCATATCAAAAAAATAAAAGTACTCTAAATCTATTGAATAATGTAAAATTTATTTATATAAATAAATCGTTAAATAATGGAAAAATAATTTATATAGCTTTTATTGGCATTAGAAAGGCTTTCGACTCAATTGATCATAAAATCTTAATTCAAAGAATCAATCAAATGGGAATAAGAGTCAATGTGTGCAAAATTATTGAAAATTATTTGTTTAAGAGGAAGTTAAAGATTACAATAGGGAATGACTTAAGTCGAATCTATAATTCAAGAAGAGGGATCCCATAACTTAGGACCCCTTTATATATACACTCATTACCAAAAAAAAAGACGAACCTAGAAGGAGTTGTCCGATTGTAATGAAATTTCGTATGCAAAGACATTGGGACCGCCCATGCAAATGATTAAACTTTGGTGTCCAATGAATGAATAGCGAGAGCTACAGCGCATCGGAACTGCGCACACAGCAGGTGTATATAAGAAGCGATTCTTAATCTGATGGTCAAAATTTCTGTTGCATTGCGAGTTAGGATACCTTTCAACGACTGAAAAAATGCCTCGCCGCAGGATTCGAGCTCATTACGTGTAACTGTCAGAGTTTGAAAGAGGTCGTATCATTGGATTGGAAGAGGCAGGTTGGGCAAATCGGAGAATTGCTCGTCGTATGGGTCGAAGTGATGCGGCGATTAGAAGATGCTAGCAGGAATGGGTGGACAATGGCAGATTTCAGCCGTTATAAAGGTAGCGGTTGACCTAGGGCCACAGCAGAGCGGGAGGATAGAGTGATTGTCAGATCAGCTGTCACAGCGCCTGAATCATCGTTATCAACCATCAGATGTGCGACCCGCACACGAGTGTCCACCATGACCATTTACAGACGGCTGAGAGAGCGACATCTACGCTCGTACCGACCGCTACGCCACCTGCCACTCACGTCTGCACACCGTCGGGCCAGATTACAGTGGTGCTTGGCTCGATCCGGTTGGAATGATGCTGACTGGGGACGTATAGTGTTTAGCGACGAATCCCGCTTCCAACTGTGTCCTGACGATCGTCGCAGATGTGTCTGGAGACGCCAGGGCAGCGTGCCGATCCTGCTTTCACTATTGCACGCCACACAGACCCTCAACCAGGAGTTATGGTCTGGGATGCCATTTCCCTTGATAGCCGGACCCCTTTGGTCGTTATTAGCGGCACACTTACAGCACAGCGGTACGTCGACGCCATTCTGAGACCTGTTTTGCTACCCTTCTTTTTGCAGTACCCTGGCCTTATTTTTCAGCAAGATAATGCCAGACCACATACGGCACGTGTTGCTATGACCTGTCTTGCAGCTTGTGAAACACTTCCTTGGCCAGGCAGATCCCCAGATATCTCTGGGATATGAGGGGAAGGCGACTGCATCCACCAGGGAATGTGGATGACCTAGCCCGACAATTGGAGCAAATTTGGCAAGAAATACCGCAGGAGACCATCAGGGAGCTTTATCACTCTATGTCACGTCGTGTGGCAGCTTGCATTCAGGGTAGAGGTGGGTCAACACTTTATTGAGCTCGTTACTTTGTAACTCTGTAACTCTGAAATAAATCATTCAATTTGTCTGAAAGTTTAATCGTTTTCTATTCTGTACATAATCTTTCTCTCCACCAATTTTTGTCTCCATCGGACAACTCCTTCTAGGTAGTCGTTTTTTTTGTTAATGAGTGTAGATTCATTGAGATTTGGCGAGTTTGGTTTCTACTCCTTTATTCCTTTAAGTTTACATTGTTCCTAAAATTGTACTTTCAGGCTTATTGTAATGTCTGATTGAAATATTTGATTAGAAATAAATACAAGTAAAAACATGTAAATGGTTTATATTTTTTGTTGTTGAATTGAAAGGGAAATCATTTATTTATCAACTATCATTTATATTTTCTTAATCAATTTTTTAACGAGTTTCACAGGTTATAAAGGGATCTTACATCCGTACTTGGCCTTTGCTTGGAAAAGAATACCTAATTTAACCCTTGGTATTTGACCTAAGATAAAAAGTTTGTAAAAAAAAGAAAGAAAGTATCTTTATTTGTTACGCTCGCTACAAAAAGTACTTTCGATTTTATTTGCTGTAATGATCACAATAAATTGTCTCAAATTAAAAGGAATATTCTAAATCCACATATCAGCGTAAATATATCCCAAATGTTTGCTAATTATGTACAGTATTATAACTTACATAAGTTATAAAATGCTAAGAGTTTACTTTCTACTCACTTACTGTTAATAAAATATTAGCAAATACCTTGAACGATAAAAGAAATAATATAAGGAAGAAAGAAAAAGAATAACAGCATATATAGATTACACATGAGCAAAAGTGAACTTGAACAGGTTGAAATTCAGTTGATAAGTTCATGCTATCTACTCCGTCATATGTTTTAAACAAAAAAAGAAACCAACAACGACAACAAAACAGAAAGGCAGTAAATTATTAATGACATTCCGACCAAATAGCAAGTAAAATTTCAAAATCCGAATAGTAGCCTATTGACCTCAAGCACTGAAATTTGAAGTCATTTCATGATTGAAAAGGACGATGTGATTCCATAATGTCCTTTGTAAAAAGCAGTAGAGATACAATCTACCAATCACAAAGGAAGATCTTCTTTTTAGATAATTCACCACTGTTGTACAATCTACAAAATTACAAATATTATCTGCAAATCTTATTTGAGCGCATTTCCAGAAATTAGCTTTCAGTAAATCAGTTTCTAAGTTTTCAGTAGATCTTGTATTTAGGCTATTAGAATTTGAATTCTTGCAGGATCTTTTATTGCTGCAATTTTTTTTGGCTTGAGTTTTAGTCATTGAAGCCACTATTCGTTAATATTTATACAAAATATAGCTGAAAATCATTGTTTTCTTAATAGATTCGTAATCGTTTACCTTCATTTCTTTTCTTACTTCTTTACTTCGATAGTTTAAATCCGGCATGTCTGCAATAAATTCATGGTAATAAAACTGCTTTCGGACTTCGTCATATTTCCAAGCGGAATATTTAGAATTGCTTAACTACAACGAAACAGAAGGAAAACAAGGCATGACTAATTTTTTTTTTATTAATATCCTTGTAATCATTGGCAATTTTTCTTTATTTGATTTCACTGCACCTGTAAGATTAGGCTAAATAAAAAATGAATATCTAAGTTAATTTTAAGCTCATTTGAAATTCAGGTTTGTTTGTTTATCATATTTACCTTTTTATCATATTTACCTTTCTATCCAATATGAATGATTATCCGATTGACAATATTCAAATAATTTACAAGCAAATGCACATAAATAAGATTTAAAATGATAATCAAAATATACAAAAAAATAAGTATTTCGAAGTCTTTAATTGTCAAGTACAACTAATTGTCGCAGAATCTTTAAGTAAACATATAATACATTTCGCTATGCTGAATAGAGGTGAAACTTATCATTTAAACAGTTGATTTTAACCTATTGAATAATTCTTATTTTCTTTTGGTATCTATCTCTTTTTGGGCAGGATTATTGCTTCCCTTTAGAGCAATTATGCAACAAATGAAATGTTGTTATTATTATTATTATTATTTAGTTATTTTATTTACTTATTTATTTACAACGCAGTATCATCTTACAGTGTCATTACTGCTTTCTTCCATTCTTCTTAATCGTCATCTATTAATCCTTTCTCATCTTTTCTTTCAGACATGTTGATATCTTTAAGGCAGTTGCTCTTAGGCTACCTATTGATCGATTCTTATCAAAATTAATATACATCTTCTTTAGGAAAACAAATCTAAAATTTCAGTTTTAGTTGGTGTAGTTTATTATTGCCCGTTATCTCACTGTGTTTTAGTAGGTCTAAGCCCTTAACTGTTAGTTCATTTGCATCAAAATTAATGGAATTTCTTTAACAATCTACAACCTTTAAAATGCAGCTTTCTGATATGTACAAAGATCACGGAAGAATGGACAATTGACGAAAGAACGTGAGTATATCGACTTAAAATTGCAATTTAACACTGTTATGTTTTAAGCTTTTCTCTTTCTGAAATAGTAAAAGGCGTTACAAACTGTTAAACCTCATGAAAATCTGAAAACATCGTTCGTTGTGAGTATAATATCACATTTGCTTAAGACATCACATTCGTAAACGCAGCAGTTGAATATTAAAAAGTCAAATACTTACATATGTCCGCGGCGGCAATAGTAACTTTTCAGGCTTAAACCTGAAAAGACGTATTTTGACTTTCGTTTATTGTGTAATAAACAAATGAACTCAAATACTGATAAACATTATTTTGACTGTCATTTTAAGAAAATATTTTCACTCTTTGAAACTTTTTGGAAGTTTGTTGGAAAGGGTGTCTCTTTGGATGATGTAAAAGGCTACAGTATAAACAATCCTTTACATATTCTTTCAATAAGAATAAAAATTAATTAAAAATAAATAGAAATGTATTCATTTCATTACTGGAATAGCGCGTTACGGAATTACTCAATAAATTTTCCACTTTTTGAGTGATTACTGCCTGGGTAAAGCCCCGCGAACACCATGCAATTTTTCAGCAACTTAGTCGTCCGATTTTGATGTCACGAGCAGTTTTGAGCCCGTTTATTGATTATATCAGCTCGTGACGTCAAAATCGGACGACTAAGTTGCTGAAAAATTGCATGGTGTTCGGGGCTTAAGGTTTTAATCATAAATGCAAATTTTATGTTACTTCTGCGAGTTTAAGTTGAAACTTTTCCTAATGAGTTTGAATTTACTTAATAGGTAAAGTCATTGAATGCGAATTCGCTGTACAGTTTATTGTTTTGATTGTTTTGAATGGTCAGGTTCAGCATTATGAAAATCTGCAAAGACTGAATCAATTGGAAATTACAGCTTTTATCCTCGATGCATTTTGTTCAGCATAGGTTACACTTTTACAGAAAACTTTGCAGCATATTTTCGTCAGTTTTTTGAAATTAAATTGCGAAAATTTTATATTATTACCACATTTTTCTAATACAGTTTTGTTTAAATAATATACATTAACGTATTTAATTTACAAACCCAGTTATTTGGTGGATTCTCTCCATTTTCTCCTGTTCCGTTTTTCCAGACATAATAATCAGTATATGGGTCAATCCTATTACGGCTTTTCTCAAACCATACATGTTGATCGCTGCTGTGGTTTGGTACAAAATCCAGAATAACTTTGATATCTATCAAACAAAAGTATCAAGTAAAATTTCTACTGCTAAAATCTGATAACTTTTCAAAGATAAAACAATGAATGAATTTAATAGAAATAAATTTTATATTTTGAATATTATTATTATTATTAATTATTATGTTTGTATGTTTCAAACCTTGGGTTTCCCCAGCTAAAACAATATGGCGGGTCAAGGACCAAAGCACATATTGCCAAGTGTAAAGATGTGTGCAAGAATGATTAGGGATGTGTGCTTGTGTCCATAAATTTCCTAACTATGCGTATAGTGTTGAGTACCACAGCCTTCTGCAGTTGTGCATAAGTGATTTTGTGAAGTCCTAGTGTGCTGAGACTGTGGTGCAATGTGTGAGGCACCAGACCAGTGGCAGACAGAACGATGGGTACAACACGTACTCGATCCTGCCTCCACTGCTTCTGGAGCTCGTGTGCTAGATCAGTGTATTTACTGATCTTGTCTGCGTGAGTTTTCTGCATAATCTTGCTGACAGGCACTGCAATATCAATTAGATAGGTCTGTTTGTTGACCTTATCAACAAGTGTGATGTCTGGTCTGTTGTGATGTATGGTTTTGTCTGTGTGAATGGGGCGGTCCCAGTATAGTTTATATGAGGGTGACTCTAATACGCTTTGTGGTATGTACTTGTAGTACGGGACCGTGCTCTTAATAAGTGAATGTTTGTGTGCTAGTTGTTGATGAACGATCGACGCTACCTGATTGTGTCGGTGGAGGTAGTCTGTTTCAGAGAGAAGGGGACAGCCTGATATTACGTGGTCGATCGTCTCATGCGTAGTGTGGCATTTCCTGCATTTGTCGTCATGTGTGTTTGCATCGTGTAGAATGTGTTTCTTGTAGTTGCGTGTGGAGATGACTTGGTCCTGTATTGCGATCATGAACCCTTCGGTCTCCCCAAACAGCTCACCACTCGTCAGCCATCTGTTCGACGCTTCCATGTCGACATGAGGCTGGCTGAGTTCGTGATGATGTCTGCCATGGAGTTCCTTACGAGCCCATGATTCACGCAGCTGCTGAGTGTGGGTGTCAGGGGTGGTGAGTGTTGGAGAAGAGTTTTCGAGGTTCAGGGGTGTGAGGTGTGTGTCAGCCTTGACAATGGCTGAGTGAAGTGAGGTGTCTTCTGCTCTTTGGTGGAAATGTTCCCTAAGTGTATGTACTTGTTTTTCGTGTAGGATGATGAGGTTGATGAGTCCTCGGCCTCCCTCCTTGCGGGGAAGAGTCATCCTTTCCGTAGCGGACTTGGGGTGGTGCATGTTGTGTTTCGTGAATGTAGTGCGTGTTGCGCGTTGTAGTGCTTCGAGTTCGGTGTTTGTCCATGGAATTATGCCGAACGAATATGTTAGTGTGGGAACAGCAAAAGTGTTGATAGCTTTAATTTTATTTCTGGCGTTGAGTTGTGTTTTGAGGATTTTGTGAACTCGAGCAAGGTATGTGTTCTTCAGTGCATATTTGATGTTTGCGTTGTCAATGACGCGCGCTTGCTGGAAGCCCAGGTACTTGTAGGTCTCTCCCTGTTCCATGGATTGGATGGCCAAACCATGGTCCAGTTCAAAACACTCCAAATTCGAAGTCTTCCCACGTATTATGTGTAACTTGCGGCATTTGTCAATTCCAAATTCCATCCCAATGTCTTTGGTGAACTGTGTGGTGGCTTGTAGTAAATTAGTAAGTTGTGCATTGTTTGTGGCATAGAGTTTAATGTCATCCATGTAGAGTAAGTGTGTGATTTTAAATGGTGTCACAGTGCCTGTGGTAAGCCTATAACCGTGTTTTGTGTTATCTAGTAGATGGCTCAGTGGATTCAAGGCGAGGCAGAACGAAGAGGACTCAAGGAGTCTCCCTGGAAAATACCTCTCCTTATGGGAATGGGATCTGTAGTGATGGAGGTGTTAGAGGTGCGTAGGTGTAATGTTGTGTTCCAACTCTTCATCGTGGCAGCTAAGAATGCCGTGATCTTGGGGTGTATTTTGTAGATATGAAGAGTGTGTAGGAGCCAGGAATGAGGGACAGAATCAAATGCCTTCTTGTAATCGATGTATGCGATATGTAAGCTCCTATTCTTCGCGCGTGCCTGGCGCAGGATTACAGAGTCAATAAGGAGTTGCTCCTTACAACCCTGGGAATTCCTTCGACAGCCCTTCTGCTGTTCGGAAAGAATGTTATATGTCTCGATGTGTATGTAGATCTTGTCTGCGAGGCAGGAGGTGAGGAGTTTGTAAAGTGTGGGGAGGCAAGTGATTGGGCGGTAGTTTGCAGGTTGAGCTGTTTCAGTGTTCTTGCTCTGTAGGCATGTGACACCCTGTGTGAGGAAACGAGGCATATGTTCTGGGTGTTGGATTATGTCAGTGATTGTAAGCGCTAGTTTTCCATGCAGGGACGTGAACCTCTTGATCCAGAAGTTCTGGACTCCGTCTGCACCAGGAGCCTTCCAGTAGTGTGCATGTTTTATTTATTATTATTATTATTATTATTATTATTATTATTATTATTATTATTATTATTATGTAAAAGTTTCAAACCTTGAGTTTCCCCAGCAAAGACAAAATGGCAGGTCAAGGACCAAAGCACATATTGT
>JAFIDM010012231.1:77296287-77312534 GCA_023159025.1 Thereuonema tuberculata
TTCCGTTGTTACCATTTTGTTTAATTATTAGGCACGTAAAAGTTGTTATTACGTCGGAGATTTTTCTTTGGATGTTTCTTCTCCCCCGCCTCTCTTTAAATGGAGACAGGATTTCTTTTCAAGGGATAAAGGAGGAAGGATGTTAAACTGATCCACCAATAGTCGCGAAACTGTTGGGGCCTATATCAGGGTCCTTTGACCTTTTTTTTTTTAAGGTAAAAGGTTGTATTTTAGCATAGCTGAGTGGTTTAGACGATGACCTATTTAGTCAATATCTGGATTCGATATCAATTAGCATGGAATTTCCTTTCTTTCCTGTATTTATTTCCTTGTTCTCTTTCTCCTCCTTGGTGTTCTTGTGAGGTGTACCTGTGTCCCTTTCCAATAAAAAAAAAAAGGAAGTAAATTGAAAGTAAAATGAAATAAAATGCTCGATAACATTTAAGTTGAGAAGTATTTATTTGAAGATGAAATTTTAAAGCGAATTTTGAAAGACTGTTAATTCATTTACTTAATCCGATAGTTTTGCTTAGACAATAAATGCTTAAACAACACCTGGTTATAGAGGGTGTCTGAGACCACCCCCTACATCCCGTATAAAAGGAGAAGAAATGGGTTTTATAGAAATTAATGAAAATATTGATAATTAAAGAAAGTATGCTCTACCGACTGATGATTTTATAACATCCAGTAATAACCGGAAATGGATGAACCGGACCTGAATTGTGCTTGTAAATGGAAGCGACTTATGCCCAAAAAAGACGACACGTTTGTTTCCAACAGTTTGTATGAAAATGTCTCCATTGACCATGAAATGATTTTGAAAATACGGAAAAAGAAAATAAAATTCGCTAGGTTTCTGAGAACTTGAGTTGTGTTTATTGTAACGTAACACTGTAACAGTTTTAGACAATGATTTGTTTACAGTTTCAGAGAAAAATTGCTTTTTTTGTTTTTTTTTTTTTTTTATAAAAAGTACATTAGATTGGAAGAAACCCGGAGTCCCCCCCCCCCCAAACCTAACAGTAATAACACAGAAAAAGAAAAGAAAAAATGAAAGAAAGAAAGAAAGAACGAGAAGAAAAACTTTATTGAAGCACTGACATGTCCGTATCTTATTATTTTGGAAAATGCTCTTTGAAACAATTTATTTTTAAATAGGCCTACATCTGAATAAACTCTTTACAATATCCTTAGTCCCCCCCCCAAACCTTAATCCTGGATACGCCACTGCAAGGTAAAGGAATTGCCATTCGCGCATTGCTTCCACGACTTGTGTCGCGTGAATAACACGTTCTGTGTGTTTATTGGTTGGAACAAAGTCTACGTACAGAAGAAGATCATAAAATAAATGCTGACGTTTAAGAAATAAAAGTAAAATTGGACTGAGAAGTTGGTGTTTTTAACATACCTAGGTTTTTTGTACAGAATTTGCCGACGACTCCTGAGATGGGTAGCGTCCGCTATAAACAAAAGTTAAGTATCCACCCATACTCTCTATTTCCTTTATCACCATATGTAGCGAAGATAAAAAATACACACACAAAACACATAAAAATACATTTTGAAATATCAGTACAATCTCAATTTACAGAATTAGTTAAGGTAACGGTATTTTATTTATATTTCAATTTGTGTGAATTTATTAACCAAAGTAATAATTCAGTAAACATAAACGTATGATAGTATAGTCATTTCCTTTACAACTTATTGTAAGCAGGAAATACTTCAATAGTTTCAGTGAATACATTGACTGCGGTAAAGAATAGTAATAACAAGGCAGAAAGGAAATAATTTGATAAGAAATCCTTATCTTTTTTGAAATTTCAACATCGAACAGTAAGATTCGCCAGAAACATTCAAGATCTCAGTTCCAATAATGTTATCGAATGATGTCAATATACAGTATGTTTATCGAAATCAACATTGTTTTGAATTATTATTTTATCACATCAGACTTATTAGAGCAAAAATATATTTGAAATTTTCAGTCATCACACTCGTTTGGGGATAATTATATCATATGGTGTAATGGTTAGCACTCTGGACTCTGAATCTAGCGATCCGAGTTCAAGTCTCGATCAGACCTGTTAAATATGTACTTCATGTGTTTTATATTTTAAACATTATCAGTATAAATGTTGCGTTGTTTCTTAGCGAATTATTCTATTTTTCAAATAAATTTATTCGGTTTCCGGTTTTTTTTTTGTCCTTTTTTTTACCCGAAGTTCTGATGAAAAAAACTCGGTATCTGATAGAAAGAAGTCAATTCAAGTTGTTTATTTATTTGAGTTCGATTGTTACGTCGCTGGATATCGAAATCCTTAATATTGTCCAGGAAAGCCCCGATTATCCGCGGAATTGGGTGGCAAGGGTACCGCGGATAGCAAAAATCGCGGATAACCCGAAAAAAAGACTAAAAATGAAATGTAAACACGAAAAAAAAAATATTTCATCATAAAAACTATGTTTTGTTGTACAAAAAACACAATATGAAAAACTTTTAAAATATGTACAGTACAGCAGAAACCTTTGCTCTACAAAACAAAAGAGCAAGAGCCTGCCACTCATCCACAAATTCCGAGAAGGCTTATAGGATTACGATGCACAATAAACCTGACAGAAATTTTCGACCTTCGCACTGTAGGGCCTATTGCATTTTCCCTGTTGTTGGCTTGGATTAAAATTGGTTGTTTTGAGGTTCGTAATTAAAAAAAATTTTCGCGGCACTCGCGGATAATCGGGGCTTTACTTTTAATATACAATACTTATATTAGTATTTTTCTGCAGAATTTTATTAACTTTTTTTAAAAATTAGTTTTTTAATAATGAATGCTTGAAAGCAGAATAATCAAATAAAAAAAAAAACAAAAAACAAAAAAAAAAAAATAACCTTGTGACGAATTAAGGTATCATTGACTCTTCAATAAAAGATAGTTTTGAGTTATTGCGGTTTCGTTATTCCTAGTAGTTCGAAAGGGTTGTAATGGCACATTGGGGTACTGAGAGTTGGGAGGTTGGAGTGCTGATAGGGGATGTAATCAGGACTGTGAGTGGTACAAATTTTTTTTCGACTTCCGACTCCAGAAGTATAGTAAAATGCTAAACCGACCTCACATTCCGTATAGTGTTTTTAGTCGTGCACATTTTTTTTCGACTGCGTATGGAAATCTGTCTCCAGTAATTAAGTAAATGTGACTCACACTCAACACAGCCCTGGTTGTCAACTCTCAGTACCCGAATATGGAAGAAATCACTTTTTAGCTTTTTTTGTCTTGGTGGGAAATCCCATCGCTTTGATTGTAATCAACCCATCTGGAGAAAGGATTGAAAGTATGTTTTTTCGATTGCGCAATCAAAATAATCTAAAATAATCACAATAATGAAACTAGATATTTACGTAAGAGCCCAAGTATCTTTTACAATAAAAAGTATCTCCGTGTTCATGCCTACGGATAGGTTTTAGATTAGATTAGATTAAATTAATTGAAAGTGGATGGCATGACTGCCGAGCACGTCGACCTGAAAGATCTTTCTACTATCCCACGGAAAGAAGGACAGACGGAGAGAAAGACGGAGAAAGGATGGTGTGAGAAATGCAGGGGAAACGGGAGAACCCCGTGAAAACCTGCCCAGCGCTGATCGCCATCAACGGAACCCACATGAGAACCGAACCTGCGACTCAGAGGTGAGAGGCCAGTGTCTTAGCGATAACGCCAACCACGGATAGGTTTTAACTTACATACAAAATAATGCACGAACTATTTCATTTTAAATAGAGTCTCCGATTATTGTTTAGTGTTTGAAACCATATTAACAGTATCTTAAAAAAAAAAGAAAAAAAGTGGTCTTTTTTTAGCAGTGGCTTCTTTTTGAAGTGATGTTACAATAATTTCTTCAAACGGCCATATTTTTTGATTTTTGAATTTTCTTTTAAGTTTATAACTTTCAGTGGCATTTAAATGCTCACTTCACAAGTAAATTATCAAAAAAGATTCAAGTAATAAAGAGGTAGACGCAACTACCCCAATAAATAACGCTAGGTTACTAAAGATTAAAAATATACTTCATAATATTAAAATATGTCGAACATAAGTTGAAACAGTATTTAAATTTAAAATACTTTAATCTAAGTTTATATATAAACAAAGAAAACAAAGAGACAAACAAAGAAAAATATTGAGAAAGAAACTAGGAATCAAATCATATATTCATGAAAAATGGAAAGCCTTTTTGAATTCTTGCTTGCTGAATAGACCTGGCTGAAGAGAGTCCAAAAAGAGAAGAAAATTGTTCAAGTTGAATAGTAAGACTTCGCATTTTCAGTCAATAAACCCCTCCCCCCCAAAAAAAAAAAAGTGAGAGTGAAGATGTCAATGAATAAATATCAGGAATACGTTCTTCAAAGTTCAGAAAAAATAGTACTTTCTTAACCATTTCCGTTTATGAAAACTACGTTCACTTAAACTCGCTATCATGATCTTTCTGTATTGTATGAACTAGAATGTAACGAGATTGAACGCTTGATCTGTGATTAACCAAACAAGTTCGCAAAAGCGGAAGTGCGTCATACATTGAAAGCCGATTCCTGATTGGTTGCAGCAAATATTGTTTCCCGAGCAAACATCTCGATCGGAGATTTGATTCAGCAAATTCAGTTCAGTTATCACTGAAAATTAATGGGAAGTAAATGAAGCCAACGCATAATTTTAATTTTATAAATTTACTTTCTTATCTTTTTTTCTCGCTTTTAATGTATAATTATTATTGAATTAGCTAAGTTTCTATTATGTTTGATCAATTATGTAATATATGCATAACTATTTATTTCATTAAAAACATTATTAAAAAAACTATTTATTTCATTAAAAACATTATTAAAAAAAAGTTTTTTTTTTTCTTTTTGAAATTTTTGATAAATGGCTATTTGTTAGTTAGATTAACTCGCGAAATATTGTTGTTGTTGTGTGATTCGACAGTGATTCAAATTCATCTCATTCGAAAAATTAAAGAAAAGTATGATGAAATTAAGTTTGAAATGTTTATCCATTTCTTCGTGCATATAAAGAAAATTTGAGAATAACATAAAATATTTTTGTTCAAGGAATCTCAACTCGTATTCAAAGGCCGCTGCCAATGCGCGGTAATTAGTCGTCGCGGCGCGGCGGTTCAATTTGACGACGCTTTTGAACCGCGAACATTTCACAAATCTATTGATAGAATCGCTCGGTTTAAACGAGATCTTGGTTTTTCTTCCAGTTAAGTGTAAATGAACTTTTTATTTATCCAAAAAAAGTATTGTAGACGAAAAATTGATATAATTTTATGAAGACAGTATAAAGTCTACAGAAACGTAAAACATTGAATATGTTGATTTTTTTTTAATTTTGTTTATTTTCTGTTCATTCATTGCTCATCTTTCATTTCTTTTAAAAAGTTACAGTTTGTTCTTTTATATAAATCTTCATAGAATAATATTTTTAATTTCCATTGCACTGCATAGAGATCAATGCGTTTTACAGCAACACATTTTATCTTATCTTTACAGCCTTAAGAGATACACTTGAATTGAGCAATTTATTAAACGGAAATAAGCTTCTACATAGAATCGGCTATGTAATGATAAAGATTTGTGTAGTAGTTTTCTGTAAGATTAAAGCAATAATTGCATGACTAGAGAATTAAAACAAACAAACGAACAAAAACATTATACGAAACCACAGCTAACCACACAAGTTTCGTTTTTAGCTACTTCCTGTGAGCACTGTACTTTTCCCAAACTCACAAATGATTACATTTCTGCTTTTAGACCTTTTTATATTATTTCTGTTTTTTTATTTTTATTTTTATTTTTTCTTATGCTAATACATCTCGTAGTTTTTTTTTCTAATGGCGGTTTTGGTTTTTATTATAGACGTTTGAATTGTCTAATTAAGGACAATTAGAAGAGTATTGTTTTTTGTAACTTAAGATTTAAACAAAAAAAATATTATTTAAAATTTGAACAAAAGAGAATCATGTTTAACGCACGTATATTAAAAAAAAAAAGAGATCTTTTTTAATTAAGTATTTGTTTTCAAATGAAAAGATAACGTCGTTTATATCCGCATTTTCTAGTGCAAATATTAAACGAAGACCGAAACAACAATAAAGATTACGTTAGCTGCATTAACAAACCAAAGGAAGTAAACAAAGAAAAACAAAATAAGGAAAGAAAACTGTTTCATTTTATTCACGAAACCATAGCGACCATTTTCGGCCACTTTCTGTGAGATAGAAGATGACCAGCGACCAGAACTTGTGTTATTTCCACCTCTTCAAGTGAAAAGCTTTCCAATAAGATATCATTCATGTCTGTCTCGACTTTTAGTTTGTAGAGGTAGTGATTGACGGACGGACAGACAGAACCTTTTTAAGGGCTCCGGTCCTTTACACTTTCTATAAAGAACTCTACTTATAACATTAAGTTAAGATCATATTATTTTGGAATTGACGGTTAAAGAGATTATGATTATTTTTACATCAAAATCTCATGAAATTTCAGAAAGAAAAATTAATTCAAATGATCTACTAATGAAATATCTTCTACAGATTAAAGAAAGTACTCTGTGATTTTTTTAAAAATTATAGTAAATAAATTACATATACAACTGAATTTGCCGTGAAACTGAAAAAAAGAAAAATTCAGTGTGCGCTTTCATACCATTAACATTTATAAAGCGTTGAGGAAGAGAAATTGTGTGGTTTTTTTTTTAAAGATGGACAATAACAGGATTAAATTATTAAATTATTAGGTAAAAGCTTCGCTCCGGAACCCTTCCAAGTATAGCATTAAAAAAACCAAAAAACTTTATTTAGCAAATTAATATCGAGATCGGAGAATATACGACTTCCCAGCCCGTTATGGACTTTTCCGCTTAACTCAGGTGTATTGCGGGTTCGCGCCACATATCTGGGGTTGCCGCCACACAATTCATGGTCGGTTTGTCAGATTGGTTGACTTTAGGTTTACTGCTCCGCTCCTATTGGTCGAAGCGTGATGTTCTATAGCCTATAATGAGTTGGCCCGCCTTCTCGCGTTGCTTATATACTGTCAGGGGGGGGGGGGCTAAGGATGTTGTAAAAAGTTCATTCAGATGTAAGCCTATTTCAAAATAAGTTTTTTAAATGATCACTTTCCAAAAGAATAAGATACAGACACGTCAGTACTTTAATATGTTTTCTTCTCGTTTTTTCATTATTTGTTTCTTTTTTTCTTGTCTTTATCTTTATTTATTTTTGGGTAGGGTGGGGGGTTTCAGCCCCATTTGGGTGTGCTTATAAAAAAAAAAATGCATCATCGTCACTGATTGATATACTAAAATTTAACGATTTAGAAATTTTCATTTTTACGTACCTTCACAAACTTCTCACAATAGCCAACATGAAATGTTTCACATTTTGCATGTATCTTGCAAACACAGAATGTTTGTTAATGACTGATATCTCGTTCGATAGAACTTTGAAATCCCAACATTTTCTCAATATAATGTTCTCTTCCAACTTTATACTTTACGTTTAAATTGAGAAAAAGTCAAAATATGACCCTTTAAAAGGCGCCCTCTTGGAAACCAAAAATATTTTTCGAAAGATTTTTGTAGCATTTTGTTTGTCTTAAAAAGATCTACATTTTATCCATTTGCATGACCAATCTATCTCTTATAGTTTGGTCAAAAAAGTGGAAAAACGTAAAGTCTTATGACATGATGACAGACAGAGTAACGCTTTTATTATATAAGATACAATGTAAATTATTTTGCATTATTAAATTGGTTTAAATGACCAATCAAACAATTACCAAAAGTAAAAGAAAAAAAAACAACCAAAAAACCCAATTAACTTAAAGAATTACTTATCAGGCTTAAAAATTACTTTCTCTGATATAGAAAACATTCCTGATCTGATAAAAATATTAATATCAGATTATAACTTCAATATTTATCAAAAAAGATAACTTTTCACCTACTTTTAATTTGTTTTTTCATTATCAGACAATAAAATTGTTTCTTCAATCTCAACACAGAAGATTTCCTGATGATTGTAAATTTTAATTTTCTACTTAATTTTGATTTTGACTACTTGGAATCAGTGGCGTAGCAACGCCTTTGGGGGCCCGGGGCGGGAGTTCCATTATTCCACAACCAAAAAAAAAACCGAATCTCTATTTCAACAACCAAAAAAAAAAAATCTTGTAAATGGGCTGGTCGGAATACGTCGGTGGATGAGGTCCCTAGGCTGGCTGGTGGGGCCCCTCTCAGGCGGGGACCCGGGGCGGTCCGCCTCCCCCCCCCCTTGCTGCGCCAGTGCTTGGAATGAAGATGTAAGAAAAATTTCTTTGAAATTTAAACTTTATAACGAAATAAATTTCGTTAAAAACAAACTTTTTAATGAAATGTTTGTTTGTTTTTTGTTTTGTTTTTCTAATATGAAGTTAGTAATTACTTCCATTTATTCAAAAAATTTAACAAAATTTAGAAAAATATAATAACTGAAGAAGATGATTTAAAAATAATGAATAATTAATAGCAATTAATGAAAATGAAAGTTTCTAAAAGGCAACCTTTTACACAGGGTCCCTATACAAACTTTATAAGTAGGTCAGGAATTCAAAAAACAAACCGCATTCATGGTGGAACGTATTTCCGCAAACGCCACTCGAATGTGCTAGAAGGTACACTAAGGTTCAGAAATAAAAGACAACAAATAAGGTCGACAACATCTTTATTAGCCCTATGCTTACAATATGACAGTAAGGTGTACTGTTTCCTTCGAATGATCTAGTTTCACAATCTCTGGTGCGCATGTGCAAACGTTTGATGATGATGTTTGCGGACATATGTTCCACTATGAATATGTTTTAGTATTCCTGATCTACATTTAAAGTTTGTAAAGGGGATTCAGACTCGCCTTATATAAACTTTCATAGGTTAAATAAATTAGCATGTTAGCATAACAAATTGGTTAGAAAAAAAGTTTTGATAACTTATTCATAATCAAACAATTTTTGATAAATTATTGTTTTCTGATAACAATTTTTTAAATGGCTATTTATACAAATCTTCTGTATATAATGTAACAGATATATTTATTTTTGTGACCAAATGAACCTGAAGAGAAGTAAGAAAAAAAAATGTACCATATAGTTTGCCAATGAAAAAACGAAAATGTGAAATTATTTAGAAGCATTTTCGAGACATCTAATAAGAATAATCACCATCTTTAATTATAAGTCAAATAAGGAACTCATTTGAATAAAACTAAGAAAATTCCGTGTTTTACATAAATTATCTTCCTCTCTAAAGTAGCTAAGAAAATTATTTTTAATCCTAGTCGAATTTCTTCAAATTAATCTTTCCTTACTATTAAGTTAATAGAATAAATAAAGAAAATTAAAACAAATCACATATATCTACACTACTATTACTATACTAATATTATAATATATGAAAAAGATGCTGTCTTTTTGTGAAATGAGACCCAGCTTCTTTCAATAGCCTACTGTAATTCCTCAGTAATGGGAATTGGAAGGATCAGACCAATTTCCTCATTGATCATCTAGAAATATCTAAAAATGAAAATAATTGAAATTACTGATTTTATTACCCTAATCTGAAATAGTAATTTTGGAATGAATAAGTTATTTATTAAGAAAGCTACATTAACATTATTCTATTACGAATAATTGTAGTCATAAGTTACAGAACTTTCGAATTGAGTTTTTGATTTTCCTTATTTTAATTAATTAATTAAAAGAATTAAGTTACTTCGATCGATTTTTTTTCATTGAACTCAATTAATTTGATGTAATGATTCGAATATCATCTAATTGTTTTAAATGGAGCAAGAAAAACAGAGGATACGCTGCGTCAGCAAGAAGAAGGCTGATTTTTACGAAGAGAGTGGTGACCCTGCTGGTTGTCGCGGCTCGATGACCACTTTATGCCATGTTCATTTTCACTATAGAAGGACCGGTCAAGGACCATCCCTGTAAACCAGTGTTTCTCAACCTTTTTGCTCACTGCACTATGTATTTCCAAAAATCTTGCAGCACACCAAACCTTGTTCATAAAATTCCGCACACTAAACTTACACTAAACTTTTTTATTGATTTTATTGCTATAATAGAATACGCCTATAAAACCACCTATAACTTACAAATGAATCTAAGAATCTATTTTAAGCATTTAAAAATACCCTGAAATATATTTTGTAAGCTCATTTGAATGAGAATTAATATTTCATTATTCTTAATTGTTAGAACGAAATAACAAGTTCAATTTCTGTTTGGCCAGTTTATTTCACATCTAGATTTTATCCTAGACACGAGCATATGACTAACGTGAAGTTCAATGTTGATTACAGATGCATTCTCAGAATTTCCTCATGGTACACCAAACCTCACTGCATTCTGGTTGAGAAGTTCTGCTATAGACTTTCACTTCGGGTGTGCATGAGTGCTTTGTGTCGTGGAGAAGATCGAAAAAGTGACTCTTCCGTAGGAAAAGCACAGGACAACCGATTTCTCATTTACACCAAAAGGGTCGGTTATTTCAGAGAGCTCTGTCTTCAATCATTGAAAGCGCCAACAGTCGGAAAATCTGTGGGGACAACCTCCTGGCACTTTTCTATCTCCCTAAGCGCATGTGCTTTCCATTTTTTTCTTTAATCATTTTATAGCATTGGACGGAGCTGTCAATTCTCAATCTCCGAAACACTTAGATATCGGGACTTGACTGTTCCATCCAGTACCGATTAAAAGAAAAAATTGGTAAGCACATGAGTTTAGGGAGAAAGAATAAAATGTTAGGAAGTTGTTCGCCACAGACCTTCCGACGGTGCGTTCCCTGCTTTTAGGAAGTGATTGGTGAAGATCATATCCCTTGGTGCTCGGCTGAGTCCCCAGATTTTTGAATACTGTTCATTAGAAGAAGGGCATGTTTTTTTCTATGATGGCGAACTATCTCCTGATACTTTTTTCCCCTTCAACCACGACTCTCACCTCGTTTATCCCTCCATTGTTTCTTTAATTAATTTATAGTATTGGGATTTGTCTCTGGTCCGATCTCTTGGACATCCGAACCTCACTACTCCATCCCAGTGCCATAAGTAATTAAAGAAATAAGGAAAGAACACACAACAAAAGCAGGAAAGCAAAGTGCAGGAGGTTGTTTGCCACGGACTTCCAACGACGCCTTTAGGGAGGTAAGCATCAAGCTTACGTTAACATTGACGGTTGTTCAAATCTCCCTTTCACCTATATTTTTAAAATATTTTTAAAAAATTGCAGTGATAAGAATTTCAAGAACTTTAGTTATTTTTAGATCTCTTTAAAAAAAGACTACCAAAAATATGGGTCAAAATTAAGGTACTTAATTATTCGTAATTAACAAAGCAATATTTCTTCCTTTACAATCGAAGTACGTCCTTAAATCTCAGAGGTTGAGTCTATGCAATATTCATTGTTCTCTTCTGCTTAACAATGTATGTCCTAATATAAGCTTTTATTACACGTACATGCTTGTCTACATCGAATTTGTAAATTGCGATGATAATATATCGACAATGGAGCAGTCAAGAACAAACGAATGTGAATAACTCTTTAAGTTCCTAATTAGCTTATTTTAAAAGTGAATAATATAGATAAGACATTAACTTGTGCTATTATAAAGTTATAGGTTGCCAAATCGGGAACAGGAAAACACTAGCAGCGGAAATAAAAGAACCTAAATCCCAATGGTCTATTTTTATATCGTTATTAAGAGTTAAACATTTTGTCATCCTATTACTTAATTATTAATTAATATAAGTCAAGTCGTGAAAATATTTTTTTTTGAAGAATGTTGGCCTGCTCATCCACCCAAGAGGTCTTTAATTCGATTGGCTAATGTTTAAAGCTCTCAAATGTCAAAGGAGGTGCTAGGATGAGCAATGGAAAAACCTATAAAGGAGAAAGAAACTAAGAAACAATATGTAAGGTAGGTTGCCCAAATAAGGCCCGGTCTCAAATAAGGCCCATCCTTCGTTTTATTAATAGAATTTTGACAATTTACCAACATTAGTTATGTTTCAGACAGGTCCTGGCTTCTAGCGGCTACACCAAAAATTAGGTCCGTTGAAGTGGATAATTTTACCATGTTTGTTTCAGTTGAACAGTCTCCCGAAGCTTTTGTCGTTACTATTTCAACTTAATTTGATAAATCGTCTGCATTTTTTGGCAACTTAATATACATAAACATGTTTTATTTCATTTTAAAGTGTGTAATGAGTAGAATAAGTTACTGTATTTGATATTTTCCAGTTGACGTGCATTTAAATACTTTTTAGTAAAACAATGCATGAAAGAGTGGGTTAACAGGGGGCTCCAAATAAGGCCCTCCATTCTGTAACATAAAGTAATTATATATAATAGAGAAAAAATATAACAAAAGTCATCAAAGCTTGTTTTAAATTCAAAATTTTATAAATTAATTACTTATTAAATATTAATTTGTAGCTTAATATTTAGTCAGAACTAAATGTTGGAAATTGGCTGTTTTCACTGCCAAGCTCTTGTCCATGTGGGCGAGTTTACCTGTGACTAGTAGTGGGCCTTATTTGGAACACTAATAAGGCCCTTCAGTTATATTTTCAAAACTGTGTTATTACAGAAAGAATTTCAAATTCCACTAATTCTAAATTCACTTTTTCATAACAGCATACCTTAAACTACCTTTCAAGACAGTTTTCAGAATTTTCACTCTTGCAGTAGAAATGTAAAAAATCTTTAAACATTAGGTGGGCCTTATTTGGGCAACCTATCTTAGTAGATGATGATAATAACTATGGAAAATCGTCAATTTTCTCTATCAGACATTTACGGTAATTATAGCCGTTCATTATATTTGTGAAGACACATGATGACAGATAACCAATCATTATCATTTCCTTTCTTCTCTAGAGTTATTGCTTGGTCGCGTCTGCAATGTCTTGTAAGTTACTTCCGGGGTTTATATCCTATTTGTTCTCGTCCTACGACGTTTTATTTTTATTATTTTTCTTGGCTTTTCAATATTAAGAGTATTTTTTATTTATTTATTTATTTTCGATTTCATAAAAAGTTTGTTTTTAGTCGATCATTTCTGTTATCGATGCAGGCTGCTCTCTTTTCTTGCCCGGCGTTTCAAATAATGGGCTAGGCTTAATGATAAGCGAGGCTTCGGTTTCCTTAACAATATTGAATACTGAATGAGATGGAAAACGGCTGGTTTTACAGCCTTTTATATAAAGATAGACGACTTGAAATAAAAAACAACATTCCAAATGATTCCTCTCGATTGACCCTTCAAAGTTTTGTTGCACAAACGAACAACGGTATGTGTTCAGCAGCCGCCAAGTTCAAAACGGAAGTACACGGAATAACTAATAATTTCTGGGTCTTCTTAGACGATAAACGGAAGTTACGTCAGTTGAAGATATCCTTCAACGTAATTTAATCATTTAATTCTCGAAATAGCAGTTATTGTTCAAAAATTTTAATGTAATGTTTTTCAATTTCCTTTTTAACGATTGTTTGCGTTAAAAAGTTTCTCTTATGTATTTTTTTAACAATAAGGAATATTTGAATTACAATCATTATTTTTTTCAGATTTATAAAATTTAAAATAATTTACTAAGATTTTCGACTTAAACCATAAATTAAAAATAAACTATAGTTTTATTTAAAATTAGAATATGAAAAATTTAAATGTTGAGTTGTATCGTACTTAACTTATATTTTTTCATTTTTTCATTTCCGATACTTTTATCTCAAACTATCATTTTAAGTATTTTTAATTCGTTCACTGTTTACTTGTGCATTAGTTACTTCGTTTTCCACTATTTAGGAACTATTGAATTTAAGTTATTAACCAGCCGTGCCGGCGTGGCCGTGCGGTCTAGACGGCGGTCTGCCGTTGCGGCCAGTGTGCCAGTACCCGGGTTCGAATCCCGGTCGTGGCATGGATGTTTCTTTCTTCTTCTGTTTCTGTCCGTTCCAGCGGGTATCACTTGATGCTGCCTCCCTTGCCGTACCCTGGGCAACGATTCATCGTTTAAAGGCATCATATCTCGCCCCTAGTTGTGGCCTAAAGAAAGCTGATCAAGCAACGAGCCCGGGCATTTGTAAAAAAAAAAAATGTTAACTATTGAAGTTCCGTGAAAAATGAATACAGAATGAAATATCATAAATAGATAAAATGTCGTTTTTTGTTCAATTAAAATAGATTTAATGAAACATGATTTTCCTGTTATTGGTTAAGTGAGAGAAGATTTTCACAGAAAACATGACTTCTTCTTCCTGTGGAAAAACAATAATATTTTTTCATTTCAATAAAAAGGCATCCGATTGGCCTCTCAATGTATGAGATACTACGTTACCGTGAACACAAGGACGACTTAGTCACCATTTTTATCAACAGATATCAATAATCTTAATTTTATGATAACATTTTTAATATAAGAGAAAAATTGAACCGAAATTATTAGAGCAACAGAATGGAGTCCAAGAGAAAAGTTCTGTTTGCTTTTGTGGCTGTTTTTGCCACAGTAGTAATTAAAGGCAATTCCTTAACTCTTCGAGTTTCTGGAAATTCTGATGCAAACAAACCTTTAGACTGGTGGCAAAGAAGTGTGGTTTATCAAATCTATCCACGGTCATTTATGGACACAAATGATGATGGAGTTGGAGATCTCAGAGGTAAGAATATAAGAGCTCAGTAGTCGAAAGACAAGCCTTTTTAAAAATATAAGAATATAACGATAATCACTTTTTTATTTACTGATATATTACAATATTTCGACCGGACCATTTCCGGTCTTCAATGGGTTTTACAAAATTCCAAAATGTAAACAATATTACAAATTTGATCAATCTTACAATTTGCTGGATGATGTGCATCCTACTAGAATTACACATCTTACTACTAATAGATTCTTAGTAATAATTAGTTATTTAAATTAAGAATCTATCAATTATTGAAACATAACTTTAATGCTATTTTATATAAATTTATGATCTAGGAAGCTTAGGGTTCCGCGAAGTTTTTCCACTTCCTTCGATGTCAGGGAATGTTGTTTTAATTTTTTTTTTGATGTTCAAACTTGCACTCTGATTCACTCTACCCTACATTATTCAGTTTCGATTGAAATTTGTAAACCTTCCCTTATTGGTAGGACGCTGGGTATTTTCTATGTGGCAGTACACATTACACGGAGTACGCTACGACAAAAACATTCAAAACATTTTCCATATTTTGCAACATACATCAGTTTGACGGTGGTTCCATCGAAAATTCACAAAATATACAAAACTACTCATAACTCGAAAACTACACAAGAAACCATTACACACATGGGGTATTTCCTTGTACCCCCAGATGTCAGGAATCTAAAAAAAATTTTTGGACATCACCTTTTGGACCACCCTGTATAAATTAAAATGTAGGGATTGTGGGGAGGTGCTTTTTGTAAATATGGGAAGGGCATTAAAGGATCGAATAAAAGAACATATCAGAGCTTACTAAAATAACAAGAAAAATTTATCTGAATGGGCTGATCATTGTATCAGTAAAAACCACAATGCAGACCAATTGGTAAAATTTTATACAAAAACAAAGACTAGAAAGAGAGGTACATTATGGAAGCAATAGTAATAAATAGTTTTAAATGCATAAACAAAAATAAGGGAATTCAAATTGGTGAATATTCGATCCATTTGTTAAAGAAAAATTCAAAAAATAATGTAAAATTTCAATAATTGACAAAATTGTTATTAAGAATAAAAATAATGTAAAATATCATTAATATTATGTTTCAATAATTGATAAATTGTTAATTTAAATTACTAATTATTACTAAGAATCTATTGGTAGTAAGATGTACAATTCTAGTAGGATGCACATCATCCAGCAAATTGTAATGTTGTTTAAATTTTGGAATTTTGTAAAACCCGTTGAAGCCCGGCATAGTCCGGTCGAAATATAGTAATATAAATAAAAAAGATTATAAAGAACATAATATATAAATTAAACAAGAAATAAATTCAGCACAAATCTAACCAAATTGCCTTTCTGGTTCGATTATCGGGAAGGAATCGGGAACGGCCGTTTCGTCCTACATGGGACTCATCAGCCCAATCTCCGTCTTTCCCGTTCCCGATTCCTTCCCGATAATCGAACCAGAAAGGCAATTTG
>JAFIDM010012231.1:77312934-77351018 GCA_023159025.1 Thereuonema tuberculata
CAAATTGCCTTTCTGGTTCGATTATCGGGAAGGAATCGGGAACGGGAAAGACGGAGATTGGGCTGATGAGTCCCATGTAGGACGAAACGGCCGTTCCCGATTCCTTCCCGATAATCGAACCAGAAAGGCAATTTGGTTAGATTTGTGCTGAATTTATTTCTTGTTTAATTTAAATTATTTTGCAGCACGTTAAACTCTTTTAGCATAATATAATTTAGAAGTGAAATATTTTGGAAATGATTATCAAGTCTGTATAAGACATTGAATTACTATTATACAGCTCAATTATTGTTATATCGACAATTCATCCACACAAACTTTAAATCATTTTTTTCACATTTATTCTTTGTTAAGAAAAATTACAGTTATTAAAGTTAACATATTCCATTCGCGTCCAATGTGACTCTTGAGGTCGTGATATGTAAGGCTCTCGCATTTGCGGACCAACTTACAATATGTGATCGGGTGATCAGTCCAGAGCCCTTCCGCCTTTAACCGACGGAAAACATATCCGGCACCCATTATTGGTGTTACGATTCATCAAAGCCTAAAAGCATGAAATTGTATTCCATGGGTTTTTACACTGAGTTGCCAATTTATTATGTATATCTATTATTTTAGTGAAGAACCCAATTCAGTGTAAAGTAGAGATGAAAATAGGTGTAAATGAGAATAAATAATGATCAGATCAACTTTCAACTTTATCAGCATTTTGAAATCTAAAATTTATTCCGCCTTTTAAAATAATGAAATACTTTCGATTTTTAGGATGACTCATTTACAAATTATATAAGCAAATTGAGCTATCTGTCTTATATCTTTTCTTCCGACTTGAAACCCAGTTGCATTAAGCATCTTTTTCAATCAGAATGCGATCTAAGAGCTTTTAGGGCACTTTTAGTCAAAAGTTGCAATAAAAACTTGAAAAGAGCGGCTTTTTCTCGTGATGTGTTTTCTGCATTGCCTTAAAAGGTCTTTAGCTGGTTTTAAAAACATATTCAGAAGCTTTTTATTCTATTAGTTGAAACTTTAGTGTTAGGATTAGAAAATTAGTACTTGATTTACTACTTTATTTCTTTTTTGCTGAACTTATAGAAAGAAGATAGGTTAATGACTGCAAATAAAATCACGATTATTTATAATGAAAAGCTATTTCCGAAAGGGATGGATCTACTTCACCTGAATTCCTTTAAATTTTGTGCAAATGCGATCCGATAGAAAGAAACGCTCTCTACACAACTAACATTCAATTAGTTAAAGCGTTTTTATATCGCGCTTAAATCAGCAAGTATAGGCTTTATATTTTTCTATTTTCCTGAAAAATACTTTAACAACTGTCATGTACGACTACATCATCGAACAGAAACTCTATACCTAGGAAATACTTAAATAGGTACTAGGTTGACAGAAATGTATCGATACTCTCTGTGTTTGAGTAAAAAATACCTGTTAACGACTTCTGAATAAGCTTGATATATATTCTAATGTTAAATCAATGTTTTCAAAAGAAAGAGAATAAAATAAAAAATCTCATTTCCTGACTTTATCTCGTATATTTCTAAAAGGTTCGATTGTTTTTTGTTTTTTTTTTGTTTCTTTATGATTTTAATTTTTATAATCATCCTATTAATAGACAAAAATTGTACGATCTTTGTAAATTTGTAGTTTTGTAAATTTGTAATTTGAAATAACCAATCACAGTGCACCGTTGGAACACGTCATGCATGACGTCACGCCAATGTAAAAAGATGTCGCCTATACTTTTTCTCCACTTCACCACGACGAATCGCGATTACATAATTACTATCAGCGTATTGAGATTTTCTTTCCCACATAAATGAAGTTTACACTGAAATGCATGAAGTTCATGCGTCAAAATTTATCAGAGTTTGTAAAACCTCGGTTTTTACATAATTTCGGCTGTGTCGCCGCTCTCTCAATACTCATGACAATGAGGGACAATGACGAAGCACGTGCCCTCATTGTTGCCCAGACAGGATTATTGGTATTGGCTGTTGGACATTCGTTATTGTTATTGTTATTGTTATTGTTGAAACTGGTAAATCAATTGTTTATTTTCTTTTATTGTAACAAAATTTGGTTTAGACATTCAAATTATATGTGGGCTGTTGCGGAAGTCATGGCTTTAAAAAATGAGCTTAGAACATCTTTTTCAATCTTATGTTTTTCAAAAATTTCAAGGTATTTAAAAAATGTGGCATTTGTTAACTTCCGTTAATTAACTTCCGTTAATATTGCCTCAATTTCGACGAATCTATTCTTTTAGGGCAGCATGTTGCCATTATCTTTCATAATGAGAAACCGCAGCGCTGGATACCACGAAAGTGGTAAATCAATTTTTTATTTTTTTTTATTTTAACAATATTATTTTAACAAATAAGCCGATATTCAAATTACATATGGGCTGTTGTGGAAATCATGACTTCTAAAAAAATTAGCTTAGAACATCTTTTTCAATTTTGTGTTTTTCAAAAATGTTGAATTTGTTTTACTTCCGTGAATATTTCACGGGTCGCAACTAGTTATCCATAAATTGAATATTTTATGTAAAAGGAAACTGGGAGAATTTTATTTTTTATGGATCTTAATAGCAAAATTAAAGCGTTATATCAATGGTTTTAGTATTTTGGTGGATTTAATAATCTTAATATTTACATTATTTTTTATTGTTTCTTAGGAATCACAAAGAAATTAGACTATTTCAGTGATCTTGGAGTAGAAACTATCTGGTTAAGTCCCATCTTTGCCAGTCCAATGAAGGATTTTGGTTATGACATCTCAGATTTCGAAGCTATAGAACCAATGTTTGGAACAATGGAAGATTTCGAAGAACTTGTTGAAGAAGCTCATAAAAGAGGTATGTGATCATTTTTCTTTGTTTATCTTATGCATTGCAAATCTGTGGCCCAATTGATATCTGATCGTAATTATTTAGGTCTGCCCTCACCCTCATCCCTCAAAATTCACTTCCAGAGCCATCGCTTTATTCTCAACTTTTTTTTTTTTTTTTAATTTTTAAGCGTTAGAATATAATTCTTCTATAATTAAATTGTTCTCTTTCTCCAGGACATAAGTAACCTTCATTGTATGTAGGATTAGAGATTTTGAGAGCAATAGATATAACAAGAATAAATAGTGGTGTTGAGGTCGAGCTAACAAAAAATTGAAAAAGGCAAGCCCTGCTTTAGAAAAGGAGAAATTATAATAATAATAATAATAATAATAATAATAATAATAATAATGAGACGATCGACCACGTAATATCAGGCTGTCCCCTTCTCTCTCAAACAGACTACCTCCACCGACACAATCAGATAGCATCGATCGTTCATCAACAGCTAGCACACAAACACTCACTTATTAAGAACACAGTCCAGTACTATAATTACACAACACAAAGCGTATTAGAGTCATCCTCACATAAGCTGTACTTGGACCGCCCCCTTCACACAGACAAAACCATACATCACAACAGACCTGACACCACACTTGTTGATAAGGTCAACAAACAGACCTATCTCATTGATATTGCAGTGCCTGTCAGCAAGAACATGCAGAAAACTCACGCAGACAAGATCAGTAAATATACAGACCTAGCACACGAGCTCCAGAAGCAGTGGAGGCAGGATCGAGTACGTGTTGTACCCATCGTTCTGTCTGCCACTGGTCTGGTGCCTCACACATTGCACCACAGTCTCAGCACACTAGGACTTCACAAAAACACTTATGCACAACTGCAGAAGGCTATAGTACTCAACACTACACGCATAGTTAGGAAATTTATGGACACAACCACACATCCCTAATCATTCTCGCACACGTCTTTACACTTGGCAGTATGTGCTTTGGTCCTTGACCCGCCATATTGTTTTTGCTGAGGAAACCCAAGGTTTGAAACATACAAACATAATAATAATAACAAATAAAAGATCAGAAAGCAAAGAAATTTCGCCTTTCTCTTTCTCTATTCTTTACGAAAAAATGCCGCAATATTCTATGAACATTGGTTTCACTTGTTTGCAATCTATCACAAAAATTAATAATAAAATTATCTTAATAACTAAAACTAAACAAAAATAATCTTAAATATACTCTTTGATAAGCATTGTTATTAAAAGATATTTCATCTAATATTTTTAGTAATCCTTAATATGAATTGGGAATAGAAAATAAGTTAAAACAAAAGAATTTAGATATAATTTTAATGCTGTTTGTGATTAAGATAATTCAAAACTCCTTATTCTAGGAAGCTGAACCTTTGGTGACAAGTTACTAAAAGAAAGATCAATTCATTGTATCGTAATAGATGTAGTATTTGCAGCAGATCAAAAGAAACAAAAATATATGCGTTGTGGTTGAATTGTCTTAATCATAATATCTCAGGAACTGCCTATTTAGACTCTGGGTCTGTAAATTATCCGTCCACTTAAATCTGTAAGCGGATGTAGATTCAATACTGACAATTAGATTCAAATCGAACTGAAAACATTGATTTTAAAACAAAGCCACTTGTTCTGAAAAAAATAAAAAAAAAGAAACATTATTAGAAACTGCTCACAAAGAAGGCGTCAGAGATATTCGAATTCTTTTCGAATTAACTTTCTGAATAAAGAATCGATCGAAGCTGTTCTCGAAACTTCGAATGTCTCGAGACCAAACTTAAACACGTTTGGTACTTATTTATCTTACCCCAACCTAATTATTGATCTTACTTTTTAATTGCTCAGAAAAGCACTACATCTCATTTATAACAATAGTAATTTCTTATTAATTCTATAAAATAAGATTTTAATCTCATCCAGCAAGAAAGCACTGAAGAAAACGTGTCCTAATGATTTTCTTTTTATTAGAAATCAAAGTCGTTCTGGATTTTGTACCAAATCACAGCAGCGATAAACATGAGTGGTTTGAGAAAAGCAGGAATAGGATTGACCCATATACTGATTATTATGTCTGGAAAGATGGAAAAGGCGAAAATAAAAGTGAACCACCTAATAATTGGGTGAGTAAAATATTATATTTAATAATAATAAATGTTATCTAATGCATTTTTGTAATTTCTAAGTTTAGCCAAATTTTTACATAGTATTACATTGTGAGGTGCCAATTATTCTCTCTTCACATTAGTGTATCTAATAAAAATACGCAACTCAGTCTGTGAAATATATTGGATAGTCAATTAACTCTTATTTGTTCAATATTAACTGAATCTTTTTTTTTTTTATATATAGATGATATTTTGATTTAAAATTCTCCAACAAGAGATTTTTTATCGCGAATAGAAAAGAAGCATTTGTTGGTAAAGTCGTTGCTTGGAAAATTAACTGTTAATCTAAAACAATCGACGAAGAGAATTAATTTACATCAGAAGCGCAGTTGTGCCTCAAAGAAAAATGAATTAATTTACCTTACTTAGAATTTCATTTGAAAGCTGTACTGGTATTACAGTGAAGATGGCTTACATAAGCTCATCTTTCTATAGTGATCCATACCTATATAGTTTAATTTCTGTTGATCTACGTAGAGTTATTATTATTTCTGCTCATTATCTAAATATTCAATGCGTAACATTTGAAAGATTTATTTTAAGTCATTGTACATTCTTCCAAACTGCTAATTGTTTCGGAGAAATTGTTTCTGTTAAAGCCAAAATTCGTTAATAAAATGTACATTTATTTATCTTCTTTTAAGTAAGATTTTATCTTAAATATGTATAAGAGAAATTAAATATAATTCAATGGAGAGAAATTAATGCAGTGCTTTCTATTCCACTTAAAATTACTTTGAAGCTTAAAATGAAAGTTTTAGACTTATTTTATCGAATATTAAAAAAAAGATTCTATAGCAAATTTTGCCTTCGTGCTTTTTTATTAACTCTTGAAACGATTAATTCATTCTGTGAAATATCTCTTAGATGTAAATAGCTTAAAATCTTTACGTCATATAACAACATTGGAGGATTTTTATTCTGATACGATTCAATAGATCCCCACTTTTCAAAACCTCACTAGTAATAATGTCAATGACATTTCGTCTTATCTAAGGTTAAATAATAAAGTTTGCTCCCATCGTAGAAATAATCTTATAGCAATCAGATCAAAGCGGAATTAGGTGACGTTAAAGTAGACAGTTGATGATTTTAAAAAATAAATCGCATCGGACCACAACTTTCTCCATTTTCGAGAGATCTGATATTGTTTTAAATCAAAGTTCCTTGATCTGCATGCTATTGTACCACTAAATGTAAAGGATATTTAAAACTTCAGTGCTGTACTTCGATGATGTAGATTTTTACTTCGTTGGGTTTGTTAAAAACAGTTAATGCAACCTTTATTGTTGTTTCGGTCTTCCTTTAATATTTGGACTAGGAATTAAAAATATGGATATAAATGATATTACCTTTTCATTTCAGAAACAAGTACTTATTAAAATGATGTTTTTAAAATATACGTTTGCCTAAATATTTTTTTTATTTGAATTTTTAAGCTAAAAAGGAACCGCAAGAGGATATTAGTGAATTTCTACTCAAACATTTTATTGCAACCTTCTTTTTTATGTGCTTTCAGCTCAATTGATTACATAAGGCATTACTCTACATAAAGCATTGTTGATATTTTTAATAATTAATTGCTCATACATTTACAATTGAATATCAAAAAAAAATAAAAAAATAAAAATTAAGAGAATTGACGGCATGAAATTTTGACAATTCACTCATCTTCCAAATAGGAAAGAACTATAAACCCTTCGGAATAAAATAATGATTTTTTGTCTTTCTTTTTTCACCCTACAATCTAAGAATCATTCAAGGATAAAACATTATAACTGAAGACAATGTTTTTCACATATAAAGATGTGTCCTCATCATTACTATTAAGGACTAGATGATCCAAGTTGTTCAATCCATCATTTTTGGGCTTTTTTTTATTAATTGATTATCAGAAAGTCGATATTTAGAAACTAACATGTAGTCTCCCATAAATCCATCCACTTTTGTTTTTCACTTACAGTACAATGATATCCTTTCTGCCACGAATGTGAATTCAGCTCTTAAAATATTTAAATTTGTCTAAAGTAAAAAATATAATTTTTTACATTATTTTATATTTGCTTTTCCTTAGGTGGTCTTTTTTTTAAACCTATCAGCCATAATCCTGTAATAATGCAAGGAAGATTAGGTATTTGAGCAAAGTACTTTTTATGTATTCTAAGGTTTCCGTAGAAAAAGCTGAACTTGCTAGTTTTTTTTTTTTTTTTCATAAACATCTTCATCATTACTAGTTGCCATAGCATAATATTCAAGGCAGAAGATATTCACTTGCTTAAATATTTTATCATTTAACAATATTTTTATTCTCACTGACATCATTTTTGCATTAGAAATCGACATTTTGAACGTTTTGTAATTTTTGATTATAAGACTAACGGACAAAAAAATTTGTACCTTGTTTTCAAGTTGCGAAAGGTTTTCAAGTCATTTGATACTGAAACAGTTAAACAAACAAAATATAAATAGCATACAATAAAAGTGACTACTTTCGAGGGAACAGAACCCTTCATCAAGCTAAAAGGAAAAAAGAAAACTAGACATAAAGGGAAAAACAAACCAATCATGCATTATAGTGATTAGACAATGGGCGAGTCAATGATATCAAAGGCTAATTTAGTAGTACCATGGGTAATTTATTAATATAAGGCTTTTGTAATTGAATGTACATGGACTCTTTGAATTTCATTCTGGAATCGTTATTTTCTCTGTCGATAATCAATAGCATGACCAGTTTCGTACACATGGGCCGCAGTATAATAATTAAAATTGCCTCTTTTTACGGCTTTGACATGCTCTTTGATATATATGAGTAAGAATTTGAATTCTTCCAATGTTCTTAGAATTTTCATTTATATATTTTATGTCATAAATACAAACACAATATGTCATAAATACAAATACAATTATTCAGAAGTTAATTGTGCTGGCTCTCAGGTTTCTTTGATTTGTTATTGATAAATTTAGCTATGGTAGTTTTCAATTCTACGGCAATCCTAAGATTGTATCATGCTAATTTTATGTATGTTATTTTAAATTTTGCGCATTTAACTGTTTCAAGTCTTATCCGTTTCTAACACACATTAAATATTTTTAATCAAGTAATATTATTGCTTCATCAAGAGCAAGAACCACTGCCGATTGTTGTGTTTCGGATCACTGGTCATAGTTTTGCAGTCTATCA
Organism: Thereuonema tuberculata; assembly: GCA_023159025.1. Taxonomy (NCBI): domain Eukaryota; kingdom Metazoa; phylum Arthropoda; class Chilopoda; order Scutigeromorpha; family Scutigeridae; genus Thereuonema; species Thereuonema tuberculata. Next base: position 77,321,187 of record JAFIDM010012231.1, read on the forward strand.
TGGGAAACATTTTATTGTTTTCATGTCGTTTAGATGTAATTATCTAGGAAGCACCCTAAGGTGACTTCTGCCTCCTATGAAGAGAAACAAATACTGAAGAAGATAGACACATCCAAGCCCCCGCGCAGGGATTCGAACCCAGATTCCGACACATGTGCCTCATGACAGACAGCCGCCCAGACCACTCGGCCATGTCGCAACGTCAGCACAGTTTATTATTTCCAAGGAAAAAATGGGAGGTTCAAAAGGTTAGGAAACAAGAAATTGATTCTGAATTTCTTCACGAACTTTTCGATCACTTTTGCTGATCTTGTTCTTTCTTTATTCAATTGAACTTCTAATTTTCTAAATGTTTTGAATGGTTTTTATGAAAATGTACTTTTAGAAATGAATCATTCCAGAGAAAATCGGGTTCATTTGCTTTATTCCCATAATATAAAGTCTAAATATCTGTTAGATTGATCTCTTCCTTTTTTAATGAATTGACTCATGTTAAAGGCCGCTTATTTTGCAATTTATTAAAAATTACTATTATATCCGCTATCCTAAGAAACATTGCAAAATAAACTGGAAATTTTTTTTTTAAATGAAAAAAAAAATCAAGGTTTTCCACAGATATTAGCATTATCTTTTTTAGTAGACTCTATCCGAATCATATTATTGTAAATTAAAGGCTATTTATATTTTCCAAAATTCTTCGAACTGCGCGACCTCTATGACTCTTAATATGCAATTTTTATTCAAAAAATGAGGATCAATTCAAGGGGATTTTAAGTTTTAAGCTTTTTTTTTAATTAACTAGTAAAATAAAGACAACTAACGATATACTTTTATAATTTATAAAATTTGTATTTTATAATAGTTTATTAACTATTTTTTCTTTTCATATTGTAGATAAGCATTTTTAGATATTCAGCGTGGAAATACGATGAAGTTCGAAAACAATTTTACTTTCACCAATTTTTACCTGAACAACCAGATCTTAATTTCCGAAACCCTGAATTAAAAAAAGAAATGGAGGTAAAAATTATTTACTTGTTCTATTTTCTTGTTGTTATGATCCTGTGATGTAAATATCCTGTAATAGTAATATACAAAATGTTAAAACTAATTCATAATTGCATATTAATATTTTAATACAATGCTATAACAAATAAATACTTTGTCCCAAATACTATGACTACCCGAATTTTTTAAGAGGTTATATTTAGAGAAAATTGATCTATAAGAATGCATTTGGTTGCTTTTAGTTACAGAAATATCACTTATTGTGATATGACTGCATTCCTCCATATATTTATATATTATAATATTATGTATAAAAAAACTCAAGTGACGTAATTACTGAAAAAAAAAATCGAAAAATAAAAACAAAAGAAATTACGATAGCGAATTAATGATTTTTGGTTTTTATTTTTAATTCATAAAAATCTCTAAAACCGAAGGATACATGCTTTTATCTTTCCCTATTTCTGGACTATTTTTCTTATTTCAAAAAAGGCTATTAAATATCGACTTTACTCGGGAATATTGATTCTGATTACGATAAGACTTCGGTATTTCGCTTTAAAAAAACTTGCTGTTAAAATAAAAAACAGGAAGCCTATAAAAATTATGATTAATATTATTCAGATTTTACAGAGCTTGGATTATATAGACTTTTTCTCAATTACATGTTGCTGTCTTGAAACTGATTGTCAGATAGAATAAAGAATCTCAATTCTCAAAATAAAACTATGGTTTTCTAACCATTTTCAATGATGTTCTTTTGTTAAAGTTGACAGTTGACCCTCGTTCTCTTTCCCGTATAAAATCTTTGGTAATTTTTTGGTAATTTTCACACTAATCACATACTGATCTCTTTCCTAAGAAAATATCATGTTTTTCCAAATGTATTTTTTTATATCCACAGTATATTCATATTAGAGATACACTTTTCTTAAGCTTTCCACAAATAATATGCCAATGATCAGAATCTTAATAATAAATCTCAGTATTAACAGCCGAAAAATCGATAATTAGATTACACGGATAAATGAGAATGGACTAGAAAAGAAGCTGCTTTATGAAGATTATATAAGCTTCATTTCATTTTAGTATTTAAAATAAAATAAGAAAGTTCATTTCAACGAAATAGCATATCACTGTCTTAGTGCCAATTTTGCTCCTTTTTTTAATATTATATTAATAAGTATAAATGTTATATAGAGATAAAAAACAAAAAACACACACAAAAAAAAACAAGATTTAACAGAACATGGGGTGATTTATAGAATTACAATGTGAAACAAAAATCACAAATCAACTTTAAAAATGCTGATATCAATATTTGTTTGTTTAGAAAGTGATTAGATTTTGGCTAGATAAGAAGATAGATGGGTTTCGAGTTGACGCTGTCAAATGGATGTATGAAGATGACAGATATCTGGATGAACCTTTATCCCACGATCCCAATGCATCACCTGTAAGTTGGTAACTTTCTTTTTTTTTTTTTTTTTAGCGTTCTGATATTAAGGATTTAGTTCCATATTACAAAAAAAGAAAAAAAAATCATTGTCAAGATTTAAATACGGAATTATCTAAACAAAAACTCCCATTTAAGTAAATTACTAAGAATTTAAAATTATGAGGCGTGGATAATGAGTAAAAGATGACAGTAGTCGTCTTATGTTCGAAAAGAAAATTATGAGAAGGATTCCTAGAAGTGTAACAGAAGGAAAAGAAGGGAGCAGAAGTATAAGCAAGAAATAGACAAATTATATGAGAATCAAGATGTGATATCTCGTATTAAAGTTGACAATAGGCTGATCACCTTGTCAGGATGAATGATACAGATTGAGCCAAATAAAAATGGAACCAGCTATTGTATAGAACTCGAAAGGGTTATTAGGCCTCAACAGAAATGGCTTGATTTGATATTGAAAAGTAACAATTAGAGGAAAATGGTTCTGGGCACGATGAAATGGAAGACTTTTTAGCAGAAGCTACGATTCACTAAGGCTTATAATGCTATGTGATAATGAAGTATTTAACATTCAAAACAAATCCAGACAAAAGTTTAGAAATCAGTTTTATCCCAGATCTTTGAGTTTAATAAAATAGAACCATTCTTGGAATTGCTATTAGGCACTTTACAAGGTGTCTCATAATCAATAATCCCAGGTCTTTGATTTTCTTTCTTTCTTTCTTTCTTTCTTTCTTTATTTCTTTATTTCTTAATTTATTTATTTGCATAATCATCTAATTTATTTCAGGGAGAAATAGATCCTGAAATTAGCTGTTAGGATTGCTATTATCAAAGTACAGGGCCACAATTTAAAAATGTTTTTTAGACGTGTTTAGGTCTCCCAACATTTGGGGTGAAAGATAAAAGTAAGTTTTAAAAGTAGGTTAAAAAAATTTTCTTGTAAATGGAAGGATTCTCAAGGTTCTACGTAGTTACTTGACAGAATTGGATGCATGAAGCACATCCCGACCCGATCTCCGTATCCCTGTTGAAAGAATTTTCCCTTAAAATTTAAGATGCATTTTTTTTCCCTTCTACCAAATCGCATTCTGGGATTTCTACAGGAGATACAGAATGGCATTATTGTATCTCTCTAAATCAGAAAGTGATAAAAGAAATCGCATAAACTCTTTGAAGCAAACACATAAAAAGTCGTTAAATTGTTAATCTTAGAAATTATTATTATATGAAATACGGAATTGATATATTCAAGAATTTTCCAGTTATAAATTATTTATGATACCTTTTAAGTATTAAACACTTGAGAAATTATAATTTCTCATAAAGGATTTCTTATATTAATAATAAATAAATAAAAATCCTCTCTTTCGTTTATGTAGGTAGAATATAATTCCCTTCTTCATATTTATACCGAAAATCAACCTGATGATTTCGATTTAATACGTGAATGGAAAGAAATTCTTGAATCTTATGAAGAGAAGGATAAATTTCACAGGTAAATAGAGTAAATAAATAAAAAAGTCTCTGTACATAAAGTTTTTAATTTTTGTTGTAACATTTTGGTTAATTACTACTATTTAAGCCAATTTTATTTTATTTTTTTTATTTTATTTTTGTAAGGAAGATACAACGGGACTATACCCAGTTACAGTATCTCTAAAAAAGAGAAAAAAAAATAAACTAAGATAAAAGGATATAAACAAATATAAAAAGAAATAAACAATTTAAATAAAAAAATCATTAAAAAAGCAGAAAATAAATATAAAGGAAATACAAAGTATACAAAACATGCTAAATGAAATACAAGTATAGTGAAAAATAAAATAAATATATACATATATACATAAGATATATATATAAGAATAGCTACAGCAACATCTAGAGAAATTGGGAAAATAAAGAAATAAGGACTGAATAAGGGAAGGAGGAGAGAGAAGTAGAGGTAGTTGAAAGAAAGATAAATAAAGGGAGAGAAAAGGAACAGTAGGAGAATCAGATGACTCTAAACAATGGCTAATTTGAAAGATTTAAGATTCATATTAAAAATGTCAAGATTACGACACTGACGATTGTATTCGTCGCACATTCTAATAAGAGGCGAATTTTTGTGTCTGTTAGATCGCACAGAGGGTGTGTAAAAAAGGGATCTACTTCGACTCCGTGTGGTAGTTACATTGAAATTAATTTGACCTAGTAATATAGAATTATGGATCTTATTGTTAAGGAGCTTGTAAAGAAAAAGAAGAGAGGCACTTCGTCTACGCAACGTTAAAGGTTCAATTTTAAAATAAGATAATAAAGTTTCGTAACTAATAAGGTCAGGATAAAAACCATACGTTTTGAAAAAAAGGTATTTGAGAAATCTTTTTTGAACTTTTTCAATTAATTTGATTGAGCTTTGTTGATGTGGAGACCATACAATAGAAGCATATTCGAGATTAGAGCGGACAAAGGCATTGTAAAGTAAGATTAGTGTAGAGATATTGCGAAAGATGCTTCCTTGACGAATTACAAAGCCAAGTAGTTTATTGGCTTTATTTGTTATGTGTTCATAATGATAATGAAATGAAAGATTGTAAGTGAAGAAAACACCAAGATCCTTAATATCTCTTTTCCTGGTTAGTGTGATGAAATTTAGAGTGTAATTATAATTAATCATTTTTTTCTTTGTTGTGTAAGACATTATTGAGCATTTAGGAATGTTGAAGAAAAGTTTATTATTTACAGACCAATTATAAATACCATCCATATCTTTCTGTAGAGCGATACAGTCTTCTTCAGTAGAGATCTCTTTAAAGAATTTGCAGTCATCAGCATACATTAGACAGTGCGTATTCCGCAAGATAGATGGAAGATCATTCATGAAAAGAATGAAGAGAAGAGGCCCAAGGTTGGAGCCTTGAGGTACTCCAGAGTTGACAATAAAATCGGAGGATTTTATACCATAGTAATATACAAATTGTTTTCTTTCAGTAATGTAGGAGTAAAGAAATTGAATTGTATTTTGATTCAGACCAAAACATGAGAGTTTATTAAGCAGTAGTTGATGGTCGACTTTATCAAATGCCTTTTCGAAATCTGTATAGAGAACATCAACTTGCTTCTTATTATCAAAAGAATTTGAGATAGATTGTGTAAAATTTACTAAATTTGTGACAGTTGATCTCTTAGGTAAGAATCCATGTTGAGAGTCAGTAATAAAAGTTTGTGTCATTTGATACAATTGTTTATGTAAGATAATCTCAAATAGTTTAGCAGGAGCAGAAAGAATTGCGATAGGTCTATAGTTGGTGATTTGAGATCTGTCGCCATTTTTAAACAGAGGAGTAATTTTAGAGTGTTTCCATAAGAGAGGAAAAGTATTTAACTTAAGAGATAGAGAAAATAGATAGTGAAGCGGAAGTGTGAGTAGGTGATTGCAACCTTTCAGTAGATAGGGAGGAATGAGGTCTGGTCCAACACTTTTTTTAGGTTTAAGAAGTTTGAACGCATTGGTTACATCATCAATTGAAATATCAAAGGCCACAGAATTATTTAAATTATTATTATTAATAAGATTGGGGATGTTTATAGAGGAGGAGGGTTGATAAACAGATTGAAAGTAATCGGCAAAGGCAGCAGCGGTATCTTCATTGTTTATAAGTGAATTATTTTTATAGTACATGATGTATTGAAATATTAATGGTAATAATTGAAATTGTAAAGCCAACTTTTATGATTTTTTTTTCCCTTATCATTTCAACAGAATGTTCTTGTTAGAAGTATATGATTCGTCTACAACGGTTGCGAGATATTTTGGAAATTCGACTCATCCTTTATGTGATTTCCCTTTTAACTTTGAAATCGTACTTAATCTTCGGAAATCTACAACCGGTCGTGATTTGAGTTACATCATTCATAACTGGCTAAACGCACTTCCAGAAGGAAGATGGAATAACTGGGTGGTAAGTAACGAAAATCGAGTATTGTTTAAGAGTTTTTGCTGAAGTTTTAGTTTAGTATTAAAAAGAAATCCTGTTTAGATTAACGGCTTTCAACTTAAGACAGTAAAAGAAAATCGCGATGGTTGAGTAGAACGAAATCATTAAGTATTAGATCATTCACAGGACAATGCTTAGGAAAGAACTAGTATGAAAGAAATAGTATCGTATGAGAACTATCGTATCATCAATAGTATTAATAGTATCAAATCATCAATAATTGCAACGAAATTGTAGGGGTTTCTTTTATTTAAAAATATTATTAATAAATGAATTTCAGATTGTATTAAATATAAGTACTTGACAAGTAATGTCGTACGGTAGCATTTAACATCTTAATTAACATTGATCGCCTGTTTAAGTTAAGAATATGTGAAAAGCTTTACCTTTTATAATTAAATAATTAATAAGTAAATCATATATAACGTTTGTAAGTACTGATTTGGAGATTTCCTTTATTAGTAGTTTTTCTTAACGTACTTAAAATTTAATTAGTTCATGATTTTATTGAAAATTTAAGGACTTCATGCTTCTTATAATAAGCTTAGTGAAATTACAATCTTAAAAAAAAAAATAATGTTTTATTTTTTTGATGAAAAAAAAATAATACTCTCAGCATCATCATTGTGTAAAAATTTTTAATCCATAAAATTACCAAATCGTTTTTGATTAATATGCAAATTATGTGTCATCGTATAACTGCTTCATCGAATAACTTCTCTCCCAAAATGAACTTTTTAATTAAGAGATAATCAATTAATTGTAGTTGGGAAACCATGATCAGCGACGTGTAGGAACAAAAACCAATGAAAAAATTGTGGATGGTTTGAATATGGTGTCAATGCTTCTACCTGGGACTGCTGTAACTTACTATGGGGAAGAAATAGGAATGGTTAATGGTCCAATCACATGGGAAGAGGCACAGGATCCTCAGGGAATTAATGCAGGAAAAGTAAGTAAATTTATCCTAATTTATGAAAAAAATAAATTCTTGTTGAAGTCTAAAGTATCAGAATTACCGTTATAATCATATTTAGCCAAGTCAAGTTACATTGATATGGAAAATTAAAAAAAAAAATTCAGAAACAATGCTTCTTCCTTTTTAATTTCAAACATTTAACTGTTATCTATATTAAATTAATTTATGAAGCTAATTTGTTTTCGAGCCTAAGAAACATAATTTTGGTTATGAAGCTTATATTTAAGCAAGGAACAAACGTGGTTCATAATTGCAGCAGTGGAATCTTTTAAAAATTAGAAGCAGCAAATTTGCCATTTTCAGTTGGGTTTTTTTTTTTTTCAGAAAGATAGTTTTTGTATAATCTAATGTAAATGGATTTAAAATTCGGAATTCCGTTATCATTCAGGCACTTAATTAAGAATGACTAGATTAATGGATACAGTTTTCAAAACTCAAACGTAAAGCCTTCGTAACTCATCCCATGTAATTCGGCAGAAGAATAGAGTTGAATTTAACCAAGATTCTGGAGTTTATGAATAGTAATAAAAAAAAAAAAAATTGATGGAATGTAAATGTCGCAGACATTAATAAAGACATTTCCCCTTCATTTTACAGAAATGCTTGACAAAATATAGTTTTTTTATCATATCTCTTACAGGTCCTCAAAAACAAAAACAAAAAGTTAGAAGAACCATGAAAACATCCATGTCATAAAGAAGCATTGAAATCAAAGCTTTGATTCGATTGGAAAAGAAAAGCTTTAGCTTTAGTTTCAGTACAGTTCAGAAAAAAAAACAGTGAAATGTTGATGACGATGATGAAATTTAGATTTTAATTTAATGTTTTAAAAATAAATAAAAAAAATTGGAGAAATATAAGAAAAAGAGACTTCGATCAATATTAATATCATATGATATGAATGAAAGATAAAAATACAGAAGACATCTCTAATTGATTTTGATATGTTATTCATTTTCGAAAATGGCATTGAAAGCACAATTTTAAAAAATAATTAAAAAGTTATTAAAAATATCATAATACCACGACGGGTTCTGATAGTTTCGTCAGCTAGAATGATCCAGCTGCCGTAACAAATTTATTATGATACTTTTTAATGACTTTAATAGTATCTAAATTTTTCAATTCCAAATGATATAGTATTTGCACACGTTAATTCATTTTGGCAAATTTATAAAAGATTTTTCCCATTCTTTTACTCGATCTTAGTAAGTTTAAAGAATCCTCTTTTTAAGGAAATATAATCAAATATATTCTTGGTTTATATTCTATCATTAATTTTTGCCTTTTCCTATAGAAATTTCGTTAAATAGTTTTTAATTTTATTTATTTTATCATTTTTAATTTAACTTTATCATTTTTAATTTAACTTTTTCATTTTTTGTTAAGAAATTATCAGATGCTCGTCCTTTATTGGCTCTTTAAGTTATTTCATTTAGTTCTAATTTATTTTCTAAATATTGTTGTGTATTTTATTTTATTTACTAAGTAAATTAAAAATATGTTTCTATTGTTGTTTTGCTTAATAAATTACTTAAAATTTTATGTTAATTTTATTCTTTATATTTTTAGGAAAAATTTCAAGAAAATACTCGTGATCCTGAAAGAACTCCAATGCAGTGGGATTCGAGTCCAAATGCAGGATTCACAACGAAAGAGAAACCTTGGCTTCCTGTTCATCCTAATTACAAAACACTGAATGTTGAGGTAAATAGCTACGTCATAAACTTACAGTATATTTGTAAATAACGTTAGTAATTTAAGTTGAATTTGCTACGTAAAAAACAAAAACAAAAATAAGAAAAATGAGAAGTTAATATAAAAAACAAATTTAGATTAAATTTTATATAATTTCATAGAACAAGATTGATACGTGTATATTAACGGTTTTAGAGTTATTTAAAAAAATTCTGCCTCATCAAAAACCAGCGTGGGATATTGACTGTCTTAGTATTATGGTTAAACGGACTAGAATTTAGTGTAAAAATGAAAGAAATTTTTTTAAATAATTAATAACTTCAATAAAAATTTCTTTCATTTTATATACTAATTACACTAAGACAATCAATACACCATAGTGATTTTTGACCAGACAGGATTTTTGTTCGTATTTTCATTTATGTTCAAATGTTGTTTTTTGAAAATTGTTTTTAGGCTCAGTTGAAAGCTGACAGATCTCATCTAAAAGTCTACAAGAAACTTGTTTCCCTGAGGAAGGAACCAACACTTCAGTTTGGAAGCCTGGAATTCCCACTTATTACCGATGGTTTATTTAGTTTCATTCGTTTATTGAAAGGCAACCCTGCGTATATGGTTCTAGTCAATATGAGTGAAGAAGATGAAACAGTGGATCTCAGTTCAGCAAATAATTCTGGATATCGTTTCCCAGACGAAGCTGAAGTGGTTGTCACTAGTGTTAATGTCCCTGAGTCAGTGAAAGGAACTATTTCATTGGAGAATCTGATTCTTGGTCCTTATCAAGCAATAGTTATTAAATTCAATCCAGTTTATTAAAATTTTATTAAACTTCTATCAAAATGCTGTTAGACTAACACTATTGTTTAAAATTAAACAAAATTTTTGGCCAAAGTATTTTATTTTATCGTAAAATGTTTAAGTCTCTAACATTGAAGTTTTAAAATTCTCATATAAAATTAATGTAATTTTTTTTCCACTGTAAGAAAAAGTCATTTCCATGAAATTGTAATATGTATTGAAATGTTTGGAATTAAAGTTTGTTTTTTTTTTGAAAATTTAAGCTTGCTTTAAAAAATTACTGCAAATCTCTTCTTTATTGTAAGAAAATAATTAATGCAAGATTCATATTATGTAATCCACGGTAAATATTAAGTATATATTATATATTTATTTATAAAATATAATACAGTGAATTCTCACTTATACGAAAATCACTTACACGAAATATTCTATTATACGAAGAATTTCTCATTCCCCGGCGAAACCCCATAAGTTCTATATGTAATTCACTTACACGAATAATTTTTGGTTCCCCCTCATATTCGTATAAGTGAGACTTCACTGTATATATATTTATAATATATTATATATTAATTTCCCCTACTTTCCGGTTAGTATGAACCCATACTACATTTTCTTCTTTTTGTAAACATCGAAATGTAAAACGAATATTTTTAAAAAAGTGAAGTAAAATATTGAAAACTTAAAAAATAAATTTTCCTGTCCAGGTAAATCCAGATAAAGAAAATAATAGTAAAAATTCAGTATTTCCATATCAGTATAATATTTGCCATATCAATTTTTAGAACTTCAGTTAGTAAAATACTACTAGTATTACTACTATTAATAATGAAAAAGATTCAATTAACATATTTTAGTTGTTTTCCGTTGAAATCTGGAAACAGAGTGTACAAGTGACACACATTTAGGTTCTGTAGAGGAGCAACGACCAGTCATAAAGGACGAGATGAACATAGGAAAGCGAAATGATTTTTTTTTTTTTATTTGCTCAAATAAAATTATTTCATGAATTCATAATGCTGCAACTGCTAAACTAAGTTTTGCGCCAGAGTATTATACAATACACTGCCATTTTGACTTCAGCAACTACCATAAATGTTTCTGTCATACTAATTGCTTCCCATTCCATTCTATCAGATGCTGCCTTATTTGATTTAGTCGACTTTAGTAGTATCCAAGATCTCTCTGGACATGAATGCATCCATTACTGAGATAAAGCAATAAGTAGATTCATCACCGCGAATAGTAGTATTTGCATTCAAATAGTACCATTCGCTTCTCCACTTTAGCATGTGTCTTTTTTGTTGGTTTTGGTGGTTTTAGAGGAATCCGTCATTAAATGCTCTCGATCTCTTTTATATTGCTTTGAACAAGTCTTGCGGGTGACACATGATCTACAGCAGTGTTGATGCTAGTTGTTGTAGCTGATCGATCACTAATGATCATGAGACTTGTAAATCTATAATTCCTTTCTCTTGTCATGGAAGCCCTGAAGCCAGATATGTATTTAAGATGTAAAAAAAATAAACAAATATCATTAAAAATTTGACGAAAACTTTAGTCTCGCTGATAAAGGGGAAATCTATGGGAATTTGCCCACCCGGTATAGTGATAAGATGTTTACTTACAGAAAGATGCCCTTACATAAAATGTATGTTATTATTACGACTCGTCGCAATCATTAGTCCGTTCGGAGTTATATACGTGTAGATATGAAGTTTGAGTCATTGATTGTGATATGTGTGAGTGACAGGGAAGCCAACCATTTACAGCCAAGCATCTTCGGCCTATAGGTGGTTGACTTCTCTACCACCCACACTCATCAGAATCAATGACTCAAAGGTCATATCTAGCCGTATGTAACTCCGAACGGACTAATAATTGAGACAAGTCGTAATAATAAAAAAATGTTCTATTTAAGGAGATCTTTCCTTACGTATATATCTTATCGCTTTACAGGGGTGGGGCAGATCTAACTATTCTCCTTTTTCCTGCTCTGCTCTAGGGCTTGATTAATTATAAAGAAAATATTTAATTGGTGCTTAATTTTGATTTCAAAGCTTAATCTTTCATGAGAACCTACCAAAGTAAAACTATATTGAAATAATTTTACATGTGTAAATAAAAGGCCAACACATAAGATAATTTAATTTTTAAATAGCCTATAATTAAAACTTAATGATTACAACTTTTCGGCTCGCCCCACGAGCCCATTGACAAGTTTTGCATCATGAGAAGTTTTAATTATATTTAAAAAAAATTAAAGTAAAACATATTCTTACTCAGTATCCTGACGCAGTGCGTCGTTCTAATTTTGTGAATGACGGAACAATTCGGGCTTTAAAATAATTAGTAAAACATCTAAAACCGATATATTTACGTTTACATTTAATCATTCCATTCATTCTTTAAACGAAAAGACTTTTCTATATCAAATTATTTTAAGTTTATCTCCCGAAAACCCAGCTTTATGGTCTACAGCTACAGTAAAATATAATTGCAGTTTAGTATAAATTTACATTACATTTAAGTGAAAAAAATGTAATAAAAAAGGATTTTCTTTTGGTAGTAAAAATTACAAAGTAAATCTTTTTTCAGATAATTTATACTATTTTAAAATACTACGTTGGAAACCCTAAAATGTTGGTTTTAGTTGACCTGCAAATATCACCACTTCTAGAGAAGTAATTAAAGCATGCGTCGGTTGAAGGATCCTCCATACTGCATTTGGTATCGACTGGTCATGAGGTGCTATCTGTATTCTGCGTCCTGTTTTGTGAGTTGAATCAAAATATGGAGACGTTGGATATTCGACAAATGATGCTTTATGAGTTCTTGCGAGACTGAAGTGAAGGGGAACATACATATGGTTTTCGGTGAAGACCATGTAAGCGAAAGGACAATGCGGCGTTGGTTCCAAAAATCGTCGGAGATTAAAACATAAAGAATGCTCCTAGAGGACTCCAAGAAAAATTGGTCTCAGCCGAGAAGGTAAAAAAAAACTGATCGAGTCTGACCCACATCAAAGTTCATGGAAGAAACTAGGAGTATCTCATACAACAATATTACGCTGCCTGGAAGAACTTGGCAAAGTGCGGAAGATTGACAATTGGGTAACCCATGAACTCACAGGAGGAAACAAGCTACGCATTACACAATTTGTTCTTCACTTCGCGAAGAAAAAGAGCCTTTCTTGGACCGAATTGTAACCTGCGACAAAAAGTGGATAATGTACGACAATACGAATAGCTCATCATCTTGGCTTCCTGTTGTTCGGAACAACTCCTAAACCGCCTCTTCACCTACGAAAAATTCTATTGACTGTTTGGTGGTTCACGACTGGAATTATCCTTTGGAACTTTCTTTCCAGGGACAAGCCATTACAGCAGAGGTATACGTGTCAGAATTGAATGAAATGCACCAGAAGAAGGAAAGAAAGAGCTTATACTTTCAGTTTTGAAAGATACAGTTTTGCTTCACGATAATGCATGACCGCATACGACAGAACACACCCGCAGGAAACTTCATGAACTTGGATATGAGATTTTTGTCTCATCCGCCTTATTCACCGGACCTTACGCCAACAGATTTTCACTTATTCAGACATATGGACAAGGGCATATTCTGAAGGGCAGGAGATTAATCCAAGGGCAGATTGTGAGGTGATCTCAAAAAGGACATCGAAGAATTCCTACAACCCCAAACCACGGATATGTGCAGGAAAGGAATTTATAGCTTAAGACAGCGTTGGCAAGAATGTATAGATGCAGATGGAGCTTATTTTGAATAATAAAAATTACATCCGATACTCAAAAACAGTTTTTGAAATCGTTCACTCGAAACCGACATTTTAGGGTTCCAACCTGATAAAATATGATTAAGTAAAAAATAGTACGAAACTGTTAATAAAAATAACTTTTCTCATAATATCGTAGCATGTTTTCTTTTTTTCATTTTTTTTCAACCATTTACACAAAAATATGCCATTCGCAAAGAATCTTTTAATGATTCAAATTGATCAAATCTATAATAATAATATATTACATATGCTCAAATTTCATCGCAATGACGAAGACTGAATGATAAAAATAAGGATTCCTTGCAATTCACATGAATAAGAGACAAATAAATTTATTTTACGAGTGCGTACATTCTAAAAATAAGAAAAAAAAAATAGATGGGTTTTTTAGAGTAGATAGCATTTTTTTTTTTTTTTTTAAGGAATGTAGAAAACTAAGCTGTCCGAACTACTTTATATATTAAAAAAATGAAAATATTCAAACTCCAACGGCTACCTAAATTTAAAATTTGATATTTACAGGACTTCTAAGTATGATTTTGTAAAATTAGTTGTCTTATATTAAGTTAATTACTGTAGGATAAAAATTTTGAACACGATAGTGTGTCGTCTGTTTTAGCGGGTGTTAAAGTTAGTTCGCTCCCTGTGATGCACCCTGGGCTACGCTAAAGAACTAGCAATTCTGACAATTATTTAAAAGTAATTAATTGTAATCATATTAAATCTCGTGCTAATTAAAGGTTTAGGTAAATGGATGAAAACTCATGCTTAAAACAGCCAAGTTTTAATTGAAATAGGGTAGAAACAGGGCCATTTCTACCATTAGGCAAGACTAGGCGGCCGCGTAGGGCGGCAAGATTTTAGGGCGGCCGAAGGATGGATTCCGTTTTTATTTTTGGTTGTTAAAATAGGATTGTCGTTTTGTTTTTGTTTTTTTGGTGGGGGCGGCATTTTTCAGTTCTCGCCTAGGGTGGCAGAACACCTAGAAACGGCTCAGGATAGAAATCTGTTCTTTACATTCCTTTGATTGATTAGAGAAAGTGAGAAAGTACTATTAATGATTTTTTCAGGAAAAGAAAATTTGTAAAGCCAAAAGAGAATGAAGAAAAAACTAAGAACTTATATTAAATATCTACAGTTACCTATAGGGATTACTATAAATAAACAGGTAAAAGAAGTATGTCACAGTAATAATACCAAGATCATTTACTATAAGGACAACACCCTATTCAAAAAGGAAAGAATTAGAAAGCAAGACAGTCAGTTAGACAGGTTGGGTATCATTTATGCATTAAAGTGCAGGGATTGTGGAGAAATATACATAGGAAGTACGTGCCGAACAGTAAGAGAGAGGGTAAAAGAACACACGACGGCGTACGAAAAGAGAAAAGTAAACATATCGGAATGGGCCAATAGACATTGTGTAAACCAGGGGTTCTCAACCGGGGTCCACAGGGATCTCATTGAATCACACTTATTTTAAAATGGTTAATTTTTAATTATTTATCAGTGTGCATAAATGCTCCATAGAATTTTATTAAATTAGTTTTCATTCAAAATTAAGCATAATCATTTACTATTATTAATATAATAGTAAATTATATCGTTGATTATTAATATAATCCCTTTTTCTTTTAGCGAAAAGCTATGAGGGGGTCCACCAAAAAAAAATGAAGGGAAAAGGGGTCCATGGGTAAAAAAAGGTTGAGAAACCCTTGCGTAAACAAAGGCCATAGCCCTGATTCTATCGTGTATAATTTATTCAGTGTAAAGGATGAGAATAAACGATATAAGTTAGAATCCTGCCTAATTAACAGTTGCGTTTGTATGAATAAAGACAGGTCGCTAAAGGTGAATGATGTATCTTTGAGTTTATTCAAGAAGTCTTTGAGTAAAAACGAGAAAGTGAAAGAATTTTTAATATTACCAATGAAGAATTAATTGTCATGTCTGTTTAAATTAATTTGCATTTGTTTTGTATTATTTAAATTTACGATCATTTCATATTGTTTAGTAGTATTAATATCAAGCAATTATTGGAAAGAATTTGTAGTATGAGGGGATTATTGAAAAGAATTTGTAATATGATGGGTTTGTTCAAAGAATTATTTCGATGTACTTTGTTGTTATATTTTATGTTTAATCAGAAGAGGAAAGTTTTCTCTTTCTTATTTTCAATTTATTTTATATTTTGTATCATTTGAGATTCCTGAAGAAGTCCTGTCATAAGGACGAAATATAGAATGTCGAGTAAAAGGAGTTGTAAGATTATTGAGTCTATTTTCTGTATAATGATTTGCCTTAAGCGACGCCTGCTTTTGAAATTACGAAGGACTAGAAAGAAAAATCGAGCTATAATCTTTTCTTCTTCAATTTTTCTATGATTATTATTTATAAATATCTGTATATCATTGTATTGTATAGTATTTCTAAACATTATAATTTCTTAAAGCTTCTACAGTCCATGATCTGAAGAAATATAACCTATATTAGCGTCAATTTAAGACAAGTAAAACAGTGTTTTTTAAATTTTGTAGGTATTTAACGTTTCTACGACAACATGTCTTCCAAAGGTTCAACGTCGTCATCGCTATCCGAGTTAGAGCAGTCCATACGTTTTGTGCAGCCATGTCCTGGGCAGTAGCCGCACATACATGCGCAAGGAAAACCGTTTCTTCTGCACCTGCATCTCTTCTCGCAACCACAGTTACAGTTTCCGAATATGATATTCAGTACCCGCTCCGGTACTGGTTCTTCTTTAGTTGGAATGGGTGTCAGCTGAACAGCATGAGCCATCCATCCCCACTCTGCTTCCGATAGGCGATTCCCCATCCAAACTGGAACCTAGAATGAAACAAATTAAACATTGAACAGCCTGTTTAAAAAGCTGTCGTTGTTGATAAAAACCCTCCTAACTGCAGTTTTAAAACAAAAAAAAAAAAAAGATGCGCCAATGAGCAAGTTTTAAATTAGCCGAGTTTGCGCATGGCTCAACTCGCACAGTGTTTGGCTATCACGTAGTTCTCCTGCTTGGAAGAATTGTGGGAGACGGTGTACTCAAAGAACACAGTGACCGAGATGGTAAACGGCCATGCCTACGCTCCAGCTGTCCGCGCACATCTTCTGATGCAGCTGTCGTTGGCGATATTCAGGATATACAAGACGCAGTCTCTCTGCTCAGCGATCGCTTGAAATGAACACACTCAGACCACACTCTGGAACGACTTCGGTGGATGACGTTTTGTTGTCAGAGTATATCGTCCAGCCAGCAGAGTTGTTCGAAGCAAAGCTGAAAGCCCTCTTTTCATCTATATGGCTCACTGCGAAGCTGTGGGTGCGATTCTTTTAAGATGGTTGACATCATGCGTCTGCTTGTCAGAGCTGAACGTTCTGGAGTTTAGGTTCTTCACTTGCTGTGTGTCCAAATAATGATTCCGTATTTCCACTCTGCGGGACATCTCTGCTCGAGGATGTTATGACTCCCTTGGAGTTCCGGCAATTTGTTAAGGAAGGCTGCTTCACTGTCAGGAGATCTGCAAAGTTCTGGTCAGGCATATGGACCGATATAACTATAGAGCAAGTGTTGATGAGAAACATGAAGATGGCGGGTGGGCTCACACATGGACGTGGATTGACGGATACCGTCATTGCTCGATGGGTTTGTGCAATGCCTTCATCTGCACATGTAATCGACGCCGCTGAAAGATTTTGTGGAGTCTTCGCCGAAACCTCCGACCAACATGTGGAGCTAAGAGAGTCTTCGCAAGTGAGAGATAAGGCAGATGTTCGCAAGATGGTAGACTGGCTCCAGTCCCACCATCCTTTTAACAACTCAACGAACCTTCTAATGTTCTTGTCTACCGGTATAGTAGCCGACGATACAGTTAACTGTGATGAGGCTCTCTCCCGTGGTTTGCAAGCAAGGAAATCAATCACAGGTCAACAATTCAGTAAAGTCCACTTAAAACGAAACAACGAAGTCACGACTTTTGCCATTGCATCTAAAACGGCCAAGATCAAAGACACTGCCGTCGAAATCAACCCAAACGTAACCCTAACTTTTTCACCGATTGCTGTGTTGTGCGTGACGATGTTGACCTCGAGAAGTACCTGACATATGAACTTGCAGCAAGGCCTCCAGCGGTGTTTGACGGGATGTTGATGCGGAAAGGCACTATGTCTGGATTGATCAACGTTTTAGAAGAGATAGCGCCGTCCAAGACAAACTTTCCAGTGAACGCAGAGTTTACAGTTCCTCCTGCACCGGGTTGTGTGGGCGCGTCCAGGGAATTTCAGCCACATCTGTCTCCAGTATGTGAAGTATGTGGAAAATCAGTGGATGTAATACCACTTCTGCTCCGTTCTGAAAAGGCACAAAGGGATCTTTCAAGAAGTTCAAGCTTGTTTAAGGGAGACAGTGTCGGTCGTCAACTAATAATTCTAGCTTTGGATGGGGAATCGCCTGCCGGAAGCAGAGTGGGGATGGATGAATCATGCAAGTCAGCTGACACCCATTCCAACTAAAGAAGAACCAGCACCGGAGCGGATACCGAACATCATATCCTGCAACTGTAACTGTGGTTGCGAGAAGAGACGCGGGTGAAGAAGACACGGTTTTCTTTGCACAAGCATGTGCGGCTACTGCGCAGGACATGGCTGCACACATCGTATGGACTACGCTGACTCGGATAGCGATGATGACATTGAACCTTTGGCCGACGTGTTGTCATAGTAACGGTAAATAACTGCAAATTTTAAAGACTACTTTTTACTGTTATTAAATCGACGCTAATTTAGGTTACAATTTTTCAGATCATGCATTACCAGTGAGTGAAAGATTTTCGCCAGTGAGTGAACAGCCAGTCGAGCTCCAGTGACAACGCGAAATAAGCTACCTAACTTTTACCCTTCATAATATATTTGTATTGTTGCTTTTGCCTGTACTTCACGCCTTGTGTTATGAAGTCTTCTTTGATTCATTTTTTTGTATGTTACGATAATATTTATTATAAATTTAGACCAATTTTCTTTTGTCGCATTTAAATAAATATTATTTTTTCTCAAGCACCAAAATTGGTCTATAAATTAATAATTTTAGTGTTTTGGATGAGAGCGCAGCCTGAATTTAGTAATTTGGTGCAAAAACGAATACAATCAGACACTCGGTTCAGTCGCTATGCTTAAAACTCGACAAATCCACGATGGGGCGGTTTTTTCAAAATGGCGGATTTTCCCCAAGATGGATTTTTTGGGAATTTTGGGATATCAATCAGAACACTATTCTCAACATTCCTGCCAATTTTCAGCTTGATATTTCAAATGTCCGGGTTCGGCCACTTTTTTGTCTAATTTCCCTACACTACTAAAGCAAGTAGGACAGTAATCATAGAAAATATCGAAGTCCTGATTTTAAAGGAAAAATCAAGTGTCTCTCTAAACAGAAATTTAGACTATTCTTGTCTCTCCCTAAGACATTAATAAAGAAGTGAAGCTACCAATAAAA
Organism: Thereuonema tuberculata; assembly: GCA_023159025.1. NCBI lineage: Eukaryota > Metazoa > Arthropoda > Chilopoda > Scutigeromorpha > Scutigeridae > Thereuonema > Thereuonema tuberculata. Next base: position 77,340,414 of record JAFIDM010012231.1, read on the forward strand.
TGTACATGCATTTATTTTTAACTCTGTAATTTCTTAAACTTTAATACATTCAAAAAAAACAGTATTCAAGATAACTTAAATTCAAATAATTTGGTCTCTAGAACAAATGATTTTGAGTGATATCTGTGTAGTATTTGTGATATATATTGTATTAGATTTCAGTAATCGTAAAATCCTTTTTTTGGGTCAATTTTATTCATTGATCAAAATACGATGCTTTCTAAAGAATAATGAACTGTTAACTATAAAATTTGATTAGATCAGCGCAATATTCTTTGCATTGCTTATTTTGGTGTTTAGATGCATGGTAAGGGATCGTCCATTAATCACGTAAGGTTCAAAATGGGGGGGGGGGGCGGGAAAAAAATGAAAAAATTCCAGGGGGGGGGAGGTGGGGTTGTAGTGAGATATCGCATGTATTTATTTTTTTTCGTTGAACGCACGATTTCTAAACCGAAAAGCGGTCAGAAACAACCTGCAACCTTAATGTCTGTCTGGACATTTTTATCACGGTGCTTAATTTTCCAGAATTAAATTAGATTATACCATTATAATATTCAGATAATATTCTGAAAATTTTTAAGATACTTTGTGACACAAAAAAACACGTGTTTTTTGGAAAGGGGGGGGGGTAGTGTAAAATCTCACCACGTATCACCAGGGGGAGGGGGTGTTAAAAAGTTGCTAAAAAACATCACGTGATTAATGGACGACCCTTAAGAGCCATTGTAGAATGAGGAACAAGTACGCTATGTCTTTCTAGAACAAAATACTGTTCAATTTCTGTTGCGAGATTAAACCAGAACGCATACTTGTGTAACAGAGCGCAAAGCACGAGTATAGCAAGGTGTTTTAAAAAATTTTGTAAAATATTTAATAACTGAAAAATATAAATTTTCCATAAATATATACAATGTACAATGTGGGAAGGTGATCACTACTTCCTTAAATTTATAATCTATAACAACATATTTCTACTATCAAAATTATATATAGTTTAAGATTCAACAGTACTTTACTATTACTTCAGTTTTAGTTCAAACATCAATACTTTAGTTATACAAATCACTATGATGATTAAATAAACTAAATGTTCAATAGTCCTGCTTTTCACTAAAGTCCAATTAGAACTTCGTAATTAATAATTAATAATTACTTTATCTTAATGAATACAATACAAATCAAACTTTACTCTTTGATTTAAAATAATTATTTACATTCATATAGAATTTCTAGTAATGGCTTTTCACTAGTATGAATATAAGTAATACTATTTTGAGAATTATAAATCTCCCTAGTTTTAAATGATAAGCACAAACTATCACTGTATGAATAGTAACATCAAAGGATATTACTGCGTGAGTCATTACTATAATTCCAATCTTCATTCGCAAAGAAATAATATAAATAACACTTACAGTTGCTGTCTTCAATGTAGTACCTACTTGAACATGAATCACCACTCGCTTGACACATACACCTTAATAGGAACAAACTAATTCACTATCGAAGCACTTAGATTTCGTTTGAAACTATTCGACGTCACACTGGTCCTTTACACTATGGTTCCGCACTTCAATTTCAACTAAGATGATCGCTTCTCACCTTATGTGAAATAATACGAATACGTATCAGTGAACAGTCTTGTATCCGAACTGAATTCTTCATTAATCCTTTTAATGACCGTCAACTTCGGATCTCTTAATCGTACGCCTTCTTCGATATACTCAAGTGGTCTTCGGGTCTTCTAGATTTTCCGTTCCTTATCTAAGCAAATCGATTCTTCTTCTATCTTCATCCGTTCAAAAAAACTAATAGTTCTTGAATAACCATATCTAAAGTTCTTAATCGTTGTCTTCGAATTTACCGCAACACATAATTGAATTCAAATGAATCGAATATCATATTAATCTTCGGACACGTTAACTTCCTCTTCGTCTGCTTTATTACAAATCTACTGTAATTAATTCTTCTGCCAAATTACTATTCTTCGTATCGATAACTTCAGTTCCGTTATCGTTAACTTCTGCGAAATAAACTTCGTCTACTCTAATACAACAATATTAGTAATTCAATGGTAAGTCCCTTTCCATTAACTTCCAATTCCTCGTCTTCCCGTAACGCTCGCTTTGGACTTCTTCTTCCCTCGAATAATTAATGTACTCGTCTTAAGGAATAGTCTTCGCATATAATTAAATTCCGCAATAGCGTTTACTTCAATTTCTTCGGAGCGTTTACTTCAATATCTTCGGAGCGTTTACAAGATTCCACTATTCAGTTGAATTATTCAGAATAATAATCTAAAGAAGATAATACTTATATTCAACTTCAGTTGTAGTAGACGCAAGTTATTCGACTTCGTTACATCAGGGAAACTGGATTCATTACTGCCTTCTCCCTATAGAGACAATTCGAGTCTCCCGCATGTTTCTCGGAGCACAGACGATTGGACGATCTCCGTCTACTTCGAGCTCCAAGCTTCAACAGCAACTACTCTCGACTCAAGGACAACTGACTTGTTACAAGTCAAGTTTCCATGACGTCATCAAAAATTTGCATATTTAAAATTTGTATCACCGAGCTTTGCTTTGTATTTTAAATTGAAATAAAATAAATTTATTTTCAAGCAACATTAAAATTTCTTTTTCATATTTTTTTTTTCTTTAAACTTCAACTTCATAGAAATAATTTCACAGGGACTTTTAAATAATAGTATATCACCAACAATTTCAAAATTCATATTTAGGAGATTCAATCTTATGGTTCAGCTCTGATAAGAATTGAGTGTTCATAGTACCATTTTTTATTTATGGGCTACTTAAATAACGACCAAAACAGAGTGTTCTTAAATAATTGAAAGAATAACGTTCTAATTTTTATTAAATCGAATATTTTATTTTATTTTATTCTACAGAAACTGATTAACTTTTGGTGTTCATAAAAGTCATCTTTTAAGAAACGAATGCGTCGTTTATTATGAATAACCATTCACACACAGACACACATATACGTACACATATAGGCAATTGGGTAGGAAAATACTTTTTAATACTTATTATCATAATATTAAAAGCACATTACTTTTTGGGATCCAATTAGTGTTTTCAATCTAATCTGAGTTTTGAAAATATTAAATATGTACAAAAAGCTTACTTGTATATACATCAACTATTTATAAATATACATTTAATTCACTATCCAATACCACCTAATATTTTTTAATATTTATGAATTGATTTACTTGTTTTTTTAGCTATCAAGCCTAAAATTTCGCTTTAAAATTATAATTTTCTTGAAAAGATATGTTTCAGTGGTTGAACAGTATATAAACGAAAATTGTTTTATTATTTTGTACTAATTAAAGCATTGTTCCTAAAACTTCATTTGTGCAGGAAGAACTTTTGGAATCCGGTTTTTTATTTCAGGAAAATCCGCTATTACAATTGAAATAAATAATGACTTTGATTTTAATTTTACGTTAGTTGATGGATGTCAAGGTAACCCAACGTAGTCTCTACCGTAGGTTTCAAATATTACTAGTTTATTTTGCTGTTTTGATTATTTTAATGTTATTTTGATTGATTGTATAAATATATTACACACAGCCCGCAAAGTTGCTATATCTGAAAGTTAAAAAACACAAAAGTAGTGAAAATGTTACTAAAAATACTCATAGGTTGAATTTTTTAGACTCATAAATTAATATTATCCAATGATATATTGTGGTATTGACATCAATGATATTGACGTCACTGTCAATACGTCATCAAGCAATATCCCGTCAAATAGTTTAGTTCCACTTTGCGAAAGTTAAAGCTATTGAAAAGTATAGAAATTGATAATTAAAATGTAGACTGAGTTGATAGATAAATTAATGAACCGATTAATTTTTTTGACGTCTGTATATGATGAAACTAATAAGGTATATCTTGCGAAATAATGCAGGTATAACATTCACAGGCAAAAAAAATTGGGTCTGAAAAAGTTTGAAGGTAGGTTTTTTTTTTTTTTTTCTTCTGAGTAATATTAGTGTAGTTACTTTTTTTTTTGCTTCATATTATTTATGTTTATTCTTATATCTCAGGGATGGAATAAAAATCGAATCATTCTTAATGACATTTACATAAGTAAGATTTCGTGAAGTCTTAACGATTTTTGCAATGTAAATAATAACGATTATTATCTACCATTATAATAATAATATTTGATATGTTTAAAATTAAATATCTAAACAAAAATAAAAATAATAAAAAGGTTAAAGAAACATTGTCGATTCCATGTTGTATATAAATGTTCATCTTGAAAGCATTTTGTAAAACTAAGACTTTTGGATTAAATTTTGAGAAAATGCAGATTTTTTTTTTCTCCCGCCGAGTTTCAGAAGGGACTGGGAATTAAAGGATTTGTAAAACTCGTGCTCTGAAACGAGTTTAGCATATTTCTAAAATTCAACCCATGTTATTGTTTAATTTCTTTAAATTAGTCTCAAATCACAATAAGCCTGTTTAATATAAATTTTACTAACTATATTGACTTAAAAATGGAAGACAACATAATAACGTGAAATTAATTTTCATTTAGATTACAGTGCTAAAAAAAAAAAAACATTTCTGAACTTATTAATATACTCTTTACGTAAAAAAATGTGCTGCTCAAGAAGACTGAAGAAACTTTGTCTTACTGTTATATGAGAGTTGTTTTTCTTTTGTTTTGTTTTGTTTTTTTGTTTTTTTCCAAATCTTATTAATGTTGATATCTGTCTTCTAAATGTTTAATTATAATCCAAGAAGGGTTAACATATTTAAGGAATAAAATGGAATCATATGTAAGCAGCAATAATTCTTTTATTTTCGTATCGATGCTTTAAACGCTTATTTCCAGTACTACGAATACATCATGGGAAGAGTGAGATTCTAACGTTGAATTCCTTTAATTGCAAGTTTATAATTTCTTAGCGCAACACAAACGCTTGTTTTAAATACAATGAAATTCTGAACAAATTGAAAACAAAACAAAAAAACAACTGAAGAAAAATTCTCCGTTAATCCTATTGATATCATTTTCTATGTTTTGTTGTCATATTGTATTGTTATTATAAAAGTAATAAGTAATATTTTAATTTCAACTGGGTTTTTTTTTTAAGTGAAACTAGTCGGCTACCCGTCGCTTCGCTCCGGAAGCCTCGCTTTTGTAACGGAAAACAATTTTTTATTTATTAAAAAAAAACACACACACCTACAAACACAAATTACAATAAGGAAACTAAAACTAAAATTTTTTAAAAGTTTCTTTTTTTTAATTTAAATTTTGATGTCTATATTCTCTCAATCTCCGACTGCTTTTAGAACCAGCGTGTAAATAATATATCTATGATATATTTTTATTTTTTATAGAGATAAGAATTTAGGCCTCATGGTCTAATGGCTAAGACGTCTAACTTCTGAGCAGTATTCTACCTAATAGAAATAGTGCAACTTTCTTTCTTGACTCTCTTTTTTTTTTAGTTCTATTGATACTTTTCAGTGGTTTTCGAGTTAGAAATAGTGATGGTTTTTGAGTTACAAATAGTGATTTTTCAGTAATCTACCTAAAGGAAATAGTGCTTCTTTCTTTCTTGACTCTTTTTTTTATTCCAAATGATACTTTTCAGTGGTTTCTGAGTTACAATAGTGTTCATTATTCTATCTAATAGAAATACTGCTTCTTTCTTTTTAGAGTCGCTTTTTTATTCTAATTGTCACTTTTCAGTGGCGTTTGTGTTCCAAATATTGATGGTTTCTGAGTTACAAATAGTGATTTTTTAGTATTCTATCTAATAGCAGTACTGCTTCTTTCTTTTTGACTCTCATTTTAATTGTAATTGTCAGTTTTCAGTGATGTTTGAGTTATAAATATTGATGGTTTTTGAGCTATTTTTCGGTATTCCACCTCAAAAAAAGAGTGCTTCTTTCTTTCTTGAATCTGTTTTTTTTACTCCAACATCTACCGTGTACATGCACATATTTTTCAATATCACATAGAATTTGGTTAAGTAAGAATATTTAAAATATTGCAACGTTTCGGCAATTATAGTTCTAATTATCAGTTTCGAATTACAAATAAACTGACGGATGGGAAATAAATAAACAATCTTGAGATTAAAAAAAAAAAAAATTCAATACATTCGTTATTGATGGGGGAAAGGAAAGGAGATATAAGTCAAAAAATCAATATGTATAGAGTTGTAGTCCCTATGGCCTAATGGACAAGACATCTGATTTCGGATCAGAAGGTTGCAGGTTCGATTCCTGTCGCGGATGTTTCATTGTAAAAATTATTTCTATTTTCCATTCACACAGAAAATTGCGCCGGACAGACAGACAGAAAGACAGACAGAGAAATAAAAGATTTTAGTAATATAGATTGTTACTTTTCAGTCAAAGGCAGTTCAGTTTTGACAGATAAGTCAAAAAAGCAATATGAAGAGAGTTGTAGTTCCCATGGCCTAATGGGTAAGATGTCTGACTTCGGATCAGAAGGTTGCAGGTTCGATTCCTGACGCGGATGTTTCATTGAAAAAATTCTTTCTATTTTTCATTCTCACAGAAAACTGCGCCGGACAGACATACAGACACACAGACAGACAGAGAAATAAAAGATTTTAGTAATATAGATTCTTATTAGAAGATCATGCTTTATATTTTGTTGTGATTTGTATTATTGCATATTATTTGAATGAGGAATTAAAAATATTATTTTTTTTTATTATTTTTAGAAGACATTAGCCAATTTTTTTTGTTTATAAATTAAATTTTTTTTTTTTTTTATATATATATTTTCTTGTTTTAAAATTAAAATTGTCTTAGGTATTTTTTTTCTTTTTTTAATCGTGTAGAGATTGACTTATATTGGACTTTTTTTTTTTAAAGTTTTAAACGTTGTTAATCGTTTTGAAATAAATTGCAGGATTTCCTGTGGTAGTCTTTCTATGCTTTGTTTCTACTTTGGTTTTACCTTTTCTTTTTTACTGTAAATTATATCTATTTTTCCCATTGCATTTCATTTATTTTTTACTTATTTAGAAATAAATCATCGAATATTTGAATATTTCGATTACTTTCCCATGCATGTTGAATCTGGAAAATATAAATTTCCAACTTTCATTTTTAGCTTATTTTCAAATGGAAAGTAATCCCCTCACATCCTTAGAATCACTGGACTTTAAACTTGATATGCGTGTGGGAGCACGAAGTCAGTTAGGACGATTTGGAAGTTTAAGTTCAAATCGTTCTGTAAGTGTTATAACTAAAAATCTGAAAATTTAAAATATTACAGTTTAAATGTGAATGAATCATATTCTATTATTCTTGATTTTTATACGATAACTGAATTAATTACACTTCAGCTCAAAATAGGCTATTTTTTTCGAAAGAATTTGCTTTCTTTTAAATCATTTTAGCTTAAAAAAGCTCCGATTTCTTATTCTATGAATAAATAAAGTAAGAATTTACTAACTAATTCAAGCTTTTCTTTAATTTCCAAATAGTTGAATTAAAAAAAAATAAAAACCATAAACCGAAATTATCAAATTTCTGGTTTTTATTTTTTTTAAATTCAACTCTTGGGAAAGTAATAAAAATGTTGAATTCAGTTATTAGATTATTACTTTACTTATTCATAGAATCAGAAATGGCAGCTTCCTTAAGCTAAAATAATTTAATAGAAAAATTCTTTCGAAAAATTATCCTGTTTTAACTGAATTAATTACATTTAAGTTCATCGTATAAAAATCCAGAATAGCAGAATATGATACATTCGTATTTAAACTGTAATATTCTAAATTTTCAGATTTTTAGTTATATTTTTAACACTTACAGAACGATTTGAACTAAAACTTCCAAATCATCCCAATTGACTTACGCTTCCCCTTGCCGAGAAATCAACGTGAAAAGGAGATAACAAATTCCCAATATAAAGCATGCCGCGCTGGTGTGGTCGAGCGGTCTCAGGCGTCGGTCTGTCGTGAGATCAATGTGCCAGCGCCCGGGTTCAAATCCCGGTAGCGAGCATGGATGTTTCAAAAATTTCCTTTCCTGTGTTGTAGCCTCTTCTTCACTTTCTCTTCGGTCTGACGTCATTCCTTAATGGCGTCCTGGGGAAGGCCACGGGAAACCACCCCAGTATCTTTCCCTTGTAATTCTAGGGAGTCTGCTAGGGGTTCGCCGTCTTGGGAACACTAGCGCTCCCTGGAGCACGGAGGCTTCGGCAACGAAGCTCGCACTTCGGTGCGAACCGACCACACACACACACACACAATATAAAGCATTGGAACCAAAACAAACAGATTTCTTCCCTATATCTGTTGATATTTCTGTTATTGTCTTAAATAATGAATATTAAATCCTTGTAGTAGATTCGTTTATAATTGGGGTATAAAAATAGGCATTTCATTTTTATCGTTTTCACGCTTAAAAAAAATAAATTAAAACAATGAAACAATTCTTTTATTTCTTGTTTGTTTTTCATTTAAATTCTCGCTTCGCTTAAATTTTCTTCGTTAAAATTAAAAGTTAATTATGAAAGCAGAACATGTGTTAGTAATTATTATTATTAACATTGTTTCACCAATTAAAAAAAAAATATCTAAAATATACGTGGATATCTTCGTGGATGTTTAGGAATTACCTGACAGGTTGTTGTTTCATTTTAAAAGTAAAGGGATGAACACAATCACAATTCGTACAAGGAATAACAGTAAATGGGAGGTTAGATGCCTCCTTGTCATTTCTTTTGGTAATAAGTCTTATCCTTATCTTAAAAAATGTGTTAGATGAGTTTGAGAAAGTCTTAAATTTGAACAAAAATATTTTTAAATTTTTAATTTATTTGAGAATTATTAATTATAAATTATTAATTTATTAATTTTAGACTTTCATTCTGCAAATGCAAATTTAATTTCTGTAGTGTAAAAATCTTTTCATCATGAAAGGATGATTTTTTTTTTTTTATTTGTTTTCATTTACAGAAGAGTAAATCCAGAGTGGAAAAGAGGATTTACAATGGAGCATTTTTTACGACTCGAGCTGATTGCCGTAATGTTCGTTGCAACACTTGAGACATCCTGGGCAACAAATTCTAAATGTTCACCCAAAGTATATCCATTGTTTAAGAAAGGAAGTCCCGAAGCATCTAAAGATCTCGACTGGTGGCAGAAGACTCCCATTTATCAAATCTATCCTCGTTCATTCCTTGACAGCAATGGCGATGGTGTTGGCGACTTAAAAGGTAAAGAGATTTCTTCGTAAAGGAACTTCATTTTCAAAGTTAAGTTTACGAATTCCTCTCTGATATTGCAGCTGAGATCATAACGAAAACCATAAACATAAAGAAATCAATATCAATTATTCATGCTTGTAAGCATTTGGCAAAAACAATATTTAGATTATATAACTATAACGATAATGAAACTCTGAAGTCTAGTCCATATAAATTTTACTGGAAAACGCATAAGTTTTTGTAGGAAAATGCTACTTCCTCAGGAAGTTTGAAGAATTACATTAGAAGAAATATCTTACTTTAAGATAAACAATATTAATATAAATCATAACTTAATTCTAAGGAAACATATTGTTAAGAAATAATTTTGAAAGCATTTTTTAAAATTAATTTTTGAAATGAAAAAGAAATTAATAAAAGCATACAATAAAAAGTGCAATATTACTAAACAATGACGTATTAATAGTGAAAAACAAATTTGATGCTAATGAAATGTAAGCTTCTAGATGTAGATTCTCATTGCCTTTTACAGAATAGCTTTCTACTGTATATATAACAGAAGCTCAAAGAACTTTAAAAGAACGCCAAGAATATGTGAATCATTTTAAACGGGAGAATCTGAAAAAATCCGAATAGGTGGAATATTGTCGGGAACAAAAAAAAAATAGTATTTTAGGATTTTTACAATTTACTGTTTAATAATAAAATGATAATGTAAGAAAGTTAATGAAAAAAGAGCATTAAACAAATGGAAGAATTACAAGTTGATAATTTAAGAAGCAGAAAAAATTATTACCAAAATTAATCCATTACTAGCAGATGTGTTTCTCACTATTGAATTGTGTAATTTGAAGTAAATTGGTTTTCTTTTTCATTTAAAGTAATAATCTATTTTCATTTCGCTTTGTATAATGCACATAAGTGTTCTCAAATCCTTTACATGTATTAGTATTGCTTTCTTTAATCTTCAGAATTTTTTTTTTCTCGAAAGTTAATTTCATTTTAGTTTTCAAAACATCTGAGAAAATAAAAGTGAATTCATCCGCGATAATTGTGTATTTTCTAGAAAAGAATGTATGGAATAGCTTTAGAGTTTTGTGATCATCCTGATCAAATTGTATATAGCCATGTTCAGTCTGAACAGAGTGATTTTAAGGTTTTGAAGTTGATTCCCTAATAACTACCGTATTAGAAATAAAGGTAAAGGATCTGCTCTGAATCTATATTATTCTTTCCAAATTCTTCTTTCAACTTCTTCCTTTTCATCTTTGTTTATTAATCAAAAAGAAAACACCATAGCTCTATAACATGTAGTTTATTTAAAAACTTTTCGGAATTTTCGGGATTATG
>JAFIDM010012231.1:77366018-77377743 GCA_023159025.1 Thereuonema tuberculata
GCCTTTGAAACGTCCAAGGACCTTTTCTTAAATTTTATTCGTATTGTATATATTTTATAATTTTTATTAAGATTTTAAATACAAAATTTTAATTGAACATTTGTATGTATATATGTATTTCTTTATTTCAATTATTTGATCTCACACGTAAAATATCTCAAAAATCTCTAATATGTGTGCAAACGGTCGCTTTGTATTTATTACAGTTACACTTTACTATTAATACATTCATTATTGTTTAGAGTTGTTAGTGGTACTAACATGAAAAAGATTCTTTTAACTTACATAAACTTTTTCCTGTTTTTTTTTCCTCCAGACTGATTATGCATATTTAAACCATACTTACACAACAAATTTGCCTGAATGCTTCGACTTAGTAGCTGAATGGAGGAAGATTTTTAAAAGTTATGAAGAAAAAGATAATCACAGCAGGTTTTATGAAAATACTTTTAAATTATTTATGCTTCGTAATATATTACGAAGTTTTTGTGGTTTTCTGTAAAGATTAGTGTTAATACTCTTCAATTTATCTATTTAGAAACGTTTTCCAAAATCTTAAGAGACATGAGGAAACTAGGCTGAAAACAGATATTTAAAAAAAAAATACAACTTTGAGAAATTTCTATAAAGAAAGAAAAATATTTATATAAAGAATGAGAGAATACTAAAAGTGCAATTTTTCTGTTTCATTCAATGTTTAAACGATTGATATTCTTTTTTAAAAATGTAGTAATTTTAATCGGTTGTAAATGCAGAAATGATTTGAATTAAAATATTGCAGTTATTTAATGAATCTCAACAGCAATTTGACTTTTCGTTTTTATCCTTATTTCATTTATTTAATATATTCGCTATTTTTTTTTTATAGTCTTTAGTCAGTTTGTCCTCAAATGCTTTCTTGTCATGAATTTGATTTTATCAGTTCCTTTTTGAATTTTGTTTTTTATTGGTTACTTATCCTTTTTTTTCATCATTTGTAACAAATGGATTACATTTAAATTCTGTTCCTTGAAAAGATCTCGTAATTTAAATATAATTATGTAATTTATACATAAAATTACATAATTTAAATATATTTTCCATAAAAACAAAACAGCATTGGAAACTCTTCTGAGATTTGCCTTTGCTTTAGATATTGAAAACTTCCCAAAAACTGATCAACATCCTTGAAAATCTACATGACTATCTATATCTTTTGTGTAAAACGATAGTGATAAACTTGTTTGTTATTAAAAACACATCTAAAATATTGGTGCGAAATATTGATCCATAAACACTTCATCCAATGAAATCAGACTCACAAGATTAATGTTTAGATATTATATTTTCTTTGGATTAATTAATAAAAATATTAAATCAATTACTCTGTAAGTACTAATCACACTGAAAATTAATACATTTTTGAAAAGAGTTTGGTTTTAACAGAAGTAGAATGTTTATGATTGACTACTTTCTATGTTATTATTGCCTACAATCTTGTTCATAGACACTTTTGTAAAAAAGAAAATCCTGAAATCATTTACATCGTATCATATCCACTTCATCTGTAAGTTTCCACCTTAACATTCGACCCTAGTTTTGTCAACTTACTAATTTCCCATCCTTCCTTTTATCTCTGTAATATAAAAAAAAAAAAAAAATGTTCAATCCTGTCTGGATTCTGCTTCTATTACATGGGATCTATTATCTCATACGAATTACTTACGAATAAAGACAAGGAGAATAATCCAAGTATTGGATTCCAAGATATCTATCTAGATCATTCTCTAAAGTTTTTCCAACGATGAAAACAATTGACTCTCTACAAGCAGCTAAAAATGTTAGTGTGGCCTAATGGTCATCATTTAAAAAAAAAAAAAAAATATTCAACCCCTACCCACCATTATTCTTAGTTACTTATGGACACGGTATTGTTGAGAAGCTACAAAGGCCAAAATAATAATCAGAGCTGAACAATAACATTTAACTCAAATATAAAGTTTGGTGTAGATCTATTAATTTTTTTTCTAGTTACCGCGCCCACAAGATTCTCAGGAAGACATCCTTCACACACATACACACAAGTAGAACAAGCAATGTGAACTTTCTTTATTTTGTAATGGATATTTAATATGATTAAATAAATATTTTATATTCAATAAATGTAATTTACATTTATTTAATAAATAAATTTTTATTTTATTTTATAAAAAGTAAAAAAAAAATCTTGACTTTTTAAGGAAAAAAATTAAGTAGTGAATTTATTCTTAATTTTAATCTTTAGTAAATATAATTTTTTATAAATGTTTACAAATCCTTAGCTGTTTTAACACACAATGTCATTATGAATTGGGTTTATTCTAGGTTTGAGGTTCTGTTTTAGTTTTATTAAAGTCTATTTTAATTTTCTCCTTCCACAATATTTTTTATTGAAAGAAATAGATATTTAAAATAAATTTGAATTTGTAAAATATAGTTTTTTAAATTGCTTGGATTCAGTATCCAAGCATGTACATATATTTTTAGCTTCAATACTTTTATTTCATTTCTTTAGGGTATTGTTGATAGAAGCTGTATCACCAGATTTAGATGTAGTTGTGAAATTTTATGGCAATGCTACTCAACCCTTGGCAGATTTCGCCTTCAATTTCCAGTTAACCAATATCGTCAAAAACTCGACAGCTGTTGATGCTCATAAACTGATAACAAATTGGCTTGATGCAATTACTCCATCAGGAAAATGGTCCAATTGGGAGGTAAACACTCGAGAAGTTCTTTAATTATTTTTTCAATGCATCTTGGTCACTTTTAATGTATTAAGTTAGGTTTAGTTTCTAAACATTAAAACAGGTGTGGAATGAAGACGAATAAAATACTTTTTATGTAACAATATGCGTTGAACCAATAGACAAGTATATTCTTAGATCAAGAGCTTATGTCATGTCGTTATATCTCAGCTAAGAATTTTAAGTAAAGAATTTAAAAAAAAAATAATTTAATTATAATGGAATGTATAATAATCATATTTATTTTTAAATTAAAATTAATTTAATTTATTTTATCAAGTTTACTATTATAAGTAACAATTTATGAACATGAGCTAAAAATATAGTGGTATTTTATTCAATGACACAGAAATCAAACTTTGACCGTTAATTGAATTAATTCTTAATGTGATCCAAGCTAACCTTTTTCTTATGTTAAAAACAAAATTTATGACTGGAAGAATTTTTTTTTTTTCAATTTCAGTTTCTGATATAGCGGAAGTAAAAATTTCCAGAAAGTTTTGTTTTGTTTCAAAATACAGTATTTTTGTTTTTGTTTTAACAAATACAGTAATTTAACTCATAATGTAAATCAAATTTCGTTTAAGTTTCACTAACTTGATTTACATTCTATTGATTTAATTGTAATGAGTAATTTATAGTAGTAATTGCAGAACTTCCTATCTCAGATAACGTTTTACACAACAGTCGTAGTGTGTCGTAACAAATATATATAAATTTGTATGCAAATATAAAAATTTAAATGCTTTACATTAAAATGACACTCAAATAAATAATAATGAAACAATTTAAAATGAATCTAAGAGCTGAGAAAAAGTTGATGAAATTTTATATAAAGATAAGACTGATCGTATTTTGATCTACGATTCCAAATTCGAGATGTTTGCAGAAATTGGCGTTGTATTGTTTTTTGTTTTTTGTTTTGGGGGGACGCGGAGCGGGGTGTGTGTGTGAAACTGAGTCGTAGAACATTATGGAAGCATAATCAGATTAGGCCTATTTCTTCAAGATCCCATCTCTCAAATCTATAATTCCTTTTTCTTTGTTTTTTGAGCATCTTGATAATGTCATAAGAATCTTTTAAAATAACATTGAAAGGATTAAAACTCGGAGAATAGAATAACTTCTCCAAGACAATTTGTTGTCAAACTGATCAAACAGTCTGAACCGAAATTAATTTTATATTAAAGATGATATTATGCCAAAAAAAAACCAAACAAACAAACAAATAACTAAAGGCAAATAGCAAACCATACATTCTGCTTTTATTAAACTATTTCAACTTACAAATAGTGTATGATTAGAGCAGCTTTAACAAGTCAGTTATGAATGATCAGTCAGTTGGAAATCTTGGATTATATATATGTTCATTATCTGTATCACTAGACTAACAATATATCGAGAATAACCAAGGGTATATTGGAAGACAAAATTAAAAATGCAAATGCTACCTAGAACAATTTAAATTTTCAAAATAGGGGGTCTATAAATACTTTATTTATAGATACTTTTCTAAAAAGTGAGTCAAATTTTACAAAATTAGTTAATGATAAATTAACTAATTTTTTTTCCTTTCTTTTTATTTTTTACTTGGTGATTTTGTTTTTCTTTCTAATATTTTGCACAATTTTTTTCTTTGTAGTTGGCATACCATGATAAGTCTCGAATCGCCACTAGAATTGGCGAACAGATGCAGGATGGCATGAATATGTTGATGCTAACCCTACCTGGAACACCAGTCTCTTATTATGGAGAAGAAATAGGAATGGAGGACATTGAAGTGTCATGGGAAGAAACCCAAGATAATTTTGGAAAAAACGCAGGAAAAGTAAATTTTATTTAATCTCTTTGGTTTAAAAACATTCCGTTTGCTAGTTATTTTTTCCCCTTTGGAATAGTGTTGAATTACAATAGAAATCGTAATACTATAAATAAAAAAAAAACAATTTTCTTTTTATAGGATCGTTATAAAAAGTTTTCACGTGATCCAGAGAGATCTCCAATGCAGTGGAACCAGTCTAAGAATGGCGGTTTCTCATCGGCCAACAAAACATGGCTGCCCGTTAATCCAAACTACAAAACAATCAATGCTGAGGTAACTGAAAATAAGAATTTTAATGTACTTAAAAACGAAAAGAACACTGATACTATCATCAGAAGTAAAGTGGATTATACAGTTCTAATACAGGATATTTCAGCGGGAAGTTTTCACATCTTAAATAGGTCAATCGTTCGACTTAATAACTAAACCGTAACATAACTAATACTTCTGTATCTTTAACATCATATTAAGTACCAGAAAGGAAGTCTTGATGTTAAATAAAGACGAAATATCGGCAAGATTTGAGTATATTATTATTTCTTGTACTTAGTATAACTACGTGTAAATGAGAGGTTAATAATGGGAGAATGTTTTACCATCATATCAAGCGCTGAAAGTGTTCCCACCTCTTTTTCGGTACACTTTTTTGTACCTTTCACCATGTTTTCAGATACATGCCTGAAAATGCGTGGCGTTTACAATATATTGTTTATTGGAACAGTTTTCTTAATAGGGACTGTGAACACTGATATGTACAAGGGCATTTTCAGGACCTTCGTGGAGCAACTAGACAACATCGAGCTTACATACGGGTACTTCACACCTCCAATGAGTTCATGGCACTCATCAACAGCTTCTGTTATCTAAAAAAACCTTTGACCCCCAGGTCGCCAGAGTTGACATCAATGGATTACTTCTTGTGGGGCTGTCTTAAGGAAGTAAGAGTCTACATGAACAGACCACGAACCTTTCAGGATCTCTGGAAAAACATCACCTTCTGAAAGAAACAATAACGACACAGACATGTTGAGACTTGTAACTGAAAAGATGGTAAAACGTGCGCAAATGTGTCCCGAAAAAGTGGGGGAGGACAGTTTCAGCACTTGATGTGATGGCAAGTCATTCACGCATTATTAACCTCTCATTAACATATAGTTATGCTTTTGTTTAGGTATTAACTCGAACGATTGACGTATTTTAATAGTGAGACTTCCTTCTGAAACACTGTGTATGATATTACCCCAAATAGCGTATCTGCGAATTGGTGTAGGGCTGGAAGAGGGGAAAGCGACTGGATGGCAAAGTAGGAGTAATTGTACTCTTTGAAATTGGTGAGGTGTTTGTTGGTGTGACTTATATTTAGTTGTAGGATTGTTTGTGCTACAAATTGGGATAAGACTGCATCTGTTGGTGGCATTTGTGATCTTCAGCACTAGCCATCTATGGACTATTGGCTAACTTTCAATAGGTCAAAACACTAAAAAAATCAAATATTTGATTCAGTCAGTAATTCAGTAGAGTGACGTTATTTTAGATGTAATTAAATTGCGTTGTCCCTCAATATCATAATAACAGCACTGTTAGCTCCAAATCAATAACTCCGACTTTTCGATACTTTAATAGTGATGTTGGCATTTAGATGAAAGTTTCCAAATTCTACTTTACTGTAGTTCATGGAAGAATGAGCTGTTGGTTGACTGGAAGCCGTTTTCAAATAGCAAAATACCAAGCTTCATCAGTTTCATTTCCGTTTTTCATTCATCATATGAGATAAAAATAAATTTATATGTAATATCTAATAATAACTAACTAGTTAGATTAGCTAATTTTGAATCTAAAAACGACATGAAAGTTAACAAACGAGTTTAAAATGAACACTTAAAAGAAATGTATATCTATCAATTAAACTACAGAAATTAAAATCCCACCCAAAACACTTCGTGTAAAATAAGTTGCCAAGACTCACATGTCATAATGCTTTCACTTTTAAAAAGATATGAGATCTCATGTAGAGCCAAGCCCCTAACTCAACGAGGCCTAACTCTACAAGCCCCAACCCTAAAAACCCTATATCTTGGTCAAAAAGTATGCCTTGGCCGTTTCGTGGCTGTCACACAGACAATCCCATGGAGTTATGTAAAGGATATGGAGTATGTCAAGGCACACTTTTTGACCAAGATAGTAGGGTGTTTAGAGTTAGGCCCCCTTGTAGAGTGAGGGGCTTGGCTCTAGATGAGATCTGATAACTTTTTAACAGTGAAAGCGTTATGAGCATCTTGGCAACGTATTTTACATGAAATGTTTTGGGTGAGATGAAATAGTTCCATGAAACGGCCAAGCCATACTTTTTGACCAAGATATAGGGTTTTTAGAGTTGGGGCTTGTAGAGTTAGGCCTCGTTGAGTTAGGGGCTTGGCTCTACATGAGATCTCATATCTTTTTAACAGTGAAAGCATTATGACATGTGAGTCTTGGCAACTTATTTTACACGAAGTGTTTTGGGTGGGATTTCATTTCTTTTTGTAGGATGAGATCTGATAACTTTTTAACAGTGAAAGCATTATGACATGTGAATCTTGGCAACTTATTTTACATGAAATGTTTTGGGTGGGATTATCTATTACAACTAAATTTAATTTTAAGATTATTTAGAAAATGGATTTTTTTCAATCCCCTACTTTTCTGTTTTTCTATTGGTCAACTTGTATATACAAGCTGTTTGCACTTTGGAAGAAATCACATTATTACACAGTATTATTTAGGCCGAAGCATTGAGGGTACGACGTATTTCAGATCTTAATAAAATCCAAAGTATAAAAGCTAGATAAATGAAACTTAGCGTATTTCATTAGTATGGTAACTGCATCTTATCCTGAAAATTTGAGCTCTCTAGTATTATCCAGGCCGAAGCTATGAGGGTTCGATAATACATAACCAGACCCCCCCTTTATGAGGGGTTGGAATGTGAAAGTTACGGATTTCTTAATTTTTTTGTTGTTTGTATGCTAATCCTGACCTGCATACCAAATTTCAGCTTTCTAGGACTTAGGAAGTACCCTAGAGGTTTTGATGATCATGAGTCAGTCAGTCAGTCAGTCAGTCAGTCAGTCAGTCAGTGAGTGACGGAATCGACGTATTTTAGGTATTAATAAAATCCAAAGTATAAAAGCTAAATAAATGAAACTTAGCGTGTTTCATTAGTCTGGTAACTGCATCATATCCTGAAAATTTGAGCTCTCTAGTATTACCTAGGCCGAAGCTATGAGGGTTCGAAAATACGACGAAACACTTCCAGAAAAGGTACGTAGTGCCCTTCCTGCCTTCGGCTCGTCTTGGCGGGGGCACTGCCGTGCCCCCAGATAACAGTGCTACATTTTTAACACAGTTACTGTTGTTCTCAGTTGATGGAAGAGTCTAAAATTAGAATCTTATTTTAGAACTAATGTGAATCATACATTTTTTAAGTACGTTCAGAGTGAATGGTTCTATGCTGTTCAGTCGAAGCAACCGATTTTTTTTTTGGGGGGGGGGGGGGGCAAAAAGAAAAAAAAAAGAGGTAAGAGAAAACCATTCTTATTGCTAAATGATGTGGTAGGGGATAGAGGATGAGTGATGTAGGATACAAATAATGCTTAATTTTCTGATACATCGCTTTTAACAAATTATATCAAACTAAAAATGTGATATAAAATTTCGTAAACTTTCCGGTTTTTTTTTCTTTTCTTTTTAAAAATGATAGATAATTCATTTTTTTTTATATTGGATAAGAAGGGGATTTATTATTCAACACTTCATTTTATTTTCAGTAAAAATAAAAAAATAAAAAATTAAAATCAATTATATTCCTTTCGTATTTAAAGCTGTCCTTCCACTATATTAAAATTATCTTCCAAATATTTTATTATTTAATTTACCATCAAACAATATAAGGGCAATCGTATAAATTGTTTTAAATTTAGTATAATATTTTTTTTTGAAAGCTCACAAAGTTGACAAATAGAAATTGACTATTACGAAGTTGAATTTTCCCCAATTTTTAAGATTTTTTTATAGTTCTCTTATTTTTTTAATTTATTTCCTTAAAAATTTCAATTTTTTTAAAGATTAAATACATTGAAACAATTTATCCTGAATTGTGATAAGTTTTATAATTTGTGCATTGCAAATTTTTAAAAAAGTATTATTGAATCAGGAAGTAAAGAAACAAAGAAAAGATATTAGAATATACTATGTATGTTAAACATGAAGTTTACATGAAAAAAAATCACCTGACGAAGAGGTCAAATTAATGAGCCCGAGAAACCCGTAGTGAATTTTAAAGTGATAACTTTATTTTTAATCTTTTATATGTGTGGTGGCTTAAAAGGACCCTTGTAATATGAAGAACACACGATAAAGTACTGTGCAAAAAATTAAAGTTTGTTTGTAAACAATCTGGAACATAACTCACTTCAAGTGACTACACATTATTTTGACTGCAGTTTATTTCAATTGTAGTCAAATTAAATTCACTCGACAGTCGAAAAAATTTACATTTTGCCACTCAAAAACATAAAAACATTCGTTCGCTTCCAATTCATTCCAATCGTTCCATTCCAAAAAGGAGAACTTTAATTTTTTGCATTATTATTTTTTGAATCAAGTGTCTCCTGTCTCATCTAGACGTCATAAATATAATGAAATGAGTTACTTTTGAGTCTATTAGATTCATGTTTTAAAAACCCATGTTTTCAAAGCCACAGAAAAAAAAAAGAAGTTTATGTTGTCGGGTTCATAAAAAAATGGCTTCCTCCCACTACCACCATTCCAACAAGTATCATTTTTCAATAGTCTAAATTTAATTTCTTGATGCAATTTGTTTTTAATAATACAAAAGCTTGAGATCACACGTTATCAGCAGAAAATCTCTATCTCAAAGTTTGTTGGAGGATATACTGGGGATACTATGACACTTGAACTAAGTTATTAAATTTTATATATTTTGTCTCTTTCAGATGGAGTTGAAAGCGAATCGTTCTCATTTACAAGTATACAGAGACTTAGTTCTTCTGAGAAGACGACTGACTTTTCAGAAGGGAAGTGTTCAATTCCCTTTGGTTACTGAGTCTCTTTACACTTCTCTCCGTATGTTGAACAACTCACCTGCCTATATGACTGTAATCAACTGGAGTGACAAGCAGCAGAAAATAGATTTAACGAAGTCATGTATTTCAGGATTCCAATTTCCAAAAGATGGCAATGTTGTCATTGGTAGCACTAATATTCCAGACGATTCAACATTACTCAATGGAAACAGAACAGTTTCTTTAAGTAATTTGACTCTTGATCCATATCAGTCAATAGTCATTGAATTCAATCCAGTCTATTCTTGAAAGGAATATAAAAAAGAAATTGATATTTATCAAATCAAGAAAAGCATTTCATTAACTTTATATGCTAAGAAAAAGTCATTGATATTTGAAAAGAATTAAAAAGTCTTATTAAAAATTATGTATAAATCAAACATTAAAAAAAGCTTTATTCACACTCTGCTTTATTGTTTTTTATTCAATGATTAGTATATTTATTTGTAACACATAAGCCTACTTTTTATTTTTATTTTTTTTATTGTTATTATCATTTACCTTAAGACTTCAGCATGTTTTTTTTAGAAAGCAAAAGGTTGTTGTAATAAATGCATTTAATTATGTTACGAAAATTCATAGTTTATTTAAACATTCTTTATAATTGATTTCTCTCTGCAAGAGTCGATGAGGAACTTATTTCATTTATCTAAAATATTTTAAAAAGTCAAAGGGTTTGTATTCATTATTCTTAAGTGACTTTATTCATTATGTTCAGTTTTGACGACTGCTTCCCTTAATAAATTAAAAACTAAACAAAAAGGAAATACCTAGAAGGTCCCAATGGCTTTTTTCAGAGCATCACAACTTTTTACATTAATATTGTTTAAATATAATGTTTAATGTTATATAATGTTATTGTTTAAATATATAGTTACTAATTTATTAGCTGAAAGAGGATATCACAACAATAGTAATGAGAAGATAATGGAAGATTGAAAGTTGATTCCTCTACTTAATCCCTCGTGAAATGGAATAAAAGTATTTACAGGTAATCAATCAATTAAAAAAAATTAAAAAAATATAGACTATAATTTAAAAAACAAAATAAAACCGGACAAGTATACAAACCTTGATAAATGACATTATGCATATTATAATGTGTTTAATTTTTTTCTATACAGTAGAACCTCATTATAACGGACCCTATTATAACGGACGTCTAACGGACAGTTTTAAAAAAAAAAATGGCATCCTACAATTAAGGTGAAGAAGTGAAAGACCATTTAAATTTTGTTATTCAATATGTTGACAATCGGCAAATGAAAATGTGTTGCATATTATGAAAACTTACGGCACCTCCGTCAGTTATTAACTGAAGAAATAAGCAGCAAAGAAAACCAGCAGAAAATAAATTATTTTTTCAAACCAATGAATGTAAGCAATCAACAGGAACCAGGACCTTCTTGTTCTAAAAATTAATGCAGTGTATACGTACACATCTTTTTCAATTCAACCTACTATGTTGAAACTGTTTTTTATTTGATATATAATAAATATTTTTTATAGCTAACTATTGTACTTTCATTGATATACACCCTGCTGCAGTACACCCTATAAGAATTATTTGTTATAAACCGGACTTTCATTAAAACGGACAACCTTTAGCCCCTATTAGTCCGTTGTAATGAGGTTCTACTGTACTAATATTTGAAATATTACAAAAACATTATGGGAAAATTAATTCCTTTGCTTTTATATTTTATTATTTAAATATCTAATACAGAAATAAGTGTAAGGGAGAACTGGATGTTATAACAATTGATTTTTAAAAATGACCTTTAAAAAAATTCAAAAATTCAGAACCGATTAACAGTAAAAACTAGAGTTTTCTACCAAGCAGAATTTGCTTCATATTAAATCTTTCTAAAGCTATCTTTTCTTTTTTCGGAAAACAGAAGAGTAATAATCTGGCCGATTTAAAGGACTATCAGCATTAAGTCTCTTATAGAATTATAACAGAACGACAGAGAGACAATGCACTATAGAGAAACAAATGTACAAGGAAAAAAAAA
>JAFIDM010012231.1:77405980-77428931 GCA_023159025.1 Thereuonema tuberculata
TCGGATCAGACACCTTCACTATTACATTAATTCATTCCCTTATTCTGATTTTACTTTGAAATATTTCAATTTCAATTCGGAAGGCCAGTAATTTCAAATATTTCCCAGCATGTTTTGATTGCGAAACATTTACTTTATCTTGAATACTTACTTTTATATTTCTTAAAAACTACAAAATAAAACCGAGGTTTTTCCATCTGTTTTAACTTCACAATCGTTTGGTTCCAAAATAATGGAAATTTCTATTAATTCCAGTGGTTCGGTTTCATTTACAATTACTCGAACGGCCAAATGAAAATATAAAGCCAATAGAAATATAACGATCTACACAACTACTGACGGTAAATGCTTAAAAAATGGATTAAGCTATTCGAACGATTTGTAAAAGTTTTGAATTTAGAATTTTGAATTTTATTTGAATTATAGCGAAGTGAAATTAAATCCAACTTAGGCCTATAATCTTTAAATGTGAGTAATATAAGCCAATTAAAGGAATATAAAAATATTTCCCCAAGATGAGGGCAACATTTATTTTGCAAATATTAGGAAGTCGTATCGATCATGAGCAATCTTAATAGTAACCTAATATTAATTGAACTGAAGTACTTAGTAATTAAGCCTTAATAGTAAATTGAATAAACTTAATAGTAAATTGAATAAACTTAATAGTAAACTGTCATAGGCCTAATATTCCAACTATGGCCGCCATCTTGATTAAATAAGCCGACAATTTTTTATAAGATTTGTACTGCGCTCTAATAAAAACTTGAAATTGTATTCAAAGTAAATAGTTCATAATCGTTCTATCTCCAGTTATAAATTTTTTAGAAAGCTCCATGCTTAATAATAGATTGAGTTCGAAATCAAATTCCAATAGGCAAACCGAAGCATAGTTAAGGATTTCGTTTTGGGAATTTTTAAAAGTTTTAATTAAAATCAAATAAAACTATTTTAAAAAGTGAAATTAAATAATAGTTGTAAGTAAATAGCCTATTACATGAATACTATATAAGAAAAACCTTTTAATAGGTTAAAATTTAATACTGAATTTGCAATACTTCAATTTAAATAAGCTTCTCTAAAATTATAAGCCTTAATAGTTATTTTTATATCTTTAAACCTCAATACGAAATCAGTAAAAAAAGTTCTATATTCACTGAAAATCTTAACACCACAATTAATTTAAAAATTTGAAATTCATGCCTTAATTTCATAACACATTAAATGAACTTGCTTTCCTATTTCGAACTGTTTGCAGATAAATTTCAGCCAGGTTTTTTTCAAATGAAATATCTGCATCTTCCGTTTAACAGCTTTACATTCTAGAATCTTCCATTAAGGCCTCAAGTAAAAATTCGCTTAAAATTATCCATTCCACATTCCAATTGAAAGATAACTAAAAACATCTTCAAGAGTTTATTTTAGTAATTAAATATTTTTCTTTAAAAGGATTAAAGGTAAATTAAATAGATTATTATTATTTAGTCCTATCAAAACCTCAAATTTGTCAACTTTCAAAATGTCGAATATTAAGTTTTCAAATTACTCAATACAAAAAAAAAAAAATTAAGAGATAAAATCTGAATTACTGTTTAAAAAGTCTAAGCATTAATATAATTACTTAGAAATTAAAACTACGTATTTTTTAACTGCAACGAGTATTTATTAATATCCCTAACGCTAGTTCGGATCAAAATAGAACTACTTTTAGAACAAGCTAGGTTTAACTTTTTTAAAATCTTCTAAAATTTTCTGCTTTTCACACTAATATTTTAAATGTTTAACGTTTCAAGTTAGCTAAATAAGATTCCGACAAAATATTTAAGACTGAAAATAAATTTAAAGCAAAGAGAAATGTATTAAAATATTTAACATTCTAAAATTTATATGTATTTTAAAACAGCGAAGTTCTAAAACTAAATAAAACGGTGGCAAAACTTTTCCTTAGCCTAACGAAAATTCTTAATCTAGCAGGTATCTCCCGATAAATTGCATAATTTCATAAAAACCTTAAAAAAAAGTCGTTAACTTGATTAAAATAAATTGAAATCTGCCGAAAGAAAACATCTTCAAATTATAAAAAAAAAATAGGAAAATATCAAATAAAACAGATCGTTTGGCTTTAGAAAAAGCCTAAAAACTGTAAGAGTAATACCTTGATGTTTGATTCCTGCCTAAAATTTGGATTCGAATACGCCAATCCAGCAATTTCTTGAAAATCTACAGGGCCTTTCAACCCTAGTTTAATACTCCGGTGTTTGAGGAATAACAGCAATTGACCTTTCTCGAGTGGCAATGATTGAACGTTATCTATTTAACGACACGAGCTTGCGGAATCATAACAATAATCACGCGCTATAACAACTGATTTGTTGGATTTATTCAATACTCATGTCTCGAATATGAAACTGCAAGACATTTGCATTGATACAAACGCCATCTATTTCAATGACGGCGCTTTCAGAACTAGTTTTACATTAAAAAAAAAAAAAAAAAAAAAATTACTTCCTTTGTTTTCTTATTTTTTCTTATTAGTAATAAAATGTATTGATATATATATATATATATATATATATATTTTAATTATAGTTAAGCGCCATAGGTCTTTCCTTTTTCCAAACATTTGGTAATTTGGGTGCAATGAAATAATATACTTATTTTAATCTGAATAAAAATAACAATTTTATATTTTAAAATTAATATATTTTAATTACAATATAATAAAAAGAATACAATTTCCGTATTTGTAGTAATATAACAAAAATATAAAATACTTTCAGTATATATGTTTTTATTTTATTTTGTTTATTTACTTTTTATTTATTTGTTCAGGCCTATTAATATAGACTGAATAGCCTATCATATGCTATTTAATATATTCGGAATCTAATATTAATAAATTTCTAAAAAGTATCTAAAGAAAATAAAATTTAATGAGGTGCTTTATTCTGAGCGTAAAACATTATTACACTGCTGTAAAACTCCTCATTTATTATATTTCTTAAACGTTGTTTTATTTACACAAGTGCGTCCTCTTGATGAAAACATCATAGTTAGCAATTCTTGTTACATAAACTCTTTATTTGAAAAAGGGATGTCCATTGTATTGCCTGTGGCTGAATGCAAATGTTAAAGTTCAATCCTTTTATTCTGATATTTTCTTCACCTTTGTATTTACAATAAGAGAAAAAGGAGTTAATACAAAAAAAATTAACATGCAATTTGAAGTGCTATAACTATGCATGCAACCGCGCTATATGGTGTGTGGCTTTATAAGAAAAATTCTTATTTATTTTTACCTATACCTAGCAGATAAGGAGCTAGCAGTTAAAATGCATCCTGCCATTATTATTATCAAGACAACTCAAAAACGTTTTATGTTAAAAACTGAAACTTCCTAAACAGAACTGGAAGCAAAGTATATTTCCATGTTTAGATCCAAAGACATTTGAACGCAAAGAATTTAATGAAAATTTTAAAATTGTCAGTAAATTTTTAGGAAACGTCAAATATTGATAATGCAAAATGTATCCGTTCAAACTTGAAATTATCGTCAGCAGAGAATGTGGAACAGCTGTTTCATCCTTTGTAGAACTTATCAGCCAGATTTACCCATTAATGAGTAACTCAAAAGGTGTGAAAGGCTGTGGTTCTCGCTCCCTGAGTTAATCTTCTCACGCCTTTCGAGTTGATCAACAGTGGGTAACTCTGGCTGATGAGTCCTTAAAAAAACGAAACAGCTGTTCGAGATTCTCGTGGATGATAACTCAAGGTGAGAATGGATGCATTTTCAATACTATTTTTTTTTGTACAATAAAGTTAATTTTTGACCCTCAGCTCCCCTGAGTCTCCCAAAATCGTTAAAGATGCAACATTCAATGATAATCTCTACCAAGATGAGTAGTTTTTGGGATATCGTGTGATTCTTATATTTACATTCATAGGAAAATACTTTGGCGGCCTTTAGTCCCTATTGCTCTCTTGTTTATTTTTTAATACATAGCTAAGCAAATCACTGAAGTTTTAGATTCGTAAGATGAATAATTTTTTTTTTTTTTTTTGTAAATCTTGCTGACAGATGGGCGGTGGACAAGCGTAGTTCGGCTTAAAACTGAATTCTACTTTGTTTTTCCTGAAGTTTATTATAGCGTAGAAGCATTAAACCAGAGTTGGTTATAATATTTAGTAGATCTGCTTATAATTACGTAATTCTCCCTACCAAGTCGTGTATAGTTAATATCGATATCTTAAACCGTTTTTATTCTGTAGATTGTTAAAAATAGTAGCAAAATTTTTAAGTGTCATTTGTTTCGTCTAAGTTTAATCTTACACTATTTGTTTTTTGAACAAAGTTCAGCCATCAAACAGTTTGGTATTTATTTGTACATGAATCGAGATTAAACAGGAAGGTTTATTTGAATTGAAATTAGTAGGAAATTAGTCAGGCATTTTTTTTTAAGTTAAGTTTTTTTAAGTTGCATATCTTTAAGTATTTATTTTTAAGTATTTCATCAGTGTATTTAGTTTTCTAAGCGTACAGATTCTAGATCAGGGTGGGAAACTTCTGTCATTGGAAAGTCACATTAGCAGCAACCATTAAAATATTTCCGATAGATAAACATAAGTTTTTAAGAAAGTATCTAGAATTATTTGAGGGGAGTGTATGGAAAATCGCTATTCAGATTTTCTGTTCAGCGAAAAATAAGTGGACTATTTCGCCATGTTTGTTTCAGTTGAACAGTAAAAAAAGTCGTCCAAAGCTTTTCTCATTACTATTTCAACTTAATTTGAAAAATCGTCCCCATTTTTTGGCAACATAACATACATGGACATGTTTTATGTCATTATAAAATACGTCATGAATAGAACAATGTAGAATAATTTGATATTTGAACAGGGGCTGCAAATAAGGCCCTTCAGTTATATTTTCAAAACTGTTATTACAGAAAGAATTTCAAATGCAACTAATTCTAAATTCACTTTTTCATAACAGCACACCTTAAACTACCTTTCAAGACAGTTTTCATAATTTTCACTCTTGCAGTAGAAATATAAAAAATCTTTAAAAGTTAGGTGAGCCTTATTTGGTGCAGTTACCTTATGTAAGTTCATATACTAAAGCGATATACAGTATGAATTTGAGTTTCACAAAAGGTTGTAAGTTCCCCATCTCTCCTCTACATGTTAACACACAGCCACTTTCTTCGCTTCAACTGGTCCCAGAAATGAGAATTAAAAGAAACTATATAACTAAACAAAGTTATTAAACATATAAACGGCTTTTGGTGAAACCGGAGATGAGGGTACAAGCCTTCGAGGTAATGGCCGCTTTTGGAACTATTTTCCGAATCGGAAAAAAAATTAGAAAGGGACAAATTTTTTTCGAAATTTACCAAAAGATACATCCTGCAGCTGAGCAGACCTAACTTAACGGAACCTACAGCTAATCGGAATCAACGATTCGGCCCTTCGGACCTCATTAGCATTTGAGTTGTTTCTTAGGCTAATTAATGGAAATAATGGGTCGGATCGCTCCACCACGTATCCTTCCGAACACTGCGATTGGCTTGTACCCTTTCTCCGTTTTAGGCCGGCTTTTTGTTTGTATTTTTGATGGTAAACACTTGCTAATTTCAATTCTTTCACCTGGTCATAGCTGAATCAGTTAGCATTTAATATTCAAAGAAAACGAAGATAAATACCGCGCGCTTACAACACAAAAACCTACAAAGTATGTCAGGGTGGGAAACCTTGTGTTATTGGAAGGTCACATGTTACGCACGGGAGACTACATCAGGCCGCAACAATTAAAATATTTCTGTTATTACATTTGTCGGGGTGAAATTTTACGCGCCTGTAGCACAAAGCACAAATAGTTATAGTACGTACATAAACCAGATATGCGTAAATCCGTGCCTGCATAAGAATTTTCCCAACATGCATAAAGTTTGCGGAAAGTGCCACAAAAAAACATTCGGAAGACGCGGGAAGCTAATTAATGTAGTCTGACCTATTTGAGCAAAAAACAGAATCCTGTGTGTAGAATACAACTTTATCTTAAGATAAAACAGTACTGTACAGGGGTGGACACAATATGAACACCCATACGAAAATGAGCCATACTTCATTTGATTAGCAGAGCCACGTCATCTAGAATAGACGACTGCCACCTAGTGGCCGTGATAGTGACCCGACAGCACAAGACAACGGTGTCCCAGATAACCTTCTAGATGAATACCTATCTCCACGACCCCGTATCAACCAATACTATCCAACGGGAACTGCAGGCTGATAACATTCATTGCAGAGCTACTATTCCAAAACACCGTGTAATGCGTTGAAGCGATGGACATATTGTAATTATTACAATCAATATTGAGCCCATGTAAATTAGTAACAAATTCTAGGAAAATTTTTTAAGGCATAGCTGGATCTTATAATAAACTTGTTCATGATTTTCACGAAAATTTAGAAATGAAGGCAACTACAGAATTAGATCAATTAATAACGGGTCTGCCCTTATAAAATCCATCGGCCCTTTTTTCTTTGTGTTTTTGTTCTTAACATTTTTAATTCTGGAATATTATAAGCCAGTTTTACAACAATATTCAATTCGGACCTGCTAATTAAAGATTCATTAAACACCTGTTTAACTATTCTAAGGGGCCGTCCATACATTACGTCATCGATTTTTGCCGAACTTTGATCCCCCCCCCTCTCTCGAAAAATGACGTCATTTTCTAAAAGCTGTAAATGTGATGGATTAATTCCACAATTAAAATCCACTAAAATTGTAAAGGTAATTGTTTATATAAAACTGTATTTTCCCAAGGGGACTTCACCATTCCTCCAAACTGAATCACAAGCATGGGATTCGCTACAGATTCTCCTGTTGAGCTCGGCTCATCCACGTCCATCTCAGCCCACTCGACATCAAGTGCCTGCCCCGTGACGCTGTCCCCAGTAGCAGAATTTTCTGTATCAATCTGCAGCACCAGTTTCAGAAGCCAAAATTTCGTGCAACTCCGAACGATGCAGAGCCAAGCTTACTATCATAATAAATTATTGTCATTTTAAAGCAAATAATGCATTTTAAAATATATGACCAATAACACATGCAGACAATAAATAAATATTTATATAGTTTAAAATTGAAATTGCAGTTAATGCAAGCTAAGAGAAAAGAAATACCTGAAAGTAAGTAATACCTCAGGCTGAAAGTAAAGTAAACACAGTTTAATCTTTCGAAATTATTTATTATATAACTTAGTGAAAACATGGTAATCATTTATCTGAATCATTAATAACTCTACTAACTACTTTCGAAGTAACAGCATGTCAGACATATGCTTAAAATGTTGAAAGTATGACATCCCACATTTTTCAACTAATGCAGCTTTCAAAAATTTGCGTATATGCTTACATCCACTTTCAGGACCATTAAGCATAATAAATACACGCATATCTGATGTGCCTATGTCTTCCAATGAGCCATCATTACCTCTTGGTCTTTTTACCATCACATTGCTTTTTACTGACCCTCAACTCCCACATATTGCCTCTGACACAAGGATTGACGTATAAAACGAGAAAAATTTTAGAATAACGGGGAATTTATTCTTCAGCCGTACCTTAGATAACTTAAAAAGCTTTCATTAATCACAAAGTGACCCTTCATCTCTGTTTTTAGATATTTTATGCTGCATCGAAGAACATAGCTCTTTATATTCAAAGAAAAAAGTGTCCTTATCAATATTTGTAAAGCTAAAAGGAACGTCGCTGAAATACTCTGAGAATGTCTCAGAAGTGAACGTAGATGCTAAATGTTCTCCAGAAACATCCGATCGTGGATATATCAAATGATCAAAGTTAAAAAGACACCCAGCCTTTTATATCACATTATCAATACCTTCATTTTTTCCCTTGGGGTATAATGATCAAATTTTTCCAAAATTTTTGTGATGAATTTGATAAAATCCTTTAAATCACTTTTAAAATTTGAACTCAGCTGATTTTTCTCCTCTTCAGATAATTAGCTGAAGCGGTTGATCTTATTACTTTCGAGCTTACATGTTCATCAGGTAGTGGCACACCTTGGTAAGTGCAAAATTTGAATAACTCTGTATCTGTTTTTGAATATTTGAAAAATGAATCTGGAATTTTTTCCAAGAATTGACACAAATCATCAACTGTTTTTAAGTCGGACATTGCATCAATGTAATTCATAAATATTTTTAAATGTGAGTGAAAATTATTAATTGATCTCGCATAATCCCAAGGAAGAATTTCAACTGACTGAAGACATTTAGAAGTTTTAGCTAAAATGCCATATAAATATGCTAACAAAAGTATATCGAATATAGTGGATTTGTTTAACAAATTATCACGTAGCTCATACACAAAATTTTCACAAGCTCATTCCTTCATACATTTAAGTATGAGATTATGTGCCTTGTTAATAATATTTGGCATTTCAGCATTTTTCTCCATTAATGCAGTGCGGTGCATCATGTGCATCATGTGTAGCACCAGGATGCTAGAATATTTTTCAAATTTAGCTCATCTTTTATATGGTTGGCAACATCTAACTTTATGTACTGCCCATCTACAGCTATGCTAGCTGCTCTCTCACATATTGAGCATCTAAACCAAATTTAAGAAGGGTTTTAAGGTTTTCGATGGTTTACCGTTATCTTATCAGCAACTATTCCCACAGGCAGATCAGCATTTGTAATAATAGTTAGGATTTCTTTCAGTTACACAGAATGTGCATATGGCAAGTACATGCGAGGAAATTCCATTGAATAATTTTTGGTTCCAATATCACACCCACTGTAATGCATGATACAAACCAAACCTTCCTATGATTCATACGACAATTTTTTTTATATATATACCATAAGAAGTAGGCAGTATTTGCACAGTTGAGTGCATTTAACTTCCCTGCCTTTTCCATTTCTTCCGATTTTTTTTTTTTTCACGGAAATAGGATTGAGAATTATTGATGTGTTTGTTTGACTGCATGTGTCTTTTAACATCAATCTTTAAATTTCTAAAAGACCTTGGCATTACACCATTTTCTGCGAAAGTTTCACCATTTTGGAAATAATTATTAAGTAAACCGCTTCCACAATATGAGCTTTGAAGCCCATCATCTATTCTTATAAAACATCTTACCCATTTAAGAAGCCTGCCAGCGATTTGTGAGCTAACTGAGCTAAATATTAAAACTTATTTTAGGGTCATCTCAGATTATCAAGTGATGACGTCATTTTTGGCAAGACCCCTCCTCTCCATGCGTCATGGTACCGTCATCCAACGACCATACCCCCCCCTCCCTAATTTTAAATGACGTAATATATGGACAGGCCCTAATCAACAATTTATGACAATCCTCAATATTATCAGATAAATACACAATACCTTCATTTTCATTGATGAAATTTAATCCCATATGCTTATAATCCACACTATTCATCACCACAAACCGTTCCCCTTGCATTAACATTGGCCCCTGCATTAAGAAAGTTACTTCGTAAAAATAATTTTAAGGTTTCCTTTAAAACCATCAACACTTTAAAACATAATATTAATAAAGAAAACAAAAGTCAATGTGATGAATAAATGTGATGTTATTTATGGATTACAATGTTTTAACAATACCTGCCTATATATTGAAGAGACTTCCCGCCCTCTTCAGAAGCGGTTACTTAAACATGACCGAGCCATCAGAACTAGAAATAATTCCTACGCCCTGTAAGGCATTGTGGGGCACTCTCTCATAGGCTCAATCTGGAGGAGCCTATTATTTTTGGGCATGAGGTTAATTTTTTACTCGAAAAATGCCAGGAAAGCATGTTGATTTTAAAAAATCAAGAATCGTATAACGATGGTCTTTCGGTCAACGCTGGGGCACTATATAATTGCCATAGCGCAAGTTCTGTAAATAAATACAAGTTAAGAAGAATTCCAGTATTGGTTAAGGTAAATGTTTAAAATATTTTTATAAGTTCTTTCCGTTCCCGCCTTTAATTTGGGGTTAGGAGATTAATTGTCTCCCAGCTTAGTCACTTGTTTGAGGGTTCATTTTTTTTTGTGCATTTAATCTATTGATCCATTATGATTTATAACGAGAAAGTGTAGTGTTGGCTGCTGCGAAACCGGTAAATAAATTTTTTTATAGTTTTAAATTTTTAATGTGTTTATATTATTTTAAGTCTTGGGCTATTAAACACGTATTGTTTTATTGAACTTTCTCTTTTTAATTCATTCTCGTCTCCCCAGTATTTTAATGTTGGGTCATCTTTAAAACAGATTGAAATTAAATGGACTCAATTTTTTAACTCTGTTATCCTCTTGTCCAACCATTTTAAAAAAATCGCTTTTCTAGTTGTAATTTTTGCTTTAATTTTTATTTCTCCATGTGTGAATTTAACTTAATAAAATATTTAAATTAGTCATAAGAATGCTTTGAATCTTACCATCTTTCTTAAAATTCTCTTTATAATAAGTTTTACCACGTCATCACTAAAAACAACGGATATTTTCGGTATTGACCATCAGTAAATCGATGGTCAATTTACCTGGGAAAAACAAGCCATGCAGATGAATAGCTTTGGGCTTTTACATTTTTGGGTCAAATATACATATCTGCCAAGTTTCATCTTGAAATTTGCCTTCGACCCAGGTACCTCCCTTATCTTCTCATGTGTGATAAATTATCAGGAGAAAAGAAAAAAAGTATATATCTGAAGATGTAAAGATATGAAATCAGATGCCTTCATCAGTTCCTCAAGTATGGTTTGGCTGATCACTACTATATAGTGTAAAGTCGCTCAAAAATAAAATTAGAATTGATACTGTAGCGTATGTAAAAGACTTATTCTTCTGATCAAAACTTTTAGCGTACTTATTAATATATTCAATTCTTTCTTCCCTGCTTGCAAAAATATGGTATTAAAAATCTGCTTATCAAATAATTAAGATGATCTAGATTCTAAACATTATTTATTTAGAATTTTTTATAAACATTATGCATACATCCTAGCACTTACTTACTAATTACCTCCAAAATATCCATAATCTTTCATGACTTTTCCCTCCATCATTTTTGTATTTTTCATTTTTGCATTCTTTTGTATTTGGACTTGCAAGTATCCTGACATTAATATTTTCACTTTCTTCTTGCTGCTTAATATCGAAATGAGCTTAAAAGATTATGGCTTTTGTTGACAATCTATTTGTCTTCAATTTAAGAATTTGTTCCATAAGCCTTCCTTCAAGTACAATACATTAGTGCTTTCATCTTCAGTTTAGTAGAATTTTATTGATATGACTTAAAATGTTAAATTCTTTTGATTTACTTTGGCTTCTTTACTATTATTCATTTAAGTGTTAAGTCAACGTTGTTCTCTAATCCCAATATCCTCTATCACGAGGGAATGCGTTCTCCCCATTCCTTCTTTTTTTTAATCAATTTGTAAATCATGTTTGGCCTTTCTTAAATATATAGTGTTATTTCACTAATCTTCAAATTACATTAATTTTCTGTTGGTCAAAAATTAAATTAGTCCTTCAATACCTTATCATCTTTGAGCTGCTTGAATTCTGTATTGTTGTATTATAAATCCTTAGAATGCTCTTTGCAAACGGTAGTACTTATTCTTGAAACAAATAAAAAAAAATAATTTGGGTCAAATGTAATAGCCAAAACATCTTTTTAGATAATCATCTCCTGGAGTATAACGAAACCATTCTTTACTGAAAATTATTTCTGATATTTAGGGGTTCAGAAACAAAATTAAGAAAAAAAATATGGATTCGGAATATCCACAAAGATCCAAAACTAACGCTTTGTTCTGTAATTGTTTTATGATTATGGAACATTAATGAGTATATAAGTATTTTTGGCCCTAATCTCACCTTCAGTCCCAATTTGGAATAAAAATGTAATAATCTGCTTTTAGCAATAGTGAGATTTTTTTAGTTATTAATACTACTTACACAACCACGTATGTGATCTTAGGTTCAGACTTACAACACTGATAAATTAAAACACTTTCCCACTAATTTGAATACTGTACTGCAATTATCATATTCATGACTGATCTAAATGAAGCATTCGTAACAGGAACATAACAGATGAAAGTGAACTCTTGTTTTAAAACAAACTGAAGACACCTGAAACTTCCAAGGACAGTAGGGAGATGAGCTGATGAGGTGTTAAGTGGTTCTTGATGCGTAGCTCCTTCAAAAAAAGCGATAGTAAATTTCTTTTTAAAAACAAGTCAGTCATTTAAGTTTGACTTCTCATGACAAATAGTTATCAGATGGATTATTATTTGGACTGTTTTACAGGCGTTATCACAAATTATAATGCACTTCAGTAGCTGTAGTAGTTTTAGTAGAGTATGAAAAACTTCAATTTTTAACTTTTTTGTTGCTATTTATTAAATAGAAAATTATTGATACTTAAAATTCCAGTTCTTGATGTAGTGCTGATGTGGTCTTAAAAACAAATAAGTTAAAATGTAATAGCTTCACAACCTAATTAAATATTTTTATTAAACTATCTATAGCTCTAAATCTGAAGATGTCAATCTTAATTCTCAATTCTTCTCTTGTTGAAGTATGAAACTGATTATATGCTTCTCATCCCTAAAACAGACGAACATTTTAAGAATGGACCACTTGAGGTTTACGCCCCTATCGACGTCACGTATGACGTGTAATGTGGGATCATGTGGGATAAACAAACATAACTTAGTGTGAATGGTTCAGTACTGTGCAGTTCCGTATTGTAATTATTCTGTAAAACCCTTGGAATATCCTTTAGTATAAAATTTCCTCTCTATCGACACGAGTTAAAACAAAGCACATGGCTTTGTTTATCCCACATGCGAAGCAGTAGCCTGGTGGGATATTTTATAACTACGAAGCCCAGTCTATTCTCAAGTGGTCCATTAAAGTATATCTTTCGTTAATATATTGCTGTCGTCTTTTTTAATAGGCTATAATCAAAATACATCCGATATGAACATAGGCTTAGATTTCAAATCTTAGTTCATCCTTCATCTACACGGGTTAAAACGAAGCAAATGGCTTTGTTTATCCCACAAGCCAAGCAGTAGCCTGGTGGGATATTTTGGAAATACGAAGCCCGCCTTCGTCATTAAGTGCTTTTAAAGCATCAGATTTAGGTATGAAAGATACTGAAAACCGATTTACGTTACGAAGCTCGAAGGATATGAAATGCTTTTAGGGATGGCACTGTAGTAAATCCGTACATGCTTAAGTGGGTGGCAGGGAAACCAAGCACTGCGGCCGGCGGTTTATTGTATTATCGAAGTAACAGATGGAGAGAAAGACTGAGAAGTAAAGTGGGAGGAGTGCAGAGTTAAAGGGAGAACCTCGAGAAAACCTATCCAGCGCGAATCGTCCATCACGAAACTCACATGAGAACAGAACCCGGTACTCAAACGAGAGGCCACTGTCGTAGTGAGAATGCCAACCGCGCCCAAATTCCATAAAAGGCTCTTAATTTTTTACTGTTTTCTATCTTGGGTGGTTTTCACCCAAGATAGGAAACTAAAAATATGTCTTAATTTTCCTTTAGAGCTGATGTTACAACTCACTTCTGTCGTATCTGAAATGAGAAACTAAATGAAGTGATGCTAAAACAGTTAAATTTCAAGAGCTGTCTATAGCTTTAAGAATTTAAATAAAGCATGCTTTTGTTCAATTGTCCTGTATAAATTAGAATGAAAAATCCTAAAGTCAGAACCTGAAAAATCAGTAAAAAAAAATTTTGGAAAAGCAGCTATAATATTATGTTATGTAATTGAAAAAGAGTTTAATGCCTATAAGCATATTTATAATAAATGGTTCCAGATTTATATTTTAAATAGGAAAAAAAATGATCGTAATTATGGTTCCTAATTTGCAAAATTTTATAGGTAACAATCCTTTTCCCCTCCACAGGATATTAAATTAGAAAAATTTAATTAGGTTTCAGTAGCTTAGTAAAACTGCATTAATTTTAAAGAAATCTGTGTTTCTATTAACAATTAATATGTCAGTTTAGCAGAAGACTCCAAAAAACTTATGTAAGACTTATGTATGTACGGAGCTATGTAGAAGAATATCTACTTTTCAAAGAGGTTGTAACAGTCCTAAATAAAATTACAAGTAGTTAATATTTAATGTTAAAAATGCTCAGCGAATCAATTGTGGATAGGAAAAAGCTGGGGAAAAGGAAAGTTAAGCATGTTAAATTAAATTTTCGTTGATGTAAGTGCTTGGAAATTTGGCTATCATAAAAAAATGAATAAATCCTTAATTATGATTTGGAATGTCGCCTTATGGTTGTTAACTTTCAGATTTTTATCTCAAATACACATTAAAATATAACTATCTATTATATCCTACCTAATTTTGTTAAGTTAATGTTTCCAAGATGTTTAGAAATAAAGTCGAATTCCTAAGTTAAAAAAAATAAAAATAAAAAAGAATCACTAAACAAATTTGCTTGTTAATTTTTTTTTTTAATTTCAGACTCCAAAGATCCAGTGTGGTCGAAGTTCATAAAATAGAACAATACACAATGAAATTTACAAAGTTTACAATTGACATCTTTTCAAAGAAAAGAAATTTCTATATTTTATATAATACTAATACTTGCTTTTGCATTTAGTTTCGAACAAATTATTACGCTTAAACCTTTCTTTTTTGTTGCTTTTGTATTTTAAAATTTCCCTGTTGAAAGGTTTTCACGAGTTTACAGTTGTTACAATGGCTATTTAAGCTTTAGAAAAAAAAAATGAAAAGTTGACTTTGCCAAGCTTCATTTACCCTGGTTTTTTTTACTTTGTTTAATGCTTAAATGTTTATCTTAAAGGTTATCTTTAAGTTAGGAAGAGGTGTTGCTACACCTTAACTAAGATTTACTACTATGTTAGTTTTACTTTTAATCTTAAGTTTTAAATTTAATTGCATTCCTTTTCAATAGGGAATTTAACAACAATGGCTTGGTAAGGACCCAGAGCAATCTTCTTCAGACTGACAGTGTCGCTGCAGACCAAGGGACTATCGTCGGGAATGTTGGTACTAGCCACACAAATGGTACCCTCACAGGGGAAAGTGAAACCGCAGGGTTTGGACTGGGTCATGTCAACGCACTGCCTCTCGCTGCTCCAGTTCATCAGCACCAAGTATCCTGTGTCCTCAACTGAACGCACAAAGCTGAAAATGCAGTCTGTCACCAGGGGAAATTGCAGGCTTCCACACTGCATGGCAGGCTCACCTCGCAGCTCCACGAGCTTCTTGTAGACATGGAGATGAGAACGTTGAGCCTCAGCCTCAACCTGAAATTTAAACAAATTTAAGACTTTAAAAGGATATCTTTAGTTACTGGGGAAAAAAAAAAAAAACTTCAAACTATGATGAAATAAATTTTACTGTTGAAATATTTAGAAAGCTCAACTCACCTGAACGTTAACATCTTCATAATATGGGTGCACTGGTAACCAAGGTTTGTCAACATTAGTGAAACCAGCGTTTTCACAGGCGTTCCACTGCATTGGTGATCTCTGGGGATCACGGGAGAATAAGTGATAACGATCCTAAGAAGAAAATTAGCAGTATTAAGTTATATTCGAAAAATATTTTACTACGTTAAGAATTACATTTAGAAGCGAAAAGTCCATAAATTCACTATTGCTTATAGATAATGCACACTTAAGTTAAACTAAAAAGTTGTCATAAATCAAATAAAATTTTAAGATTTTTATTAAAATTTTAAAAATGAAAGAATTTCAGCACTAAGTTAACACTGTCACTCAGAATTTGGTTAATTTCAGAATTTAATTAAATTCACTGCAACTAAATTTTAGACTTAATCCTACATCTGTTTTATTACCTTTCCGGCTTTGATTCCAGCAGGATCCTGTGTTTCTTCGAAACAAACTTCAATTTCTTCCATTCCAATTTCTTCACCATAATAAGTAACAGCAGTTCCAGGTAATAGTAAAGCAATCATATTGATGCAATCCACAAGGCAAGGGCTTGTTCGGGAGGCAACTCGTGGTTGATCGTGATTACCGACCACCCAATTGGGCCACATGTTTGGTGGCATGGCGTCTAACCATCCCACAATCAGTTCGTGAACTTGCTTAGCTGTTGTCGTCCTATTCAACTTGATCAGCTCAAAGTTAAATGGAAAATCAGCCAGTCGCTGTTTACACGAACCGTAGTATTTCATGATTGTATCAACTGGATCATACACTTCCACCATCAGGAGCCTAAAAAATTAAATATGAAACATTCAAATATAAGAAACAAAATTTTGTTGTAATTCAGCTACAGAAAACGCATTGAATCACGATTGCAAATGAAATGTTTACCTGTGATGTCCGTCCCTACATTCATAACTATTAAGCAGCTGCCTCCATTCGTGCAATAACTGGAAGCCTTCTGGTTGGTCTGTCGTGTAGCAATGCGTTAAGAAGTCATATTCACAAGGTTTAGCACATGGATTATTAGATGCAGGCTCATCTGTCAACTTGCAATCTTCGAAAATGTGTTTCATGGAATCAACCCTGAAACCGTCAACTCCTTTGTCAAGCCAGAACCTCATGATTCTCTGAAATGAATTATGAAAGATTTATAGCTTAGAAACAAAAGTGGATGCGTGTATCTGGCTCGCTGAAAAGCGATTTTTTTTTTTAAATTAAAGAAAGAATTTAATCTATTTTAAATCTGGAAAATCTGGAAATTAAGTAAATTAAGTAAAGTATCAAATTATGCTGAAAATTAAGTCTTATGGTTACGGGAACTATTGATTATGGAATTTCAAAAAAGCTTTTTAAAGACTTTCCAATTAAAAATCGCCTATTAGAAATTTTAAATCTCAGCAGGGCCTACAAAAACTTAAATGAATGTAGTCCAAACTAAATATTCAAATGAATAATTCATCCTGTATTTGAACGTTTTAAATTAATACAAGCTACTAATCGAAAACCAAACATACCACCAATTAAACTGAATAACTTTCTAAAACTACGGACTTGCCCTACAATCACTTACGTTCCTAACAAATTTATTGAACCAGCACATTTCAAAGCTGCTGAATAATGCATCAAGACTTAATTTTAGTAATCGGGTTTTTTGGATCACTTAGTGAACACCGGGAAAGATCAGCAATAGAATAGGCTAAGACTAATAAACTGGCATTAAAGTTACAGAACAGGTTTAACATGCACTTCTAGACTAATTTTGAACTATTTTAAAATTATGAAATTGAAATTAAGTTTGCCGATGGTATTTGGACTTTTAATTTACCTCCATTTCTTTTTTCACCAGGTGGTTCCTGTAGTTAAGATCTGGCTGATCTTTCAAGAATTGATGGAAATAAAACTGACATCGCTGTGGATCGAAAGTCCAAGCAGGGCCTCCATACACGCTCAACTACAAAATGTAAATTAGAATTTTAAAATTCTATTTAAATTTCTAAATTTATCAAACTTAAATGTAGTTCAACTTAATGGATTCCAATACAAAAAAAAATTAAGATTAAGACTAAGATTAAATAGCTTTATTTCATTGGAATTTATGAAAAGATTAGCTGTTCCACTATTTAAACTGAGGCAATGCTTCCACAAATAATTATCAAATAATTATTAAAAATTTAAATATTAAATGTATTCCAGTTCTCTTTAATGTAAATCTTAAAATTAATGAGCTTTCTTTATACTGAAGATAATTTAGGACACTGGAATTCCAAAGTTTCAAAATGAAAGAAACTGCAAGTTAAAAAGAAAATTGAACTATCAGAAGTAATAAATAGTTAACGGTATTATTAATAACTCGTTGTTTCCAAAGTTTCAATAATTAAAGCCTTACCCAATTATTAGGTGGATCTTTCTTATCTGGTCCTTTGCCATCTGCCCAAATGTAATAGTCGGTAAAGGGATCTTCCTTCCTTCGGCTTTTCTTGAACCAACAATGATCCTTACTTGTATGATTGGGAACTAAATCAAGCACTACTTTAATACCCATATTCTTAGCGCAGTTCAGCAGTTCATCAAAATCTTCCATGCAGCCAAACACTGGATCTATATCTCTGAAGTCTGAAATGTCATATCCAAAATCCTTCATCGGACTCTTATACACTGGGTTCAACCAAATGGTTTTGACACCCAAATATTTAAAATATTCTAAACGGTGTTGAATTCCTAAGGAAAAAGAAAAAATCTTCCTTAAGTGATTGACCCAAGTTGGAAATATAATCGAGTGAATGTGGTAAAGTTAATAATCATGACTTAATGCACAATTTTTTTATTGATCCAGACAGTTAGTTTAAAAACTATCATTTTCAAAATCATTTCAAAATTTTTCAATGTCTACGATTAAATTTAAAGCGAAGACTTAAAATTTTTACAATTTCAATACTTGTTTTACACTTCAGCCTTTTGTCACATATGCCTTCGTTCAAATGACTTAATGTTAAAGTGGAATCAATTTGAAATTCAATTGAGCTGTAATTAAAGCCCCAAAAGTTCAACACATTCTAGCAAGCGTTTTATGAAAGCACTTAAGTTTTGAAAAACTGCAGAATTTGATAATTGTCAATTTAGAAAAAATCTCTTAAGCGTTATCATTTTGGTTTAAAAAAAAAAAAAAGACTTAAAAGTTTTGAATCGAACTTTCTGGGGATGCTTATAGCCTGTCGTTTTTGCCCCATCTCCAAATACAACATGATAGTTTCGAAGATGTTTCCTACGCTCCTGCGATATAACATTTTCTACTTTCTCAACTTGATTAAAAATAAGAGCTTGTTAAATTTCCAGTATAAATACATTATCCATTGATTTAGTTTCTAAATTACGATATTTAGAATTTAAAAAACTTTCGAAATTAATGATAAGGAGCATAAAGTTGAAAAGTCAATTACGACAAGGCTATCTAGGATTAGAAACTGTCTTTTCACCCTTTAAGTCTGTACCCTTCTATACTCAATAGAACGTTAAAATTAAATTCTGACATTGTCAATTATTGCTGAAAGTGTTTACAAGATTTACATAACTCCCAAAAACTTAAAAAACTTGGGTTCCATAAATTATTAAATGAATCTTAATTTTAACATCTTCTTGAAACTAATGTTATTCTGCTTCCAAAATACAAATGCGAAATATTCCTAAAGTAAAATAACCAAATTGTTAAGTGAATTTCAAAACAAAGAAAATACTAAATGCATCAACTTTACCCTTCAAGTCACCAATTCCATCTTCATTGGTATCCAGAAAAGAGCGGGGATAAACTTGATAGATAACAGTGTCTTGCCACCAGTCTAGGTTCTCTTGTGGGAATTGGTAAACTTTACTTTGTTGATTGTGAGCATTTTGAGCTTCACGCTTCTTCTTAAGGGGAAAAAACTTCTTTTCTGTCGGTATTAATGCCTTCACCTTGCCGACGGATGCAACAGCAACCGCCGTTGCTGCTGTTGTTGCCAGCAGCTTCCACATGTTTACCCAATTGACTTTCTGTCTCTATCCTGCAGAACCTAAGATGAAGAAATGTCATCACCACAATGTATAATCGATTTGATTTTTTTAAGTCTTATCAATGGAAATTAAATAAAATGAAAAGATATTTGATATTACAGATCCAATTCCAGCCTGAATTCTTTTAACAAATCCGATTTACTTATTCTGTTGCCACTGATATATACGATAAGGTCAATACTTAAGCTAAGGTTTGTCGATATTCACGAGTAACAATAACAGTAGCATGTTCCGTTAGTTCTGTCAATAGATAGTATATTAAAATTCAAGAGTATGACTCAGTATTGCATTGGTGCAATATCCAAAATCAAACTATTTAAAATTTAAAAAACAATGCCAAATTTCTGAGACTTAAGGTTAGGCTCCTGTATTTAAAGTCACCATCTATTTTAAAGTATAAATTACATTCTTACAAATCCAAACCTACAAAATCTCCCATATCATAGGAAATTGTTTCTATACTTAGCTTATTAAATTTCATGTCAGTGATCCGAAAGTCGATTCGAAATGCAGTTTGGATTTCACTTTACAGGAATGCGTTTCGCCTTCGTTTCTTAAGGAAAATTATCGTTATTTCTCAGCCTCAAGTTTCATAATAAAGACTTAACACTAGGCTTCAAGGCAGAGTACAAGAACCATTATATTGATTTGCCTGAATTAATTATATCATTTCAAATAATTTAAAATCACAAAAAAATCTTCGTAATTCGCAGGCCTGTCAAACAAATTCAAAACTTATCTTTTACTGAAGCAGTGCCAGACCTTATCCTTTCAATTTATTCAAGTCTTGACAAATTTTGTTGAGATTCCATATTCCGAACCCTCAATTAAATCTACAATAAGGCCACATCTAATGGTCTAAGTCCTCGATAACCCACACAAATAAACATTTAACTAATGGCACTGATTTAAATTATCCGCACTTAATCCCAAAACAGTGTTTATTGCAAAAATGCGCAAGATATCCTGATTTGCACCGTTTTCGTATGTCTGCATAGGATACATTCACATAAGATTTACAAGTTTACAAAATCAAATATCTTTGTATACTTCTATTAATTCATAAGATCACAGCCCAGTTAACTACTCAGGATTGATCAGTTGAAA
Organism: Thereuonema tuberculata; assembly: GCA_023159025.1. Taxonomy (NCBI): domain Eukaryota; kingdom Metazoa; phylum Arthropoda; class Chilopoda; order Scutigeromorpha; family Scutigeridae; genus Thereuonema; species Thereuonema tuberculata. Next base: position 77,426,647 of record JAFIDM010012231.1, read on the forward strand.
TATTACTACAGTAACAGGTTTCTATTAGTTATAGTTTTCCATAATCTAGACTGATATTTATTACAGGATGAACGATATTGAGTTAAAATTAAAAACAAAAGTTTATCCTAAAACTTTTTAAAAGTTTTAACTTACGGAGAATTTTTGTTTATCTAATCTGTAAAATAAAATTAAATTTTACATTAGGAATTGATAACTTAAATAGTTAACATTTAAAATTACATTGTATTTTAAATTATATTGTATTTATAGTATTGATAGTTTAAGTAGATCCCTTTAACTTTTAATTAATGAAAAATTTAAAAAGAAAAGCTAGGGAAATAGCCGATTAAAATATTCGATATTTTATAAATAAATCTTACGAAAAAGGAAATTGTTTAATCAATCCAAAAACTTAAATAAATTCGAATAACTTTCACAGTAGCTTTCAACTATTTCAACTATTTTATATTAAGTGAAAACTTGAAAATTCAAGTAAATTAAAAACTAAAACTAAAAAGCCTATTTAAAAATATAAGTGTCAGTATTCAGTAGGCTGTTATTTGGCTGACTGCCATCCATTAAGTTTCCGTATCTGTTCAATTTCTACTTAAATTCCACTTTTCAAATGAAATTCTGTTCCATTGTTTTTAAATCCTTTTCAAATATTACGATAATTGAAATAAAGATTAATAGTAAAAAGAATGCATATAATTGCAGACGATTCGCTCCAAATTTCGTACATTATTCAAATCTCGATGCTTTAAAAAAATCCATAGAGAATTTTTTAAAAAAAAAAACAAACTTTTTCAAAAAGACCTTGTTAAGGACTAATATCTACAGTTTCAATTCCATAAACAACCTACTAATTTAACATTAAATTGAATTAGAAAAAAAAATTCAAATATAGGACTAATATTAGAAGATCGCGATCTACTGACGTAAATGCTTACAAATAGGGTTAAAGCTACTGGAACGATTCTAAAAGTTACTGAATTAAAAACGAAGTAAATTTATTTAAACTTATTCCTACTTAGTACAAACTTAAACCTGAAAGCAATACGAAAAACATTTAGTTTTAAAATTGCAGCTGCATTTCTTTGCAAATATTTTCAGTCGACCGCGACTAATCTTCAATATCATTTAATATTAGAGGCTTATTAACTAAAAGTATTCAACTAATACTTTACTATATATAGTAAACTGAATGTAAGAATGCTGCCATATTCCAACCGGGCGGCCATATTGGCGAAATAAACTGACTTCAAATAAACATTTCTATTTAAGATTCGTAGTAAGATCTAATAACTAAATTGAATTAAAAGGTAAACAATTCCATCTTCAGTTACCACAATTTTTAGAAAGTTGTATATTTAATAACGGATTCAGTTGAAATCGAATTCCAATAACAAACCGAAGCCAAATTTGAAGTTATTTGTGTAGGGATAAAAAGTTTTTTTTTAAATATTAAAATCAAATTAAATTATTAAAATAATTAAGTATAATAGCCTTTAATAGCTTATAATTAAATACTTAAAACAATCATTTTCAAAATCTAAACCTTAATCCGAATTCAGTTGAAGTTAAATTTAAAAAGTTAAAAGTATTTGCGGAAATTTTAAAAAACTAAAATTTATCCAGAAATATAAAAATATGCCTTAAACTTTAAAATCACAAAAATAGTAGATTGTATTTCGGACTGTTTGCAGTGAAATAAATTTAAGCCATTTTTTTTTCTTAAGCCTAGAAATTCGAACATTTAAATGGAATAATTCGTTTTTCTATTGCAATAAAATTAAAAATTACAAGAAATTCAATTCTCTTAGAAAACTAAAATGTTTCTTTACTATTTTAAATGAAATATCTAAATCTTCCGTTTAACAGCTTAACATTCTAGAATCTTCCATTAAGGCCTCAAGTAAAAATTCGCTTAAAATTATCCATTCCACATTCCAATTGAAAGATTAACTAAACATCCTTTAAAGAGTTTATTTTAGTAATTAAATATTTTTCTTTAAAAGGACTATCTGAAGTTAAAGGTAAATTAAATAGATTAGTATTATTTAGTCCTATCAAAACCTCAAATCTTTCAAAAAATGTCGAATATACTCAAATTACTCAATACAAAAAAAAAAATTAAGAAATAAAATCTGAATTACTTTTAAAAAAAGTCTAAGCATTAATATAATTACTTAGAAATTAAAACGACGTATTTTTTAACTGCAATGAGTATTCTATTAATATCCCTAATGCTAGTACGGATCAAAATAGAACTACTTTTAGAACAAGCTAGGTTTAACTTTTTT
>JAFIDM010012231.1:77429331-77457944 GCA_023159025.1 Thereuonema tuberculata
AAAATATCAAATAAAACAGATCGTTTGGCTTTAGAAAAAGGCTTAAAACTGTAAGAGTAATACCTTGATGTTTGATTCCTGCCTTAAATTTGGATTCGAATAAGCCAATCCAGCAATTTCTTGAAAATTTACTGGGCCTTTGAACCCTAGACTGATGCTCCGATGTGCGAATTGAGGAATAATAGCATTTGATCTTTATAGGATGACAATGAATGAAAACCGAACGTGAGTCATTAAGTGATATGAGATTGCGGAATTAAGACAATAAACTCGCGCTATAACAATTGACTTGTTGGATTTATTCAATACTCATGTCTCGAATATGAAACTGCAAGACATTTGCATTGATACAAACGCCATCTATTTCAATGACGGCGCTTTCAGAACTAGTTTTACATTAAAAAAACAAAGAAAAAGTAATGCTGTTTACATATTTTTTGGGATTTTAGTTGAGCGCCGTATGTCCAAATGCCGAGTTTTATGAAGAAAATTTAAAAAGAATTTGCACTAACTCCCTTCGGATGTATTTTCCCTTTCTTTCTTTCCCTTTTTACAAATATTTGATAAGTGAGGTGCAATGAAATAAATTTTATATAAATTTGTTTTTTTTAAATTATTATATTTTAATTAAAATATTGTAAAAAAGGCATAATTATGTATTTGTATATTTATTAATATTATTAATAAATTTGTTAATAAATATGTAAACACTTAAGTAAAAGAATAAAGTATATATAAGCTATTTGTATGCATGTTTTATTTTATTTTAAATATTTACTTTTTATTTATTTATTTAAAGTTATTCTGAATAGTCTATCAATCAATATACAGTATTTATAAAATGCCTTTTAATTTATTCAGAATTTAATATTAATAAACTCAGTACCTAAAGAAAATAAACTTTAATCAGGTTCCTTTATTTACATAATTCCATTCTGAACTAAAGATGAGCTAAAACTAGAAGCAAAGAATTTAGCAACAATTTTGTTTTGGTTATTTCGTAAGCTTCATGGTAGTCAGTCGTTTATATGGATGAATGGACAAACTTAGGGAAAGTGCTTTAGGATTTTTCATCGATGATTGAAAAAGGGGCCTTTAGATAAAAACGAAGCCTAAGTTTAGAAAAACTCAAAGCATGAAGTAGTAAAAATCAAGAAATCCTGCAACACTTTCGTGCACGCGAAAAGAATTGTGAGGAAAGTATTCGAGAAACGGAACCAAAATCTTAATTTTTCATCCTGAACTTGTGAAGAATTATCCGATCACGATATATGCAAAAAACAAACAACAATTATGGCAATTTGCTTCCAGTATGAAGTTCTTCTCTTTTCGAAATGAAAAGGCATTTCACCAACATCGAAATGTTTTGGAATGGACGTTGTCTTCACATTTTTTTAGGAAATTCTAAACTCTTCGTCTTTATAACGATGTGGTCTATTGGCTTAGCAAGTTGTCATTCTCCTCCCGTCACTGCAGTGGCTAAAAATTATCTAATCACATACCCCAGGAAGATCTTGGAATAGAATCGCAAACACAATTCTTACTCAAGGAGAAATTGACATCAGTCAAAACAAAACAATTTTGTCGTTTTGGTAACAATTTTGAAGTCATTCGCAGCGGATTTAAAAAAAAAAAAAATCACCCTACAAAAGTTAAGAAATGTGCATTGAAACCTGCCGTTACAGAGTCTTTTTCATGAACTTTTATTATCGTCTTAGCAATTTTCCTACTGATTTGTTTTCTTCAAATAACTTCAGAATTCCCAAAGTTAATGTGAAGTATTTTATGAGGAAAACCTCTTTTTCATTTCTTTCGGAAATTACAGAAGGAATTCTATTTATGTAATCTATTGAAAAGTTCTAAAAAATTGTAAAAATCTTATGATTTATTTTATTAACTTCACATAGATCTTAATTTTAGTAACAATTTTCGATTGCGAGTGGTGAAAGCTGGACAGATATAAGAGTTTGTATCTTCTCTTCTCTCTCCGCTGCTCGTTCAAAATTACAACGAGAAAAATACTTATCAGAATACTTCGCTCCTTTATGGACTGAGGTTTTTAGACCAGAAAACATCATTCTCTTCCTAAACCACGTTAATAAAATAAAAAAACACCATTACCTCAGCAGATTGTTGTGAAGCTACATTCAGGACTTGGAACTTCAGTTGAATCATTCTTGAATTAATCCTGCTTAATCCTAAAATAACATAATCAGAGGTTATTAAAGAATGGATTATCGTGCTTAATCTTCTCTGAGGAAAATATACAAGTAGTTTATTCTTGAAGTAGTTTATTCTTGTTGTTAAAAAAAAGAAAACAACAAGAATAATTTTTTTGGAATTTCAAGAATTTTTATTAATTCCAATTTCTGTCAGTGTATGCGTCAGTAGGAGGTCGAAACTAATACTCCACACTACAGTTTATCTAAATTAAGATATACTGTGACTATTTCTATATTTTTTTTGGCATCTTGAGTGACATATTACAAATGCCACCTCAATAACAGCTTTAGCAAATGCAGGATTCCATTTGATGTCTGGTTGTCACCCCACCGAGAATAAAAATGCGAAGTATTTCCTTTCAAATATTCTTCATTTGTATCCCGGATCTCAGATTCGTTAATGTGTAAAGGATACTTCAATAAAAATCAACTGAATATTTTCACTGATTTCCCGTTCATTTTTGATGCATTTGCGGTAACAAAGTAGATAATATAGCAGAAACAGAATAATACACTCTTTGACAAAAAATTTGATGCACCCCGAAAAGATATTCGGATAGTAATGAAACTTCAGGTGCAAAAACCTTTTGACCGAATATGCCAATGATCAAAAATTCGCAACCAAAGAATGAAAAGCCGAGCAACAGCGCATTGGAACTGAGTGTCGTGAGGGTGTACATAAAGCGCGAATCTCGCTTTCAGGAACAAAACTTCCAGTGGATTTTGATTGTGTTTTCCTGTCTTGACTCTTAACAGTGCCTCGGCGGTGAATTCGCGGCTACTGCGACCATATGATGGAGTTTGAAAGAAGACATGCTGTCGGATTCCATGAGGTTGGATGGACAAACGGACGAATCGCTCGTCATTTGGGTCGGAGCGATGCATAGTTATACGATGCTGGCAGGAATGGGTCCTGAACGGCAGATTTCAGTGACAAGAGGGCAGCGGACGGCCTAAGGCAACGACAGAACGGGAAGACAAAACGATTGTCAGAGCAGCGATTACAGTACCAGATTCATAACTATCAACCATCCAACGATGTAACCACCCGGACTATTAGTAGAAGACTATGGGAGGAGAATCTACGCTCGTCGACCACTGGCCAGTACTTATCGTCAAGAGTGATTGCAGTGGTGCCAGGTACAATCAACGTGGAATTGTACTGATTGGGGACAAATTTAAAAATTGTCTTAAGTGATGAGTCCCATTTTGAACTGAACCCCGACGACCAGCTCAGGCGTGTCTAGAGAAGGCCGGACATCGTCAGGATTCCGCTCTTACTGTCGCACGCCACACGTCCCGCAACAGGGAGTTATGGTCTGGAGTGCCATTTCGTTGGATAGCCGGACCCTCTTGGTAGTACTTCGTGGTACCCTCACAGCACAGTGATACTTTGACTAAATTCTACGACCCGTTGTGTTGCCGTTCTTTTCGCGGCATCTCGGGCTTACTTTTCAGCAAGATAACGCCCGGCCCATTGATTGTCTTCCTTGGCCATCCACACAGTTTCCTTGGCCATCCAGATCGCCAGATCTCTCTCCTATTGAGCACATTTGGGATGTGATGGAGCAACGCCTGCGACCATCTCAGAATGTCGACGAATTCTCCCGCCAATTGTAGGCCGTTTGGCAAAAAATCCCGCCGGACACCATCCGCCAACTGTATCAATCAATGCAACGTCGGATAACAGCTTGTATCCAGGCAGAGGTAGAACAACGCTGTATTGACCTGCTCACTTTATGTAGCTCACTTTATGTAGCTCTTTCTGTCCAATAAATCATCCAATTGTTCTTTAATGCTAAACATTTCGTTTTCTCTACGTATATATTAAACTCACAAATTTTGTCTCAATTCGATAATTCGTTCTTGGTGCGTCGATTTTTTTTTTGTCAAATTATTAAGTAATTATATATCTAATATTTATTAATTGATTTCAGTAAATTATTAAAACTATTTCCTTTACTATCATAATTTTCTGATAAAAGAAGCATGTTGTTTTAATATTTTATTTTACAATGTATCTAAACTATTTTTGGCATTTATTTCTTCATAAGCTTCATTTTCTTCATGTTTTGATAGTTTGCTTTTATTTTTATTTTTTTTAATGTTGATAATAAATATTACATTTCATTTTTCATAATAAGGATTCAACGAAATCTAGAAAGAAAACACATTCACTACTTCACTAAAACAAATAATTTTTAATTTATTTTAATGTATTTTTTTATAAATTAAAGTACAATTAATCTTAAAAAAATAAAGTAAGCTTATTATTATAGAATTTATAATTACTCAACTAATTATTATTATTATACGACTAGGATAGAGGACGTATGCTAATTGCTCTCCAATAGTGTTCGTAAAAATTAATATTCTGGTTTCTTTTCTCAGTTTTCTTATGCTAGTGAATGTATGAATGGTGTGACTATCTTGAAACTTTCTCAAATAGGAGAAACGACTGATCACTTGACTGAAACGCTGCATTCTAATATACTACGTTAGGCCTAGGAATTTCAGCGTTAACATGTGCTTTCATGTTAGGCCTACGAATCATACCAACGAGTAAGTTTTTACGAGCATTGGGCTTATAATTCAGATTTGAAAAATTTCTCAACAGAAATTTTGTGCTTCACTAATTATACTATTAGCTTTTTAACCTAATACAATTGAGGAAATTTAAAGTATTGAATTTCAACGTGATATTGAACTTCAGCTTTACTGAAAAACTGTCTCAACGAATTGCAACTGCTATTGATAGAAATTGTGAGTGTTGGGCTTATATTTTAGAACTGAACAGTATTTTCTATGGAAAATTGTATGCTTCACTAATTTTACTACTGGCTAATTTTGTAATCTATTACAATTGAGAAAATTAAGTGTCCAAGGGGAATTTCAATGATATGTGAAGTTTCAGCTTTACTGGGGAAAAACTGTAAATATCTACATTTGATTTTTTTCTCTTGGTTTTTTTGGGAAGTGAAAACAGAAATGTCCGAATGCTGCTGTGCTGCATGTTCTTTAAAAATTATAGATCAAGAAATTTTATGTTACAATTGTAAAGCAGAATTTCATTATAGCTGCTCCTTATCAGAAACAACTTATAAAGCTATGACTGCCAAATAAAAGAGAGAGAATGGAAATGCAACATCTGTAGAAATATAGGAACTAAAAAATACAAGAAATCAAACTCTTCGGACACTGCCTCTTCAGAAGAAAGGAAAGAATCTGAATCAATTGTATCTTTAGTAGATATACAAAAGAAAGTAGAGAACCTTAAATTAAAGATACTTGATGTATTGGATCAACTAATACTAGATACAAATGAAATTAAAGAATCATTAACATTTCTTTTACAGAATTATGATGTTGTCCTGCACAAATTACAGGAAATTAAAGAAAATAACAAAATAATGAAATATATGAATTAAAACAAGAAATTAAAAGAAATAATGTAAGAATTTGGGGGGGAAAAAAGAATCAATGGAAAAAAAAAATCTATTTAGTGTTGAAATACTAAATGTCAAAGAAAATACTAACGAAGAATTACATGAAATTATTAAAGATGTAGCAACAAAATTGAATATAAACTATGATCCCCATGATATTGATGCTATGGATAAAATACCAACCTTCAATAATAGGAAAATCAAACCTATATTATCAAATTTAAAGAAATAAGTAAAAAAATAGAATGGATGGAGGAAAAAAAGAACCAACAAATCAGAAATGAAGATATTTATTGAAAATGGAGATGAGTCATTAATCTTTATAAATGATAAATTAACTAAAAACCAGAAATTTCTACTTTGGAAAACAAAAATTAAAGCAAAGGAGAAAAATATGAAATTTGTATGGGTTAAAAATGGGTCTGTTATGGTCAAAAAAGCAGAAAATACAAATATTTTAAAAAATTGAAGAGATTGAAGATTTGGAAAAAATTAATTAAAGAATAAAAAAAAAAAAAAACCACAGACAAAATAATGAACTTGAGTACTTTATAAAATATTGAATGTTCATTAATACATCCAAATGCTATTCTATTAGAAAATTTAAATACATGGAAAGAAAAAAAGATGATAAAAATATGGAACAATGCTTGAATGTTGTATATCTTATATTAGATCCTTGTGACAAAATTGGGAGATTTTTATTATATAAAATAAAAAACCATTTACCAGTGTTTTGATATTATTGACCTAACTGAAATTAATATTGCTGAAATTGAAATTAATCTGTATAATATAGATAATGGGAATGTGCTATAACTTAAGGGATAATAGAAGAGGTGGAGGTATTGTATATATTAAAAAGAACATTAATTATAAGTAATATAAATATTACAAATTTCGAATGTTTTAGGATTGAGGTTGATAAAAAAAATTGGAAATTAGATTCAGATGAGGTTTTAACAAACTTCCATCCAAAAATCTATTTTCATTCACATTTATGTCTACGTAAACAAATTAACAATTGTAAAACTCTTGTTCTAGAATTGATCTTGTAAATGATTTTAAATATTTGGGAATTACTATATAACTTATTTACTTGGAATATCCAAAATAATAATATATAATAAAAAATTATACTTAATTACACTTTTAAAATTATACTTTTATTATACTTATAAATATAAAAAATTAAACTTATAAATATAAAAAATTATACTTATAAAAAAATTAAACTTAACTACCTATATTTTTCACTGCATAAAAAATATATTACCATTGAAAACAAATTTTTTTATTTATAATGTCATACATAAATAATAATTATGGTTTAAGAAATGTAAATTATAACATAACATAAACATTCTAAATAATATAAATGTAAACATATTTGATGATTATCAAAATATTTCAATTGTTAAATGAAAGCTAAAAAAAATGGATTATTGAAAATATTTAGGAAAATTTACAAGTTAAAAAAAAAGTAAATATAGATTATTTTTAAAATATCTGTATTAAGCTTGCATTATAACATTTAGCAAATTATAGTATAATTACGTTACAACTGTTCTAGTAATTATGGTTTGGATGTATTAATTATTATTACTGTTTTAAATTTTAAATTTACAGAATTTTATTCATATTTATTATCAGAACTCGTTTGATAGGGATTTTGTCCCTAACGAGACTGTACTGTATTATTTCTTCTTAAATAAAAAAAAAATACCTATATTCAGAACCTGTTGATAGAAATATGTCATTCCTAACGGGACTGTAACTTTTGTATTTAGAAATCGTAACAAAAAAAATATTATTGTTATTAGTTTAAAATACTTTTAAAATGTATGTTGATAGGCACTGCAATATCAATGAGATAGGTCTGTTTGTTGACCTTATCAATAAGTGTGATGTCAGGTCTGTTGTGATGTATGGTTTTGTCTATGTAAATGGGACGGTCCCATTACAGCTAATGTGAGGATGACTCTAATACGCTTTGTGTTGTGTACTTATAGTACTGGACTGTGTTCTTAATAAGTGAGTGTTTGTGTGCTAGCTGTTGATGAACGATCGATGCTATCTGATTGTGTCGGTGGAGGTAGTCTGTTTGGGAGAGAAGGGGACAGCCTGATATTATGTGGTCGATCGTCTCATGCGTAGTGTGGCATTTCCTGCATCTGTCGTCTTGTATGTGTTTGCGTCGTGTAGAATGTGTTTCTTGTAGTTGTGTGTCGGGATGACTTGGTCCTTTACCGCGATCATAAACCCTTCGGATAGATGATAGGACCCTTTAACCGATCCTAAAGCTAGGGTAGTTCCAGGCCCCACCGCCAGGAGGTAGGGTCCCTAAGGGATTATTATTATTATGTAAAAGTTTCAAACCTTGGGTTTCCCCAGCAAAGACAATATGGCGGGTCAAGAACAAAGCACATATTGCCAAGTGTAAAAAAGTGTGCAAGAATGATTACGGATGTTTGGTTGTGTCCATAAATTTCCTAACTATGCGAGTTGTGTTTGTTGAGTATCTCAGCCTTCTGGAGTTGTGCGTAAGTGTTTTTGTGAAGTCCTAGTTTGCTGAGGCTGTGGTGCAAAAAATATAACTTAAGTATTCTATGGGAACCCCCGTCACACATGCGCTATTTAATTTAAGACCGACGTTTATTACAATTCAGCCTTTACTCAGTAATTTATTGCGTAGAGTCTACAGTCTAACCTGCATAGTCTTGAATTTTGTGCAGTTTTCTAACTGTAAGAAGGGAAATTAGGTTATATTTAGCTTTTGTGGTGAAACTTTTTTCTGCTGATTTAAAATGGCAAACCAGGCAAACACTGTAAAGGTCAAGGTTTCTATACTCTCCTCTGTACGTTGTCCAATCTTTGGACATCAGAAGGAAATGACCGTTCGTTTGCCGACATAATGAAGCTGTATTTTTGAATTATCTTTATGTTCGCAATTCTTTAAAGCGAGAATCGAGATTGGATCCAGCCTTTGCTGTAATAGCACTTTCTACAAGCCGCAAGTTAGTCCGCATCTGGAAGAAAGCCTCGATTCCGACTGTGTCAGAGACTAAAATACCGCAAAAATTTTGACACAAATACGTTAAATATCAAAACTTGATGAAGCCTTACTCAAAGAGAAGTAAAGACTTACAAGTAGATAACTTCAGAGAAGAGACTAAAGAGCTATTGGATACAGCAGCTTGTAAATGCAACATTTTTGATGCTTACTGTTGTGAATGACAACATAAATTAACAAAAGAGGAGCACGCTTTTTTTTAACTATCAATACTCGTAGATCAAAGTACCATCCGAAAAATGGCCTTAGGATGTACAGATGTTCCCTTTACTCTCAAGCTGTAAACGCGATCACAGAGGAGAGCAAAGGATGCTACTTCGTCTAGTTATAAAGATCATTTTTCAAACTCAGAGAAAATTGAACATTCTGAAGAATCAGATGCTTATGAAAGGACAGTTGATTATTCAAGCACTGATTCCCTAGATTCTGAGGAATTAGCAGTTGAAGTAAAGCCGATTCAATCTACTTCTATCTCTTCAACTCCATCAGATTAAAGATTCTGTATAGCAAGCGTCTGTATACCAAAAGCAAAATGTGAATTAGAAACTTTTCTCTCATGATTTCACTCTCCATGACACATAAGCCTATAGTTCAAAGTTTGAGATCGATGCGCCTAATATTTATCAACTTATGACACTTCAAACACATCACGTTATTTCTTGAACACCTGGTATATTAATAAGATTTTTTTTTATTGCATTGTTTTTCTATTCCACAAAATAAATAAAAAATTAAAAACCTTTAAAGTTGAAGTAGGGTGGAGCTAGTGATAACGAATATTCCTATTTCCTTCTCCCCCTATTTATTTCTCCTTGAAATACATTTTGAAACTTCAGTATAATCTCAACTTACACTGTATGTAATACAGGTTTATTTTATATTTCAAATTGTGTGAGTATATGAGCCAAAGTAGTTTTTCAGTGTGTATGTATGATAGTATAGCCTTTTGCCACAACTTATGGTAAGCAGGAGATTTTTCAATAATTTCAGTGATGCATTGACTGCTGGGAAAAAAATAACAATAACAAGGATGGAGGAAATATTGATAAGAAATTATTGTCGTATGTGTCATTTTGAATATCGCACATTAAAGGCTTGTGTTCTTTAAAGCAGGCCTTGCTCTGCTAGAAACGAGGTGCTCCAGCTAATGTCTCTTTCCTATCATAATACGAACAATGCTTGGCCCCTTGATCTTCAACAGGCGTTGCATTCGGTGGTCTCACTATCAATCATCTTGACCGCAAGCATTTCTTTAAAATTGTTTAATTTAAATAAATGGTATTGTAAAAATCTTCAGATGTCTTAAGGTGGGGAAAGTTTTCAGGAAGTTTACAAAAATCTGTCACTAGATGACTGTCTGTTATAATTAAGGTATATCTGCGCTCACGAGATTATCTCCCACTTTAGAATTTCTTTTTTTAAAGTTAATTTTATCCTTTTTAACTGAAAGTTTACATCCACCCTGGGGATAAAGTAATTGTGAGAGAAATAGCTCATTTCAGGAACATACTTGCATAGAATTGTTTTTAACATAGCTGGCAAACGAAGAAAAAAGCTTTTGTAAGTATAACTTGGTTCAAAAAGAGGAGTGGACCATGATATTGAAATATTGAGTGAACATTACCCGGAGTGAGAAAATCCCTCATTGAAGAAGGAGGCGACGGAGACAGCTTCTCTGAAACTCTGATACAAGAAAAGTGCCAAACTTTATGTAGCGCTCAACATCTCTTGTAGAAGGCTCAAGGGACCGGGCCGAAATATTTAGTCAACATCACCCGGAGTGGGAAAATCCCTCTTAGAACAGTATATTCAAGTTTGTTGTAAGTACTTATTTATATCTAGAGTCTGAAAAAAAAATTGTTTGACTCTTCCAAAAAAAAGCCTGATTGTTTTATGTTATAACTTTTAGTATTTCTACTTTCTTTGTATGCAATTCTTGAAATTAACATATTGGTCCAATGTCAATCTCATCATCTGTTCCATATTAGCGATTCTAAAAAGGGAGGATGAATTTAAAACAATACTCTTTGGTGAAAAGAGCAAAATTAACATGTTTTCGAGAAATAGTGCCATTCTCCAGTACTGCTAAACTGGACAGTGTTATTCATTATAGTATATAATACCCTGAGGAATATATATCTGCAGGTTGATTCAAAATTCCCTATACAAACTGTAAAGATACGTCAGGAATACAAAAACGAACCTTACGTTCGTTTGAACATATGACCGCAAAAGCCATCGAATGTGCTCGAAGGTATACCAAGGTTCGGAAATTTTAAGGGAAAGTAGACAACGTATTTATTAGCCCTTTGTTTACAATACGACCGTAAGGTGTACACATAACTACAGGTTCACAGTAGGTGCTCAAAGTTCCTTCCACCAACAATTTATGGTGCAAACTTTCAAAACGTTTGAGGATTGGACCCACTTCTGTTGGGGAACCGTTCAAGATGCAATCTGTTTCCGTTCGCTGCTCATAAGCTAGGTGCATATCTGTCCTCTCAGTACTGGTGAAGCGATACATCCTCGTACAAAGTAAACGTCTCAAATGACGATGTCTCACACTGCCCACAGGCACGAAGCAGGGGGCTTAAAAGACATGCGAGGCAGAGCCAGCTCCAAAGAACACGTACCGAGGATTGGTTGAGACACTGGCGGATTAGGGGGCCGGGAGGCTGACTGGGCTATAGCCAGGGGTCCCCAAATATACTCTAATTAAAAAGTTAACGAGGAATTCGCGTGGGGGCACATCATTTACGTCACATTCGATTTTTTTATATTTGCCCGATTGCATTTGTTGTAGAAATCTTCAAAACTGCCGGTGGACAAGAACAGGAAGAAACACCAGGTTCCCCAAAATACGAATATTAAACTGAGAATGCTGTTACTTTTAAACCAATTTAAGTATATATAAAGTTTTCCGAATGTTCCTATAGCGCTGCTCATCTATCTCTCCGTGATATCCAACTGCAACGAAGAGCCTTCGTTTTCGAAGTTGAAGAGAATAAAAAATGAGTTAGAAGTTCCATGGGACGACATAGACTCAATCTACTCTCCCTTATGAGCATCTCTTATACAGTTTTCCAGATCTGTCTGTGCGCAACGCACTTTTCTGTGTGGAAAAATAATTTTAATTTCTTCAATGAAACGTTCATGCCGTGAATCAAACCTATAACCTTCTGATCCGAAGTCAGACGTCTTATCCATTCCGCCACGGGGACTATAACAATAATTAGAATGAGATATTTAGCAATAATTAAAATAAATATCTCTTATCACTCTCTCTCTGCGTATGACGCAATGAGAGAAGAGGCAGAGAAAAAAAAAATAACTCTTTAATTTTAGCTAATTAAGCCTACTAGGTTAAAAGTTAAATTTCAATGTTTCATTTTTTTTAGCCTACTGCAAGTACATGCAAGACGAAATTAGATGTAGAAGCTTGCCCTTATCGACGAACTGAAGAGTCGTTAGAGACATTTTTCGACACGAATGAAGAAATTACAAATGACAGACAAATAATCTATCTGAACTAAAGCCATCACATCGTTATTCCATCATTATATACAAGTCGAAAATAAAATTGTAAGCTCATTAATCTTTACGGAATTGATAAATGACTTTGTTCTAAGAAAACGTTCAATGGAAACGCAGCAATCTTGTAAATATTTTCTAATAATAATTCTGAAAGTATAGTGGCAGCAATTATGTTTGTGTATAAACTTCATAGACCACTTATATCTGACCAGAATTTGATCCCTATTTACTACAACAGAAATCAGATTGATTCAGGACACCGCAAAATTTTCAGCCAGGGAGCCCATGCAAGCTTGATCCTCCACTATGTTGGAAACATTCAAGACATCAGCTACAACAGTGTAACCAGTGTTACAGTAATAATTGATACCAATACATGATCATCGAAAATAAAATTGTTTTGAATTATTATTTTATTACATTAGACTTAAATCAAAAATATATGCGAAATTTTCAGTCATTAGACTCTATTACATTAGCAGTAATAAGTTCCTAAATAGCACAATGTAATCATTAATCATTGTAAACCTGTCTCAGTATGTGGTCTCATGGTGTAATGGTTAGCACTCTGGACTCTGAATCCAGCGATCTGAGTGCAAATCTCGGTGAGACCTATTTAATTTATTTTGCGCTTTGAACATCATTAGTTCAAAGATGTGTGACTTTCATTTTTTAGCGAATTATTTTAGTTTTTCAAATGAATTTATTCTTCGTCTTGAATTTTTGTTTTTGTTTTTGTTTTCACGCCAAGCTCCCGCCTATTGGGAATCGACGAGGACCACTAGGGCATCTTTTGAAAAAAAAAAGAAGACAACTGAGGTTCAAGTCGATTGTTATACCTCTTGATACCTAATATCTTTTGTGTATACAATACTTATTATGACTACTTTTCCTGCATTATTTATTAACTATTTTTTCAAGCTTGTTAACATGCTTGTCAACAGAATAATTGAAACCAAGCAAAAAGTTTTTTTGTTTTTGGTTTTGTTTTTTTCTACTTGTGGCAAAATGAAACGAAAGATAATATTCCCCCTTACAAAAAAAATTAGTTCCCTAAGAAAAAAGTAGTCATCGTGATTTTCAGTTTTTCTCATTTTAAAAAGAATAATATTATTACTAGTTTAGAAAGGGATTTAATAGAGCATTGATGTACGAAAGAATGAGAAAATATCTTATTGATTCAGTTACATCTTATTTTTAACTTTTTTAGGAGGAATACTAGTACTTTTTATTTACATTGGGTTGCAACCATAGTTATGGAATCATATTTTTCTTTTTCGACTCTGAATCGAATACTGTAATACTGTATATGCGATTCTCACTCAACTTCACAATCTGCTTGTAATCTACATTCACCAAAAATTGCAACGAATATAAAACAAACCTAGCATTTTTCATCTGTTTTGTTTTTTTAATAGAAAGTCCAGGGTATATTTGTAACAGCCTTATCCTAAAAAAGGATACAAACTGTTGAAGATGTTTTTTATTTTAATTTCTTTTCTAATCCTTGTATCTTTTCGAGATCCTGATTTTTTTATCTTTTTCGGATCGTCTAGGATCAATCAGAAAAAGAAAAAAAAAGTCAAAGATCTCGGAAGGATTTAACATCTCTAGATTTCGGCTTATTGGTGGTCGGAAAAAAAAAGTAAATTAATATACGTCGATATCCAAATTATATATCGATGCATACCAATAGCCTTTTCCAAAGTTTCAAACTTTTTTTACAGGAAACTAACTTGCAGGCTACGTGAAGTGGTCTCATGGTGTAATGGTTAGCACTCTGGACTCTGAATCCAGCGATCCGAGTTCAAATCTCGGTGAGACCTGTATGTCATACTTTTTTTTTTCTTTTCTTTGTTTTTTTTACTCCTCAAACATGATTAATACATGTCACTTAGGTCCCTATTTTGCTGTTTTTTTTTTCCTTTTAAATTTGATTTTTATCTTTTTTTATTACAAAACAAAATGAACAGATAACTGCATTCCATACACGTAAGTATATATTTCAATCTCATTAGAGAAATAGTCCTAAATATTTTATAGATATTTTATAAAGTTTCCTGGGATATTTTTCAAAATCAATAAAGAACTAATTTTAACAACTTTGATTAAATAACTTGTGATTAATTACTATATATAAATCCAAGGATTAAAGAATCATATTATGTTACTATTTTAACATCAATATTCTAATTTGTACAAATTCATCATCAACATTTGCTTCATCAAATTGATCATTCAGAACTACATACATAATGAGGGTCTCTTGGTGTAATGATTAGATCTCTGAAACTCAGCGATCCGAGTTCAAATCTCGGTGAGACTTAAAATGAATTTTGTATATCTTCAAGCATGATTAATACGTTAACAGAAGTACGACTGTATTTCTTAATCTCACTTGCTTTTTTTTAGGCTTTTGAAAGACGCCTTCTATCCCCAGTTTGTCTGTCTGTGGACACATATCCCACAATACTTCGCAACGGCTTCTGTTAGCTCAGTCTCAGTTGTAGTTGGCCTGAATAGTAAATGTCGTAGATGGCTTGTTAGCTTAGTTGGTTAGAGCGTCGTACTGATAACGCGAAGGTCGTGGGTTCGATCCCGTCATCAAGTTAAGTTTCTTTTATTTTGTTTTTTAAATCATTATTAGGAATTCAGTGTATTAACAAAGTTTGAGTTAAGGATATAAATAGAGGTATATAAATAGGGGTGGTTAAGATAGCATGAGGTCGCAAACAGACTCGCGCGAGCATTTTCTAGACCACCCCGGCGCAGTGTATTCTTAAAGTAAAGGTGACTCAGAAGCCGTTGCGAAGCACTGTGATTGGTTTACTAATCGCTATCCCTACCTTGTTTAAATTTACATATTCGTCGTCGTCGTCGTCGTTGTTGTTGTTGTTGTTTTTGGTTTTGTTTTGTTTTCTTCAGGCATTGTTAATAATAGCGATGTATGACTATTTTATTTCTTAGAACAGGAATTTGTCTTTTAACTTTTTTTTTCCCTAACCACGCTCTTTTCCTGTAGATAACACAGATCCGCCAAGTAAAATCCGTAATTTGGTTATGAAGTAGAGTGGGACATGTAATGGGACATGGAACTAATAATTCCCTATGTTATTTTAATTTTGTATTTGTTTTGTTTTGTTTGTTTTTTTTTAATCATAAAATTAAATGCATAAAATTTTACCTGACTACAACATATTTATGAATTTTCATCTTTCGTTCCTGTGCATGCCGGGAATTGACCCAGTGGTGTGTTCCGGATTCAATCCGTCTTTTCATTGGGCGTCTTCTTCTCCTTCTTCCTTCTTCTTCTCCTTTATGTAGTTAGAATTTTTGGTGGGATTCCTATTTCTTGCATTCTTGATACAGAAATTAGACGGTCCATTTTTTCCTTTAATTGTGTATTGAATGTTTAATGAGGTTGATGAGAAGGTTTTTGATAATCTCACTGTTTTCATCATTCACAGAATAAATTAAAAACTTTTCATCTTTTTAGCGACCTCGTACACAAACTAAAAAGGAGGAGGTCAGAGGAATCTTTTCAGAAGGTTCTGTCCGTCTGCGTCCGGGTCGCCACCACTTTAGCCCAAACTATAAGTCGTACAGACATGAGTTTTACCTTATTGGAAAGCTTACGACGTTTAGTTGTAAGGAAAAAAAAAAATATGAGTTCCAGTTTACGGACACTTCCTGTCTTACGAGTAGCTGTGGCCGGAAAAAGAAACATGTCGCCACTTCTACAGCCCAAACTGTAAATCAGACAGATATGACTGACCTCTTAATGGAGCCTTTATGACTCATGGTTTAAGGGAAAAACAGGAGTAACAAAAAAAAAAAAAAAAAAAATAGGATAAAATGGGAGTTAGGGAAAAACAGCAGTAACAAAATAGTATAAAATGGGAGTTAGGGAAAAACAGGAGTTCCGGACTGCGGACAGAAAGTGAGCCACTCCTAGGAAGTGGTCAAAAATGAGACATGTATGGTCCTTAGGGTTTCGTAACAAGAGAAAACCAGTTTTGTTTTGTTTTTATCTTGTTTTAACGTAAAGCAGTTGTTTTCAAAATGTTTTTATCTCGTAACTTTAACTGGCCAATCTAGAATGGATAGAAATGTACACGTATATGTGGGGTGTTTTTTTTTTTTTTTTTACTCATTAATTACTTTATGCAGTCTTACGATTGTTTCCAATGCCTTTAGTGAGAGTTTTAATTCAGAAAAGTGGGCCCGGTGGCAAAGTGGTTAGGGCGCTTGGCTGCGGGTTGGAGGAAACGGGTTCGATTCCGGCCTCGGCAGAAGTTGCGAATTTTTCCACTCTCATTCTCTTCAAAACGGGTTCTATGATCTACCCAGCCCTCTGTAAAATGGGTACTGGATTTTATTTCCGGGAGTTAAAAGCGGGCGGGCGTCGGGCTGGCCCCTCGACCCCACTTCGTCCCGTAGGCTATTTGTCGGGAGCCTAACCTCCCGCGCCCAAAGGGTCTGTTCCAGACCAATTGAACAGGGGTACTTTAACTTTAATTCAGAAACTCACGTCCCTCTGGAATATCCGGAAACGTTATTTTGGACTCTACCATTTCTTTGCTTTTAGGTCTCTCGAACTGTTTCCTTGTACATCCGAAAAATTTGATCTTCAGTGGAGATCTTCCAAAGTGGAGAGAATTTTTCTAATATCTACTGTGAAATTGTTAAAATTAAATCCATTCTTTTATTTTTTTTATTAGCCTTTTTTTTCCTTTGACATACTTTTGAACGACTTCAAATAAAACCACGGCAATTTGATTTTGGTTCTTAATAACCACTTGAATAACACTTTTAGTAAATGCTATTGGGGAAAAAAGAAGGAAGGGAATAATAACAATAAAACCATCTCTCATCTGGCGTTCGAACTCATCATAGAAAGAGGACTTGATGTTAATGAATATTGTATTATCTAGAGATCTCTCAATCAAGCTCAAATCTCAGAGAAACCTAGATTATTATATATTTTTTAGCATTATTAACCCTATTATATTGTAAGATATGCCTTTTGAGGAGTTTTAAGCTGAGCCCCTGAGACGGCCGTTTCAAGCTTATTTACTCAGCCAAAAAGGCATATGAGGGAAAGAATAAGTTGGAAGTATAAGTTTTTTTAATTACTGAGGATGTATTGTGTTTTCCATCTTTAATCCTATTATCTTTCTTCCTTTTTTTTTTATTTACAGTATTTATTTGGCTCAATATCAAGTTGAAGGGAACTTTTATCTGCAAAGCAAATAAAAAATTAAAAATCATTAAGTTGGGTTAGGGTGGAAGGGGGCAGTGCCGGTTAAGAAGGGGGGTGGGCAAAAGGGGGGCAACTGCCCCGGGCGGCACGTCCGGGGGACGGCAAAATGGGATTGAAACAGTTATTTATTATTGCATTAAATAGTGAAAAACAGCTACAGGGGCGGAATGGGGCTGGCTTGCTCCCCCTGATAAGTTTCCTAGATCCGGCACTGGAAGGGGGAGGGATGTATTGCTTATGAATACAATATAAATATATTTGAAACTTAAAAGCACAATCTCAACTTACAGAATAAGTTTATATAATGCTGGCTTATTTTCTATTTCAAATTATGGGCGTATTTGAGCTAAAGTAGTTTTCCAGTGTGAACTTCAGTGTAGGATAGTATAGCACTTCCAGTACTACTTATGATAATCAGGAGATTCTTCATAGTTTGCGGGGAAAAAATTACAACAACAAGACAGGGAGGAAATAATAATCTTATCTAACATTTGAACTTCGCAACTAAGATTGGTTGGGAATATTCAAGATTTCAGCTCCAAAAGTGTTACAGTACATTATTAATACAGAAATTATCAATGAGTGCGAATATATGTTCATCGAAAAACAAAAAAATGTGTTGAATTATTATTTTATCACATCAGCCTTAGAGCAAAAATATATTAGAAATTTTCAGTCATTAGACTCGTTCTGTAACGTCTAAAAAGTGTGGTCTCATGGTGTAATGGTTAGCACTCTGGACTTTGAATCCAGCGATCCGAGTTCAAATCTCGGTGAGACCTATGGAATTTATTTTGCCATTTAAACATCATTAGTATACATGTGGCTTTTATTTATTAGCGAATTATTGTATTTTTCAATTTAATTTATTCTTGATTTTTAATTTTTTTTATTTTTATTATCATGCCAAGCTCCCTTCTATGGGAAGCCTCTTGGAAATCCTCTTCTATCGAATAAACATCGTTAGAAACGACGGCATTTGATATCTAATATCTTTTGTGGATTCAATACTTATTATCAATAATTTGCCGGCATAGTTTATTAGCTATTTTTCAAGCATAATAATAAATGAAACCAAACAAAAAATGGTTTGTTTGTTTGTTTTATTTTTTTTTTAACTGTGGCAAAATGAAATGAAAAATAATATTCCACACACACACACACACACACACACACACACACACACACACACACAAAATTTGTCTCGTAAGAAAAAGTACTTCTGAGTCATCGTGATTTTCAGTTTTTTCTCATTTATTACGAAGAATAATATTATCACTGGTTCGAAAGAGATTTATTAGATCTTTGGGTTATAACCAGTTATGGAACCGTAATAGCTTTTTTCGACACTGGATCTCACTTCAATAATTTAGTAAATGCGATTCCGACTCCACCATCCTGGTTTGAAATTTTACCCAAAAATAAAAGATTTCTAGCATTTCTTACCTTTTTTTTAATGGAAAATCCATCGTTTGTTTGTAACCGCATTACCGTAAAACAGGTCACAAAATGCTGTGTTTTTTTTTTTTTGTTTTTTTTTTTGGTTGAACGATTTTATAACTGCTGCATTATATTCCGAGGCTCGCCATTTTAATAAACAAAAAATATAGATTTTCAACCTGATCATTAATCACTCTAACCCCATTGAATATCATGTGGTCTCATGGTGTAATGGTTAGCACTCTGGACTCTGAATCCAGCGATCCGAGTTCAAATCTCGGTGAGACCTGGTGAAACTTTTTTTTTTTTTTTTTTAACTATTATGCAAAATACTCTGATTTAAAAATGAATTTGTTCCTTGTTTTTCTTTATTTTATTTTATTTTATTTTTGAAGCAGACTTCTTTCATTTAGATAAAACTCGTGTCAAAATGAAGTGGGAACTGAAACGCCACATTTGTATCTTCATAAAAAGCTTTAACTTTTTATTTGCAATAGCTTTGAGTTATTGTTTTACAGTATTTGAACGATTTTTGATGATTTTTTTGATCTTCAGAGCTTACCTTTGGTCTCAATTTTTTATACAGTATGAAACTAATACTCCGCTAATGGACTCCTCGCTTTTCGACACTTTACTTAACTGATCCTTTTAAATTTAGATCCCATACATTTGATCACGTGCCTTTCTTAACCAATTATATTTCATCATAAGCAGCTTTTTTTTTTTAACATGTGAGAGAAAAATGAAAAGCGTATAATAATAATAACGTCATCACGTAATTTTACAAATGAAAACTGAAAAAAAAAAAAATAATAAAACAGCCTATAAATCCCATCATCAAATAATAAACAGAACAATAAATAAAAATAAAAACATAAGAAGTAAGATAAAAATAACATACAAAAATTAAATTACAAATATAAATAATAACAACTGAAGGCGAGAAAACCAAAACAAAAGACAAGAAAAAGGAAAAGACAGAAAATAAAACAAAAAAACAAAAATAGAAAAAAAAACAAAAAAAAAAACAAAACAGATAAAAGTTGCAAACAAAAAGCAAAAACAGAAAAATTACCACAGAGCTCAGAATATTTCACTTCCCCTAATCAAGATTCTTTAGCCAAAGCTGGAAAGGAAAATTAATTGTGACTTAATACCACAAACTTCTTTATCTACATCATCCTCCTATGCTATATTTCGAATAACCTAATCGGCCTATTCTTTTTCAAGCCTCTTATACGGGAAAAGGAAATCCTCCTTCTTCCCAACTCCAAAATAAAAATAAAATTAGTTACAGTCAAGAATTTAAACAAACAAAACGTGAGATGCGTTAATTATGAAGTATTTATTTATTTATAATTGTGACTTTTTATCACAGCCCTCTGAACTACGTATTTCGTATACGTATAATCACTTATTTCAGAGGGCCGTGGATGATTCGTTGTAGAGGTGGCCTTGAGTTTAATTCTTTTCTTATCATTAAGCTCTCAACACAATTCCTCTTAATAGAGCATTTCCTTTTTCTAAATCCAATCTTTACCCCATCTAAATCCGGCTTATGCCCTAAGGGTCCACGAATATTTATCAACAAAGTCACCCTTTTCCACCAACGTTTGTGTTCGGATAGCCTGAAATGGAGACGGTGTCGAATACGTGCCTTAGCTCAAATAAAGGCTCACCACAATGTTCTGTGTGGCTGTTGTACCATAGCGAATATTCTGTATTTCTGTTTTCTAAATCCTATGCAAAACTTCTACTATCTAAGTGTTTTTGTCATATATTTTTTTTAATATCTACTATTTCACAAATTCTTTTTCTGAATGTCTTCGGTGAATGTAAATTATTTATTAATTAATGTTTTCATTGGATTTTATTTTATTTTTTCCTAACCCTTGTGGCTCTTTGTGTATAGTGAAAAAATGGTCAGGATCAAAATTACAGATATAGAATGAGATATGGATAGTAAATTAATGTAGGATATACATGAAAAACAATAACAATGCATGGTTAAGGGAGAAAAGAAATTATTATTCAGCGATCGGTCAAATTCACTATAAATAGTCGATATCAAGAGTACTAATAAACGACCGATTTTTTTTAAACAAAATTATAATTTATTTATTATAGAGCTATGGGTATACACTTCTAGTATTGGCTTCAGCCTATTATACAAATCCTACAATACGCAGTGGCCATAGACAGCCATAAAAAGGGAAAGAGAAGAATAAATAGATAATCACATAAAAGAAAGAGCTTATCCATGCCTACCGCAGGATTCGAACCCAGATTCAGGAGTATTAATAGAACGCTCGGCTGTACTTGAACAGCTAAAAAAAAAATTGCAATGAGAACATCGACAACAGGTAGGAAAATGGTAATTTTCTGTGTAACAATCATCAACAATGTCTTCAGAACAGTATATAATGACAGTAATGAAATGATAAGATTTGAAAATATCGTTTTATTTTTATGTTGTCACAAACTCTGCAAAAGTGAAAAAGTCTTACTTTTTTCCAAGAGAGTGTTAATTCAGAGACTCGCTTTCATAAGAAAATTCAGAAATATCTTTTTGAACTCTACTTTTTTCTTTTTTAGAACATTTCCCATGTTAGTTCCATTGTATTAGTTGAACAGCCGAGAAATTAAATCTTCATAGAAATACCTTTAATACCAAAAATTTCCAATCTTTTGCAGAAGGGTTGGTTCCAAGGGGAGAGAATTTTCTTGTACCCGATATAAAGTTGCTTTAATCTATATTTATTTATTTTCTTTTTATTTTTATATATTTATATATTTTATATTTATTTTTATTTTTATATTTATTATTTTTTTTTGTCACATTTTTGAACATCATTTCAAATGATGCCATGACAATTTCTAGTCTTATTTTGGATCATAAAAGTATTTCAAAAACTGAATAAGAACTTTCAAAGTGAATAAAACTTTCAGTAAAAGTCGTGGGGAAAAAAGGAGGAAGAAAATAATAACAACTTACAAGGAGTCGGCACACCCTGTATATCACGAAATAGGTGTGATTTTTGTAGTTACTCATCCTGCCAAAAAGCAAAGGATGATGAATAGTCTGCTCTAATATCATAACAGGTTATCCCTAAGGTAACTATAGTGTACTTAACAAAAAACAAAGCAGGTTAGAAAAAAATAATATTTAAAATGCAAAATTAAATAGTAAATTGAATAACAGAAATTCAATCATCTGTCTGACCAACATAAATCACAAATTAATTAATCGCATTATTGAAAATTAATTCCTTAATGATTTTTGAAAATAAAAATTTGTTCAAAAATCATCAAGTGATAAAATATCAAGTGAAAATCGTAGAACTATTTCACGTAGGAACCTGGAGTAAAAAAAATAAAGTAAAAGAAAAAGAATATATGAATTTAAAAAAGCAAATGATTTAAAAAATGCAGCCATTTTTGAAGATTTAAAAAAAAAATTACATCTAGGTCTCACCGAGATTTGAACTCGGATCGCTGGATTCAGAGTCCAGAGTGCTAACCATTACACCATGAGACCACTTCGTATAATTGTGCCAGAATGATTGATGACAACGTTGTTCTAAATTAAGAACATTTTTCTTTTTATGTTCGGTATGATTGATAAGTTGTTGGATAAGCAATATTCATTATCTCCAAGTCATCTTTGTGGCGAGTTCAAAAAGAGATGAGATATGGTTCATTAATAAGGAGACGGCACATCTTGTATTCGCGGAATTCAATAGAGTTTTTTGAGATGAAAATACACAAGGAGTACTTCAAATATACATTATATATATATATATATTGTGACAATACTCATATGTCGATTTATTATAACTATTAAAATATTAGAATATTAATATTATTATCATTGT
Source organism: Thereuonema tuberculata (assembly GCA_023159025.1). Lineage (NCBI taxonomy): Eukaryota > Metazoa > Arthropoda > Chilopoda > Scutigeromorpha > Scutigeridae > Thereuonema > Thereuonema tuberculata. Next base: position 77,452,185 of record JAFIDM010012231.1, read on the forward strand.
AAAGACAAAAGAAATGTCAATTGAGAAAAATAATTTCAAAGTAATTATTTTGTAAAAGCTAATGGCGAAAGACTTCGTTAGGGACAGTTTTAATTATTGTCAGTGATTTTTATTTTAGTTTAGGCTTTAATTTATTTTAATTTAGGATTTTAGGAGATAAATCTTTTAAATGTAACTTATTAGGATTTAATGCAATTTAGTGTTAGAAATTTAGGTGTTTTAAGTAGTTGTGTAATTTAAGATTAGTTGAATTTAAGGATTTTAATAAGGAATTAATTTTCTTTTTGCTTTAATTAAGCTGAGTTTATTTGAGTTTGGAAATTTCCTATTCTTAGGAATTTCCTTGTGGCCATCATTCCATATTTGGAATTGTTGTAAGCATTGTAATTCTATTGGTTAATTAGCATTATCACTCCATGTGAGGTAATAATGAGGTAATCTCCCTTATTTGGGCAGATATGCAATCCTGCTATCCGTATGGTCTGTGCGACGCGTGACGTCACACAGCGGCGCTCTTAAAGTTTATAAAACGGGGTGTTCGAGGAAGATCTCTCTCTCTCGCCGCAGTTTCGCTCTCTTAACCTTTGCAACAATGCACCCGGCCTCGACGACCACCGCGGACGATGTATTGGCAGCCGCGCCTCAAATTCTCGATGCGTTTGTTAGAAATAGGGTGTGTTAAATCAAGTTATTGTTAGTTAGAATAGGCAACCCGTGGATAGCCTACAATTTATACAATTTATTTGAGCGAAACATTACTGAAATTAATTTGCAAAATAAAGCTTGCAAATTTTGTGTTCAATGCACGTGTACACCCGTGCAGGATTCCCCAAGTTACTTAGTGCTTCGTAAGTGAAAATTTGTGCTTCGTAATTTAGTTATTTAGTGCTTCGTAAGTGAAATTTCAGTGCGTCATAATTTAACTTTATGCTTCAAGAAGTTATAAGCCATAGCTTCGCCGAAAGTATTATTCTTGCAGTGTTGTGTCATATTATTATTTCGCAGTGTCGAATAAAAATGGTTAAGTTTAAATTAATGTGGTGAATGCGTTGTGCTTCTTTGTGCGTGAACGTAAAGTGTGGCTCCCCCACGCTCCGAATGGATTGGATTAGTCAGGGCATACCATGTAACGACTTTGGAGGGGGTAGATAGAAAATTCACCGAACGGACTTTTCGGTTGGCGCCCAACAAAATACCCGAACAACCCCTGAGGGACTAAAATTATCGCGTGGTACCGTTACAATATATATATATATATATATATATATAAAATTTGCCGGACAGCTTTCTGAAATTTAAAAACCAAATTAACTTCAAAAAGCTGTTTCTGTGTAAGTATTAAGATTCGAATATACATACACGTCATCAGCGGCACCTGGTGTTGAATTTTGAAACTAAGCTAAAAAATTTTTTAGAAATCACGTAAAAGCGCTTTATTATAAGAAGATTGCTCTCTTTTTTAATATTTTTTTTTTTTTTTTTTTTTTTTTTTAGGTTTTTTAAATTTATTTTATTTTTTTAAATTATCTTTTTAAATTATATGCTTTTTTTGCTTATATGTATAAAAATCTCTCACATATATATACATATAAAAATTATTTGTTTTATATACATACAAAAAAATTATTCATTTTACATACATACATAAAAAATTTATTCATTTAACACACATACATAGAAAAATTATCCATTTCCCATACATACACAGAAAATTTCTTAAAACATACAACAAAATATTAAGAGCAAAAGATGACAGTTATCATCATTCAAACTTAAAACTTCCTCAAATAGAGGATTTAATTCTAAGTTGTCATGAGATAACTTGAATGATCAAAATTTAACAAGTCCTGTTTAGAAGATTAATGATTAAATAAAATAATGAATATATTTAATTTTATATTTTTTGTAGATTTGAAATTTAAATTTCTTTTGAAATCGAATAATATAAGTATTTAAAACTTTGTTAGGAAAATTATTATTTTTAAATTCATTAATGAGATAATTCAAATTATTCAAAAAATCATCTATTTTAGAGTTAATGGTAAGATATCTTCTTAACTCTTGTAAAAAGATATTTTGAAATAAATTAAAACTAACATTACTTGTAAATTTGTGAAATCTGTTTATTTTAAAAGGAAACAAAAATGTTTTATTAAATAATTGTATATGAGGCATTTGTTGATTGAAATATATTCTCAAATCCAAAAAATCCACAAATTCAGCATGAATATTGGTTTGCTGTAAGTTAATAATATTATTATAAATTTTATCTTCTATATATCTAAAAATTTTAAATTGGAAAGGGAATTCAATACAAAATTGATATTCAAAGGCCAATAGAAATAAGTTAGCAAGAATGCTACTGTAGTTTACACCCATTCCAATACCTTTAATTTGGGAATATATTTCATTATTAAATTCAATATAATTATTGTATAAATTAAATTGAAGAAAATTAATAAATGTTTTAATAGGAATTTTAAATAGATTAGTAATATTAAATTCTGAAATTAAAAATTTTATTTGCTATAATAATGAATCCAATGGTATATTTGTAAATAAATTTTCAAAGTCTGCAGTAATTATATTAAAAATTTTGTTATTATTCACATAATTAATAACTTCATCATGGTTATTAATGAGCCAATAAAAATCCGGATTAATTTTACTTATAATAATTTCATGTAATTTATTTAAAAAAATTTGTAAAATAATATTAGATTGCTTTAATATCGAATTTGTTGTGCTGCATATCATTCTAAATTTACCTGTTTTGTGAATTTTTGGATTTAAAAATAAATAATTGAGATTTTTATTGATATTGATTTTCTTATATTTAAGTGTTTTAAATTGTGATTGGAATTTAGAAAAACTTTTATCTAAATTGTTTAAAATAAATTCTTTAGTTTTAGTAATTTTAAAAAAAACGGTTTGATCATTCAATAAATCCTTAATTTTTTGAAAATAAAATTGTTTTCAAATGATAGCTAAATTGTTGTGTGCCTTGTCTATAGTTGTAAAAATATATTTATCTTGATATGTTGATATAGTTTTTTTAATTTTGTGTAATTTAAATTTATAATCTATAGCAGTGGTTCCCAACCTTTTTCAGCTGGCGACCCACCTTTCCTTATCGTTTTTCAGCTGCCGACCCACCTTTCCTTATAGTTTTTCAGCTGGCGACCCACCTTTCCTTATCAGAATACCTCCACATATATAGGAATAGAAGAATATAGAATAAAACCATATTTGTATCGTATCCCTTCCTTATATATGATCGATTTTCGATTTTTCTGATCTTTTCTGATGGTTTATTCGATGGTTTCTGATAGTTTTAGGATCAAGTCGCGACCCACCTGTAACCCTTCCGCGACCCACTAGTGGGTCGCGACCCACCGGTTGGGAAACACTGATCTATAGCATTGGTAACCCTGTCATGTGAATTAAGTTGAATGTTATTGATTTTGGATATAAGATTTTGTTTCCATTCTATAAAATTTTGATAACATAAGTTATATTTATAACTGATTTTTAGTATAAAATTGTTTATGTCTTTTGTAAATATATTAAGTAATTGTTTGTGTGTTTTGTTATTACGAAGTCTATAATTTATACCTAAATTTAAAATTTTTTTTAACTTAATATTGTCTATAAAATTTAAATTACCTGTGACGATATGTGAATTCCATTTGTATTCGTCATCATATAGTTTACAATTACAATTAAAATTTAGATTAGAACTAATATTGGTATTATAATTGCATATGTATTTACGAATTGGTATATTATATTTAAAAATAGGCATTAAGTATATATTCAAAGGAAATTTGGATCTAATAAAGGAATTAAGTATTCTCAAAAATTGTAGATGAATAATGAAATAATATTAATTCTTTATTTTTATTATCACTTGTATTAAAATTTACTTTATTTAATTTTAGACGAAATTTGATAATATCCATGATTAGATGAAGTAAATGTGTATTTTTAATATTTTTAAAGTCATAATGTTGTATTAAATATTTTAGCTTAGATTTATTTAAATGAAATAAAAAATTTTTAACCAAGGAAATCCTATCCATTTCAGAATTTTCAAAATTATTTTCCAAAGTATTAAAAAATTGTTTAAAATCAATTGTATTTTTAAAATTGAATTGAGGAAATTTAGAATATGCTTTAATATGTTGTAGATTTAAATTACCTTTTTTTACATTAAACCAATTGTATATGCAAATATTATCAATATTATTCATAACATTTATTTGAAAATAATTTTCGTTTAGGCCATATGGATAAATAGTATGATATGTTAGCATATAATGAACTTCCTTAATCAATCTTAAATTATCATCTTCAATAATATCTAATATTTGTATTATCACAGACTCTTGAAAATTATGTTTTTGGAAATGTTGAATTTCTATTGAGCTATTATAATTATTTTTTACAAATGATCTGTGATTATTTATTCGAAGATGTAATGCTGTTTTTGTTTGTCCAATGTATTTCAAATTTCAAATCTTACAAATTAAAATATATATGACAAAAGATAATTTGCATAATGGAATATGAGATTCAAAATCTTCAGAAATGGGACAAGTTTTACACCTTTTATCGTTTCACTTCATGGTAAGTTTGGTTTTGTGTTTAAGAAATAAAAAATAAAAAATTTTAAAAATTTTTATAAAAAATTTTTATAAAAAATTTTTATAAAAAGAGAGCAATTTCTGAAATAAAGAGCTAATTATAATTTAAATAAAATAGATTAAAGAAATAAATATAAATACCTTTTAATATATATATTTGAAGTACTCCTTGTGTTCCTGGAAAACGGGCTGTCCCTGGTGGACACCACACTTACCGTTCCTTCGAAAAAAAAGTTAATAGGTTTAGAAGATAATCTCAAAGGAAATCAAATCCACACCTACGGTACTTACGTGATGTGGAGTATCGATCAATTAAAAAGAAGTATATAAATGAAATTTAAAAAAGCAAAAATTATCTCCTGGAAAAAATATTGTACCTCAGAAGAGAATTTTAATTCATGGAAAAACATCTACAAAATGCTGTTTAGAAATAATATAAATCATAGATCATTATCCTGTATTTCATCTGAGGATGATACAGCCAAAACTTTAGCTATCATAGCTGATAAATTATTTTGCAATGATAATAACGAGGTTGGAAAAGATATACATGATACTATAATAAAGAAGGTAGATCAAATAAATTAGATGAAAGCAGTTTTTCCTCCTTTTACAAAAAAAGAACTTGAGAATGTTATTTTATCCTTCAAACCAAAAAAAGCACCATGGGAGGACGGAATTCATATAGAATTTTATCAAAAGAGTTTTTGCATTTTAGAAGATTGTCTTCTTCATCTTTATAATGCCTGCTTGTCTCTATCTTACTTCCCAAAATGCTGGAAGATTGCCAAGGTTTGTTTAATAAACAAGTAATTCTTCAGATGAGAAATCCTATAGACGAATCAGTTTATTGCCTACTGGAGGAAAGATACTTCAGAAACTTATAAATAACAGAATGAAATGGTATGCAGCTAAAGATAACTGGATATCAAAGCAGCAATATGGCTTTGTTCAGGGTAGATCAGCAGAGGAAACTGTACATGATCTAACAAAATTTATTGAAAATGGTTTTATACACAAAAATTACACTGCTGCTTTGTTTCTCGACATACAGGGTGCATTTGATAACGCATGGCACTCCAGTATTTTGAATGAATTAATAAATCTAGAATGC
>JAFIDM010012231.1:77468003-77497672 GCA_023159025.1 Thereuonema tuberculata
GTTAAAAAAATTTCAACTGTTGAACCAATTTTTATCAGAATTACATGTTTTTTTAAAAGTTACTTTGGAATAATAAGAAAAAAATTTTCACAAATAATTTATGACATTAATAATTAAAGAACTTGATAGAACTTGAGCCTGCAGCATTGATATGGCTTTTTTAGCAGCATGAACTGCATTCTTATTAATAGCCTTAAGACTTTTTTATTTTATAATAACTGATGTTACTTACCAATATTTTGTTTATTTAATTATTTTTAAATTGCAAGTGAAGAAATACAGTAATCTCTCCAAAAGAGATAACTGGCAACAATGATAGAGTGAGATCTATACACGACATTGTTTGTATAAGAAATTATTGAATTATGTATCATGGTAGCATAGCTCAAAAGTGGATTCATAGTGTAATAAAATGTTTAAATTAGGTTAGAAACTTATGTTTTCTATTGAAAATATATTATTTTCAATTTGGAATACATTGCAGAGGATTATCTTTTGATACAACATTAAGTAAATCAGATAAGAAATTACAGCTATTGTAAAGTTTTAAAGCAACAGATGAAGTTTTCAAAATTTCATAATATTTCAAGTTTCTTTCCCAATCTGTAATTGAAGATAATCGTAGATATTCAGATAACATTTGAACTCAAAGTAATGTAGCTGTTCCCTTCTGAGAAAAAAATGAATTTTATCAGCAATGGGTTCTTTTTTGCTTTAATTTTAACTTTATGGTTTGTTTTGTAATTCAGTCTACAACTATCATAAAATGCTAAATTAAAAAAAAAAAAAAAAAAAAAAAAACTTTACATCTACAAAGCTGTGTATTTGTAAAGTTATCTATCAATAAGTTCTTTTTTTTGTGTGTGTGAATAATCAACTAGACAAAATTAAAAATAATTTTTAATTCTAATAATTAAACATGATTTTAAATCTTTAATATTCTTTTCTATTTTACTCCTCATTAAATTCACCATTTTGTAATAGCTATATTTATCTTTGATATGCTGATTATTTTGAACTGAATAAGTAGTTGCTGTTGCTAAAAAAATATTTCTAATCTATTTATTTTATGGGGTTTACAAAAGTCTCCCATAAATAAAGAATTTAAATTAAGGCCACTTTAAAAAAATGCTGCCTATGGAGCTTATGTTTACTACTAGTAACGGTGATAGGTTTTGAAGTTTCTTTGACTTGCGTTAGTTTGATTAATCAAAGATTAGATGATTCTCCAATCTTGACCTCTCTTTGCCATGTATAAATTTGAATGAATTAAGGTGTGTGTGTTTTTTAAATCAAATTTATGATTTAATACTGCCTTAATTACATTTTTAAGATTTATAATAAATCACATATGACGTTCAAACATACTTCATTACTGAATTAATACAGTAAAAGCCAGTAATTTCTGTTTTCAATATGAAAGACATGTTTCGGGTCATTCTCTGAATTCTATAACTGAATGTTATTTAAATAGAAGACCAATGGAAGTCCTTGTGGAATGTCTTTAGTATTGAAGTGAAAACTTATGGATGATATTATGGTAAAGTAATGAAGTTTATTTGGATGTTATGTTGGCCTATCTACAAATTTCTTTGGATTAAATCTGCTAAATATTTCAAAGGATCTTGCCTAAATTGTTTAATTAAGGAACCCATTTACCTTTTAAAAAATATAAGTTTTACTACTTTTCATAGCAATTTTCTCTGTATTATTATTAATCAGCGAGTTTTGTTTTCTTTCCCAATTTCTCTTAATTAGGCATTGAAAGTCGATTGGACCATTTTGAATTCCTTGGTGTAAAGACTATTTTGTTGGATTCGATTTACAAAACACCCAGTGGAGATAATGGCAAGGATAACTTCGTAGAAATTGATCCAGTTTTTGGAAGTTTGGAAGATTTTGAGAAACTTCTTGAACGCATGAAAGAGAAAGGTACAATTTTAAATGCATAATTTTCTTTTGATAACTTCATTAAGAGAAATGGTACATCTATACACTTTTAATGACAGTAAAGTTCACTAATGAAGCTATTAATTGAATTTGACTGCCCTTGATGCTTATTCTCAAAGAAACATACTGGGAACATTTAAGAAAACAAAAGATCTAGACATATAAGTCTTCTTTCGCCACTGGATTTAGCAATACTTTATATTTCGGAAGAGTTGGAAAACTGCTGCTGGCACATTGCCTAAATTCTTTGCGTTGTCTGTTAAGTCAATCATGTTGTTGGGAGGTTCCCAGGCACCAACTTCTTAGCTCATTTTCCCAGTAAGATATTGTAGGATTCTTAAGACTTCTTTGGGGGTGTGGGGATACCAAATGATTATCTTGCAACAGGATACCCTATCCGCAGACCTAACATGGCATTGAGTGTGAAAGCAGCCATCTTTACCACTGCTCATCATTAGTTTGATGGCCAGACTGGAGAAGCAAGTTGTTTCTTTTTGAATTACAATGGAGCTTTTTTCAGTTAGAAAAGCATGAATGTTGATTTCTTCATGGTTCCTGAATATCTGCCCGTTTGATAAAAGAAACCTTCATTCAGAGATTATGAGCCTCCATTACTGTCTTGTGTATTTTTTTATGTATATTGGATTTGATCCATTTTTCACCATTTAGTAAAAACTTCATCTGTGTTATAGTTTTAAACATCAAAATCTCTAGTTACTCTTGCTTGGGCACACAGAAGGCAAGCATTGCATCATTATTGAGTAATATGGCCAGACTTTGCAGCTTTCTGTTCGTTGTTGTGTGTGTTTTAAGTTAATTCACTTATTCAAACAGTTGGCTGAGAAAAGCTCTTCAACCTTTGCTCCGAATATCTGTAATTATGTCATAAATTCCAATGCAATAAGGCACCTTCATTTAAAAATTTCGATCAATCATTAACAACTCATAAATAAAATTTTAAAAGTTTAGTCACTGCACAATTTTTCTGCCAAATTAGAATGCAACTGTCTTGGCCCAGCTCAGTACTTTCAATGGCATTATTCAATCTTTTGTTCAACTTTTAATGATTTAATATTTTTACAGCATTCAGTTAAAATTGTTGCGAAAATAATTATATTAATCTTGTAAAATTAAACTCTTAACATAGTCTTTTGTTTTTGTTTTCAGATTTGAAGCTTATTATGGATTTTGTTCCAACCTACACCACTAAGAATTCTTCATGGTTCCAAAGGAGTCGTCTTCGTGAGTCGCCATATGACGATTTTTACCTTTGGGCGAATGGAACCAAGTTAAACATAGCGGACCCACCTAATTCTGAGGTTGGAGATTTGAAATATTAATTCTTTCTTAACAATTATTAGTTATAGTTAAATTTCCTTTAATTAGCAACTAATTTACTTTTTTGCTTTAAATATCAAGCTAGATTTTTGCTAATTAAATTTTTTGAAAAAAAAAAAAAATGCATCAAAGAAAGCAGCCAATGGCCCCCAAAGTGTGACTTTTTGAGCCAATAGGAAATTTAACAACTGCAAATGTTTTCAGACATATCTAATCGGAGATTTCTCTCTAAGACATCTTGTGAATCACTATTACTTTTTCAAATAAAAGAAATTCTGCACAGTGTGAAAGCTAACAGATCATCCCTTAATTAATTCGAAAGAGACAAATTTTTGAATATTACTTATGGAATTATGTGATAAGATTTAGATTTCATATTTAGATCAAGTTCAGATTCCATTCTTGTGCAGTTTTCTTATTGGTCAGTTGTGGACTTTTTAACTTCTTAAGCTACTTTTTCTGTATTATACGTTTAGGAAGAGTAAATTCATCCCAAGTTGTTGTTGTTGGGTTTTTTATTTATTATTTTATTTTATTTTTTTTGCATTTTTGCAAAATTTAAAATGGATGCACATAGAATTTTTAATTTTGAGATAGAAAGAAAATCACTCGTACCCTTTCTACAGTTCAGTAATTTTATTTATTTATTTACATTTTTAGTGTAAATGGTTAAGTCCATTCCTTCCTATTTATTGATAGACATAAGCTATCATGCTTTCTTTGTTTGATTGGTTGATAGTGTCTGTTCTGATTTGGCACTCAAATGTTTTGTTAGCTCTTATTCGTAGTTTTTCTTTTCCTATACTAACTTATATATTGTTTAATATTAAAATCTGTTGATTGAAATCAGTATACGTAATAAAAAAAAAAAATCTTCTGTTTTATGCTCTTAAAAAGGAACGACATTTCGTCTTTAATGTTAACTAATTAAATTATATTGGACTGTCTTAAGTTTGGGTATAATAAGCTGCTAATAAATGCAAGTAAACACAAAATAGAGGTTTGAGATACAATCATAATAAAAAAATTACTTTGGTAAAGATTATATAAATTCCCACTTTTAGTATATGTTAAAAAACATGATGATGATAAGAGCTATTATTTTATATATTAGGGAACAGGTAATGGTGATCCTGCTTGGAAATATGATCCTGATAGAAAACAGTATTATCACTACTTTATCAATGAAGACCAGCCAAAACTTAATCTTCAAAATCCAAACGTTTCAGAAATAATAAAGGTAAAAATGTTTACTTTTAGTAGAAAAAAAAATTATAATTTTGTCTCATCTGTAATTAGTTCTTTAGATTATCTTTTTACAAAGATTTTTTTTTATTTTTTAAATCTTAAATTAGGAAGCTATGATATCTTGGCTGAAGAGAGGAGTGGATGGATTCCGACTGAGTATTGCAGATTATCTATTTGAAGATTCAAATGGAAATGAAGAACTGACAACTGATATTTCAGAAAGTACAACAGTATGTATAGAGATAAAATATGTATCTTGTTAAAAATATTCATGTAAAAAAAATATTGATCTAATCTTCAGGTGTTTTTTTTTTTCCTCACGTTAAAAGAGCAATACGATAAAGTTTTTTTTTTTTTTAATTAACTGGAGGCTAGTTCTATTGGAAAGTCAGCTAGTAAATATGCCTATAAATCACCTAATAGAAATTCAAAAACTTTTGGTTTAGTAATTGAATAATTACTATATGTTGATGCAAAGGAAAGAAAATTGATGCTTATATTTATGAAGGATAATAACAAAAAGAATCTAATACATATATCGATCTTTAAATCCCTCATCTTTCTTAGTATTTAAGAATATTAGATTTTTAATTCCTTTCATTTCACAGTAAAATACTAATTTTAAATTATCTTATTTTGGAAGTCTTCGTCATCATTTTTCAGGACAAAATAAGCTACTAATTTTGCTTCTTCGTTAAATAATTGAAGAAAAAAATTGATATATGCTAAAAAAAAAAAATGTAACAACAAACAAAATTTCTTAAAAAAAACCTGGATTACAATTAACTTTGTTTCCTTGATTTGCTTATCTTTTCAGGCTGATCATTCCCATCACAATAATTCTCATCACGAACATTCCAATGAAGGACCTAAAGTAATTCTTGAACATAATGAAAAAGAAAAGCTTCTGAGTGAATGGCGTTCCGTCTTGGACAATTATAAGGAAGAGCATGGAGGTGATCATAAGTGAGTAAAAGCAACCCTCTAATATATTATTACTTAATAACCTTTTTTTTTTAATTTGACAATTAAGAGTTTTATTTGAAATCTTTTACGCTTTTAAATATTATAGTTATTAATAAAAAGTAATTATTGATTAAGTAACCGATGCTTAATTGGAAAACCTTTCTTAGGCTTCTGCTGATAGAAGGTTATGCCAATCCAGTTCCTGAACAAGGCATGATAAACGCAAGTGTCAATTCCACTGACAGTTTGGATCTCTTATCTCTTGTTCCTACCTTGGACTTCACCTTTTTCAAGAGTTCTTGGCATCTTTGGGCAGTAAGTATTTCATTTAATTGAGTGATGATATGTTCATTAAATCTTATTTTGATTTTAAAGTTACTGACAGTTTTAAAAAACTGCTTGTTGTATATTAAATTTTAAAGGTTTTATCAAATATCTAATTTGAACATCAACCATCATAGTGGTTTTTTTATTGTAATTATTTTCAATCTCAAGAAATTTTATATTTTTTTCCCTTAAATTTACATCTTGGGAGAAAAAAATAGTATGATAAAAATTAATGTTTCATCTGTGTGAATTGTAATGTTGAAAGAGATTTTACTTTTTTTTTTAATCCTCATAGCTTGGAAGCTCTACTGTTCAGCGCATTACTTCTCGAACTGAACCTGACTTAATAGATAGTTTCCATATGATAACTATGCTAATGAAAGGTACACCCATCACTTACTATGGAGAGGAAATTGGAATGCAAAATATATCACCTTCAGATATAGAGAAGCTTTCTGAAATACAGGTAATTTTACATCATTTATTAAAGACTTTAAATTGAAATAAACATGAATATATCAATAATAGTTTTATATGTGTATATTGTAACATGAAAAAATGGAATCAACAAATTGCACAGTTGTTTGATGATAGCTCAAGGCGTGAAAGCAACATCATGTTTATGACTTTTTTATAGCCTACTTTAAAAATTATTACATCAAACTCATTTTACTGTTTGTGAACCAGATAGGTGGGGTTAAATTAACCCCAGCAGCTTTAAAACTGCTGTATTTTATTTTGTCAAAATATATGGAAGAGGTCTGGTTCTTTGTGTAGCTGCAGTTGAGACAATGCTGCTTTGTACCGCGACAGCAAATTAGTATGTCGTAGTAAGAGTACATGCTTAAGTGTGTGTGTGTGAAGGGGGGTATTTTTAACCCCCTGTGGTTCAGGAAGTAGCAAAAAGAGCTAGTACCATGATTTTGTTGATCTCGCCAAGACTGACTATTAGAATTAATGTTCCTATTATTTTTTAAAGTTTAATATGTCTAGTTTACAGTACTAAGTTTTAAAAATATACAACAAAATTTAAAAGAGTTTTTTTAAGACAGTTTTGAGTTTGTCAAAAGTTGACAAATTAGTGTTTATGTTTTTTGTAATAAATCATTTACTTCTGAAAGATAAATCTTTTGTTTTATTTGGATCTGTCATTATTACAAAAATAATAAAACACATTTTTATTCAAATGATATATCTGTAGATGGGTAAGTGTTCAGGTTAAAATTAACCCCACATGGTATAGGGCGTGACTTTTATTCATCTGGTTCGTGGAAGGTTAATTTAATTTAAATAAAAACATTTCTTAGTTGGCATTTCATGTGCTAAAACATTTGCTGGTATGCAGATGCTCATCCCTTCATTAGGAATGTACCAGTGAAAAAACAAACAAACAGGAATTAATAATCATGTTTTGTTGAAAAATGAATTTCAGTTTTCCTAATTACTTTAAGAAATTTTGATTTTAATTTTCATTTTAAATATTAGCCAAAATAAATTGCACTGCTATCTTTTAAATAACAGTTTAGTATGAAAGAAAATGAAATTTAAATTTGGTAATTTCAGGTTGGTTCTGCAATTGATTACGTTCAGCGGTCTCCCATGCAGTGGAACAATGAAACCAATGCAGGATTTACCAATAGTTCAAAGCCATGGCTTCCAGTTAATCCCAACTACAGGGACATAAATGTGAAGGTAGGTGTAGATATTAAAAAAAATCATCTTTATCCAAATTTGATCAAGATGTAAATCTCAATATACAACTTCGTGTAATTTTGGGGAGTCACTAGAGAAGATGCTTTAAAAGTAATGAACTTACTATATTAAGGAACTAATGGAATTGCATTACATCTGAAAATTTAGTTGTTGTTACAAACATAATTCATTATCTGAAATAGTGCTTCCCCTGAAATCCTTTAGAATATGGTATTTTAAATTAAAAAAAAAAAATCCCTATAGCCTAATATCATTTACTAGGGATCTGAAAGTTCCAGTAATGTTTTTTTTTGTTTTTTTTTTTACAATCTTACATATATTAATATCTTAACTTTGAACAGATGTCAATTGCTAAGCTCAAGAAAGCTATTTCAGGTCTGCAAAATGGTACAAAATTCTTATGAGTCTTAAGACTGTCTAAAAGTAAACAGAAATAGTAGTTGTATTTTAAGCAAATTTAAATATTTCAGTTTTAGAACAGCAATTACTGTCTAGTAGAATGTTCTTTTAAATTGAACGGCTTTACTCCACTAAGTTTATAGATGTCATTGTCCTGAAGTGAATTACTATTTACTAGTAATGGTATTAAAAATGGTCTATGTTGTTTAACTCTGAAACAATTCAATGTTTTGAATATGTTAATTCAAATGTATTCAGGAAAAAGTTTGTCTAATAATTAAAGCAAACTTCCAATAGGTAAGTGTCGTGCTTTCAAAGGGGACAGGGAATAGAATAAAATTTACTGTTCAAATCTACGAATTTGAGGCCCTAATAAATAAATTTTATTGGAATGGTTCAGGACAATGACTAAGAAAAATTACAAAATTGAAGTTCAAAATTAATACATTATATATATTCACACACACAATGGTTCAGTTGCCTACTTTTTTACATTGTTATTAATTCATTATACCCTTTTTCTTTCAGGCTCAGATGGCTACTCCACATTCCCACATCAACATTTACAAAAAATTAGTGAGTCTAAGGGATGAACCCGCAGTGCAGTTTGGGAAAATGGATGTGTTTAAAAGACCTGGAGATAAGGTTCTGAGTTTCACTCGTGTTAAGAAAGGAAAACCAGGTTATGTGGTATTAATTAATTTTGGAGATGGCCTTCAGATCGTAGATCTTTCCAGGTATTCCAAAGCAGACAGTTTTAAGTTTCCTGATGATGGAACTGTTGAAGTTCGTAGTAGTAACATTCCGGATAATTCTACGCTATATAAGGTGGGATCAGGAAAAGTTAAATTAAACAATTTGCAGTTAGGAGCTAAAGAAGGTGTAATAATAAAATTTGTACCCAACTTTGGAGGCTAGGAGGGAAAAAAATTTAAGTGGTAAATCAATTTGTCCATTCACATTTGCTGTATGCTAATTAGAATGATGACAATGTTGTTGTAAACAATTAATATTTTATAAGTTGTTTTGGTTAATTAAATTGCATTAAATATTTATAATGTGCAGTAGTGTGTGGCTACAATGAAAATGTTTGTTTGTTTTTTTTACTTTAGAGGAAATAAAATTCAGCTTTCGATAATTACATAAGCATCCTTTATTTTATTACGAAATATACAATTACAAACAAGTTAATTTGAGATGCATACACAATTTTTTTTCCCCAATTAAAAATCTACATATAAATAACAACGTAAGCTTAAAATTGACTAAATCACCCTAAGGCTGAAGAACAAAGCAAAGCTACTCCACGTTCATAAAAGCAATGTTCATGTTGGTCTGGACCTTTATTAAGATCAACAGTGAAGAGTAATTCTGCTCTTGTCGAATTCAAGTACACAGGCAATGTGATCTGCAAATATTAAAACATTTTTACTATTATTTCAAGAAATGATTTCATATTTGATTCTACATTCAATTACTAATGTATTAAGAGGACACAATCTTAAACAAGACACAATCTTGATCTGGTAACTATGCTAGCAGCAATATTTTAAACTAGATAATATGCTCAGATGTCCATTACATACTGAAATCAAAATAAGCTTGGTATGAAATAAAATGTTCTTGCTTTTAAATACGGCAAAAGGAACATATTAAGCCTAAGTTAATTCACAGAACATAACATTGATCCATTTCTGAAGTTTTGATTAAACTATACTGGAGCAAACAAAACAAAAAAGATATCAAGTAGTTGTCTGAGGAAAAAAAACCCAAAACGTTTAACATACACTTAGCTTTGCGTTAGAAATACCCACCTAATGCACACATTGGTCCATCTCTCTGTGCAAATATAGCAGCATGAAACAGAACAGATTCCACAAGGTGTTGCTCATCCAATGTGTGTGTGTGTGGGGGGGGGGGGGGGGGGGGAATCAGCAATTTCTTCAACCCGTTTCTAGCATGTTCCACACAGGTTCAGTTGGGTTACAACTGAAGGGAGGAGGAGGGGCAAGACAATGTGGCAAATTCTTTGTTGTGTTCCTCCAACCCCACTTAAGTTATATGAGATTGATGACAAGGTGTGTTGTCATATTTAAAGATGGCACTGTGATTGGGGAAGACCTCCTGCAGATATGTATAGAGATGGTCAGCTGACAGTCCTTACAGCATTTGTCATTCTGTTTCTTTGACGTCAACCTAGGGCATATTAGGAAATAACTCTACAGATACATAACCTCCACTGGCCTGTTGAATTTCAACTGCACAACCAGCGACAGCACCTCATTCTCTTTATATCAAATGCGAATCCACATCTGGTACAGCTATAAACAAGATTCATTGGTCCAGGAGATCTTCTACCATCTGTTGTACATCATTGCTGATATCAGTCTTGACAGCTGATGCTCACCTCTAGAATCAACGCAAGTCTTTTTGCTGGATATCTGTTCATGGTTAATGCAGTTACAGCCTTGATACAGTGGTATGGAAGCAGCCAACAAGAGCAGCTGTTTCTGGAAATACTGAGACCCGCCCATAGTCAAATTGGCAAATGTTGCCACAGTCCCCACCACTGGCAAATGTTTACTGGTTACGTAAGGGGGGAGAGGATTATACTTTGGACACGTGATGAGAGCTGACAATTAATTGGAAAAGTAGATGAGGAAAGGAAGACCAAGAACTAGATGGATGAATGGTATAAAGGAAGCTACTGGATTGCCTCTGCAAGAACTTTGGAATGCTGTTGAAGAAAGATCAATTTGAAGAAAGTTTGTTCATGGGAGTCACCAGGAGTCGAAGACGACTTGACGGAAGTTAACAACAACAAAAAGGGGGAGAAGTATGCCTGTTATAATGGACGCACGTGACATTGAAATCATGTGATACTTTGTATGGTACTTAGATACTATTCAGATACTGAATATGGAAATCGGTGGTGGTAGGAGGGAGGGGGGATATTCCTAATGCAAAGTTAACTCGGTGTATATATTTTATGACGTAAGAGAATTCTTTAATGATTAAAGTTTTAGTTCACAATTTTGATGGATGGAAAAAAAAATGGAATCTCCAGCAGAGTTGTTTAATATGGGTATTTATGAAACTATTAAATTACATATTCTGATCTACATTTAAATATGAAGGATTTAATGAGATAAAATGCTTATTGTTTTCATCTTCCTCTAAAACTATCAGCCCAAAGCAAGAACTGATAACATCACTGTTATCATATGTCTATCAATCCATATGTGACAGAATGAACTCCTTCCTATAAATTCAAAATCCAGGAAAATGCCAAGTAGCCACTGTTTGAAGTTACAGTCATATACATTGCTGATGATAAAGAATCAAGATATAATATTTACACACAGCAACTGAGTTAGGATTTTGTGGTGGATGAAGACAGACCTTTCTGTGTCACATTGTTTTACCATAATAAATAATCCAAGAAAATTCAGAATAATGGCTCCAAAATTCCCACTTACAAAATCCTTTATAAAGGATTTGAGCCCCACATTAAAACAGTTATTATTTTTGGATACTGTTTTAAAGCAATCTCAGGAAGAGATGGAATATAGATGGAGGCTTAACTTAAATTGAAGATATTCTGTGAAAATGAATGAATGATAAGACTTAACAATGAAAATCACGAATCAGTCAACTGGATGTGATTTGTATGGTTCTAAATCAGAAGGTAAATTTAAGCGAAAGCATCAAGAGTGATCAACGCAAATGTTGGAAAAATATTCTGAGCTTGGAACAGTAGGGCTCAGTAACAAGAATGCTACAATTACTCTAATTACAACAATGCAAACAACTTAATTTGTCAGTTGCACTTTAAAACTGCATGTTTGACGTTGTTTTTACTGAGTTTTAAGCATACATTATGCTGCTTTGGAATAATGCAAAAAGGTTGTACTGGAATTGAAAATCTTTGCAAAATGCGAGATTCACAGAAAGGATAGTGAAGTACATTTTCTGATAACATTATTAAGATAGTCTTGGAGGTAAGCCTCCAACTAAAAAGACCATTCTTTTTGTAAATACCAGAAGATGATCTTTTAAATTACAGGTTTAATTCCCAAAATGGATTCTGTACTGTATATCTGGAAAACTTGGATGGCATTACTACAAATTATCATGACTGCAAAAGAGAAATGCAACTTGGAGATCTAGCAGTGATGTTTTTAATCTGTAACTAAACAGTTGAAAGCTTATATGGCAGTGTTCAGATTGAATTGAATTACTTTGCAGCATATTAAAGACACTTCCAAACTAGATAACTTTTCTTTTTTCAAATTTGCCTTGCATATTAAAAGTTTAAAAGCCAACTTGAAAAAATAAATAAATAATTAAAATTACAGAAAAAGGAAACATACCTTCTTATTTGGTTGACTTCCCTGAGCTCTAAACAAGTAAAAACAAACAACAATATTAATCATAACAGATAAAGACAATGTATTGTACAAGGTCGAACTTGAAAGTTAAATGATTTTAATACTAACCATTAACAGTTATCAAAAATATTAATAATCAGTTCTGTAACTTTTCTTTAAACTTAATTTCAAGATTTTGGATTAAGCAACTTTTCTCTTTATATAATATCTATATCTAACAGACATGAAAAGGAAAGGTACAACACAACACTTATAAGTTTGTAAGTTTTATCAAAAAAAATAAATAATAACTTTCAGACAATATAAAATCTCACAAATATATTTCTTGATAAATTTCTAATTTCTCAAGTGTATGTGATTTTATATTGTCTGAGAGCATTTTACTTCTCGCATAATTAATTTATTATACTAAAAAAAAGCTGCTTCTTTCTTAATATATCGTCGTGCTTAAGAAAGTCTGAGGATATAGCAATCAAAATGGCAGCACAAGTTTCAATAGTGAGGCTAAAATCTATACTTCACTCAGTTATTTACAGCTTTAAAAAAAAAAAAAAAGTCAGAAAAAAAATATTCTGGATATCTTAAAATTAATGTTCACATCTATTAAGTAAAAAAAAAAGAAAAGAAAGAATTATCTCTTCATCAAATTATTAACTTTCTCATCCCTGTGCATGTTGACCATTTGACATCGTCATCATTTATTAAGCACATTTATCAGAAGTAAGCATTTAGCAGGAAGAGATATGTAGAGCAATCCAATGAATATTTAATTGAAAAAGGATGACTTATTTCCTTCATCAAATTACATCTCTAAAATAAGTCCTCAAAAAGGTGAAATCTCAATTTGATATTTATCATTTCTCAGCCTTATAAAATTTTCAAACCAATAAGCTAATAAATATAATCTTTCATGTTAAGTTTCCAGTGAGTGGACTTAAAATACATTAATTAAATTTAAGATATTCAGTAAAGAAATTTGAAAATTTGACATTCAACATCTAAAACAAAATGTCAAACAAGACTTACTTTATCCATCTCAAACTGATTAATGGCAAATCAGTTGATATTGTGGAGGTAAGTTTCAATTCATTGTTTTTACATTCCGCTCCCTGAAGCTTCAAACCTGGTTAAAAAAAACAAACAAACAGTGATTTAAAATACATTATTGAACTTCACATTTCTTTCATTTATTTTCAAATGCAATTCTATAACCAAAAATTAAAATAACAGCAAATAAAATAGACCTTCTGTTTTGTTCTCACTAATTTTTATGAGCCCTCTGACATAAAAACAGAATAAAAATTATAATGGGATAAAATATGAAAAGTAAATCGGAATCAAATATTCTAATGGAAATAAAACAAATGAAACATTAATTTGTTGAATAAGTTAATGAGTATACAGACAAGGCTCTGCTAAAAGCTAGTTACTTTTATTACATGGTTTAATGTTTTCTATATGCACAGTCTAATACACAAATCTGCTGTCTATTAGAACTTACACAACCCTATTCACTGCAATTCCATCTGTCGTCAGTTTCAATTATTTCTCCAGGATTATTTTCCTGTGTCTTTATCATTTGAAAAAAATCAAGTTTTGTAAGAATTTACATACATTAAATTTAGAATATTTTAAAATAGATCCAAATTGTTTTTGTTTCTTCGTTAATCGTATCTTATTTTATTAATGTAAGCAGTAGTGCATCGATACCAACCTTTTACAGCAAAACTGCATTCATCCATCAGTAGATCTTGATCATGGTTGTTAGCAATGGTTACATCAAGAGCCAGTTCTTCCAAAGACCAACTGTTGGCCTGGGCTACACACTGACGAGTAGCTGTGATGTAGGCTTCAGGATTAAACAGTCCACCAAGCCACACATGCAAATTCTAAAAATAAGGAGATATTTTTTGTTAAACCAATTTACAGTATTTCCATATCTTAAAGCATCTAATTACTTTCAGGTTTTTCTTTCTTTATTTCAAAGCAAAATAACTATTTCCTAAAAAAACGAAATGTGATATAAAAATAATAGAAATATAAAATAAATGATTATTTTTTGGGGTAGGATGTTGAAAACTCTGAAGATAAGACAAATGAAAGAAAATGAATTTATTAAATATTAATATTGTAAATGGGAAGTGATTGATAACAGTGCACAAACAAGAATTAACAATTGGGTTTATTAAAAAGCAAGCTAAAAAACGAATTCTGTGCAAAATTTGTTATAAAGGCTGATGCCGTTCCATACAATAACAAACTAGCTTATTACTACTAAATTTTTTTTTTTTTCCTAGGGGATGCATTATATCTATAAAAGCAAGACTGTTTAACAGATAGCTATTCTTACAGAGTTAGAAATATCTATCAAACTTCTTATACTCTTCTATGTTAGTCTTATAGAGGATAGCAGATTTCAATTTATATGTAACATTATCTTCATTTTAAAATATCTTGATTCCCTCTTATTGTCCTCCCAATGAGAGATAACCGGCGGAAGTTTGAACTGCGCAGCCCTTCCGGTAGCTGATCAATTATGTTTTCCTGTCACAATGGACGATAGCGTCTGTTTTCACTGAGAAAGACGTGTTGATAACGCCAAATTAAAACTTCTCTCGACTATTTAGCGTTATTTCAATACCAGTTGCTAACAATAAGTATTTATATAAATAAATAAATATATATTATTTATAAATACAGTGCTCTTTTGCAAAGTAACAAGCGATTAGCACAATGGCGGCGTCCTTTCATAACATTAGACGGAAGTGCCTGACCAGACTAATCGATGATACATGCGCAGATCTCACAAAAACAGGGCGGCCATCATTCATTTGGAGGACAGTAGATATAAGTCCTTCTACGTCTCAATTTTAGTTACCTCAATAGATTTCCTGAATCCGTTGGACTGAGCAATCAAGACTTATTCCCAGAGCTTCCTTCAGATGACACTTAATTTCGCCTAAGTGGAATATATTGTCGCCTTCTGGCAAAAGGGACCAATAGATCATTTTCCAAACTTTTCAGAAGCAAAAAACATATCTATACTGCCTATATAAATCAGCGACAGAACCAAATATGAAAACAATGACGGTAAACACAGGCTAAGACCTAACAATATGTAGGGTGACCTGTTTTGTTGCAGTATCTATTATGGCATTTTAGCCGTTTTTGTTTGTGTGGAAATGGCCGAAAATAGATTTTGGCCTCCATAGATCTCTGTAATTTTGACATCCAACAACAGCTGAATGTTGCTCTGTTTTGACAAACGATGTAAACTATGGAGAGATGGATATTAATCCAAAAAACAGAATTTTACAAAAATTGTCTGTTGGCCCCTTTTTTCAGATGGCAACGATATATTAATAAAAGTTAGGTAATTCATAAAAATGGCTATCGGCATCAAGATCTTCAGACCTCTGAAACCATAGAATTGTTGTAACTCATGCCTCTGAACAGTCAGAAAATATGATTTAGCAGTGGACTTCAAAAGGCCATATGAACTTCCCTTTCCGCTATAACAATCAAAAAAAGCAATTTGCAAAAAATTAACTATTTACTTCCCAACACTGCTTGCAATTCTTATGAAGTTGTCCAGAGAAGCACTATCTCATTTCTCTCCAAATTCAACCATTACCAGGAAACACTGGATGATCTTGTTATCCAGCTACACTTCCACTTCTACAATTCCACAGAATTTTAATCTTCCAGTTCTATCTTTTGTTTTAAGATAATAGAACTTCCTATTCAAGATGAATTCTCTTTTATTCTTAACCTTCAATTCTTTGTTACCTATGGTATTTTATAATGATTACTTAGTAATCACGACTGCACATCAAGTTTTTACTTATTTCTTCAGCCAGCACTCACAACTCTAGCATACTGATGATATACAAACATTATTTCAGGATATACTCCTGTTTCTAATTTTAAAATGTTTTTCTTTTAAAAGTTATGATATTTTCATTTTTCTTTTCCTCAGTTTCTTCAAATTAAACCATTATTTCAAACTATCAATAAGCTGAAATTGTATTTATTATTATAACCAGAAAGTATGACTATCTTATTATTATCCAGCTATCAGTTTCAAGAGTGGTTCTACTGATTAAAACTCAATCTCAAAGTTTCAAATTAGAAGAGCCACTATTAAAATTCACCAATCATATTTACTGTAAGTACTTCATTAGCTACAATTATAAATTTATGATGCAGTACTGGCATTACTTGTCTTCTTCAAACTGGACAAGAGTGTGAAAGCTTCCAGACTGTGGATGTTGAACTATTCTCCACATATAAAAAAAAAAAAAAAAAACTGTTACGTCCTGTTTTTAATGTGTTTAGATTTTAATTTGTGCATGTTATTTTTAGCATATTTTTAACAAAAGAATAATTTCGACGCAAGTTAAATTTGCCAGTTAACCAAATGTAGTCTCTCCCCCAACAATATTGTCACCCTATTCTTCTCCAATGAAAAATATTCAAAAATATGCCACAACTGAGAAATGTGTGTATTGACAATTTTGCTGGTAGTGGAATTCTATGTTAGATGAGCGCATTAGTTGTCAAGAATACAAAAATCCTCCAATGTAGTCATCATTGCATTCCCTTACAAATTCCCAAATTATCTTCTAATATTCAAATTATCAAATTCCGTTACTTTACTAGTGGGAAAAAAAAAGGGAACTATTCATCTCCGAATTTGTAATAGTTCTTCTTCTTGTAATAGTTCTTCTAATTCTTCTTTCAAAGCTTAGATAGCCCGTATAGGTTCTAAACATTTACTCTAACAAATTCATACTACTTCAACCTATTTAAATGGATTTCTCTTAAATAACACTAGCCTGCGAAAAAAAAAAAATTTTCTCCGGCAAAAGGTTGAAGAGCTGATTTACCCTAATTTAGGTGTGCTGAGTTCAAATATGTAAACCGTTTTTGCCTATCACGTACAGTTTTTTTGCTATTTGAAATCCAAATTTTACACATTGCTGTAATTTCGATAGAAAACACCATAATAGAGAATATATGTAATTTTAAAGGGACATGATCAAATTGCAACGAATATACAAAAAAGTAACATGTTCATTGCTAGAATGTATGAATCTCACTTCAAGAACACTATTGTTTGCTGCACTTTGATGTGAATGAACGCTGTGTTGATTTGCATTTGTGTTCCTCAGTAGTGACAGAGGTACCGAAAGCAGGGACTACTTCTATCAAAACTCTTCACGTACTGCTTCATAATTCCCAATTTAATATGTAAAGGGGGCAAGAACACACTTTGAGGATCAATTAATGGACGATTTACAATGTTTTTTTCTCCAGACACGAACTGTTTCCTCTTGGGCCACTCAGACACTAACCAGTGACGATCCCTGACCCGAGAGTCCCACTCACACAGAAAACACGGGAACTTTGTATATCCTCCTTGCTGCCCTAATATGATGCCGCACACTTTTAAATCACAGCACAGTAACCATCTGTGTTCATTGTAGTTCAGTTTCTGCAACACCATAGATAAATTGTGATAGTTTTCACGAAGAGATGTTGAATGGGCGACTGGCACTGAAGCAAGTTTATTTCCATTGTGCAGAAGAACACCTTTGAGACTTCGTTTACTGGCATCAATAAATAGACGCCAGTCCTTTGCTTGGTAAATAGTTCCAAGACGACGAATTAAGCCAGGATATCACAGCAAAACACAAGTTCGTCTTCGTGAACAAAAAACTGCCGGAATTCTTCCTCCCGATTTCTCTAACAATATGAATTTGTCCCAGGAAGTAAAAGATTTCTCTCTTTAAATCTTGATCCTAAAAGTTCTCTCTTTTCTTTTGTGAGGCCTAGGTCACGCACCAAATCATTTTGTCACACTGATTATAAAGATGTGGAGTTTTATCCTCAACATCCGGTAGAAAGGTATCATCATCACCATCCTCCGCACTTGAAGATGACGAAGACACACTCTCTGGTAACTGTTTTGGTGGTTTTGGGACAGGAATATCGGGTCCATGTGGTACGGGGGTTATGGCAGATGGAAGGCAGGGATACACAATGTGCTTTTTGTTTTTCATATTGAATCCGGACACTTTACATACACAAAAATAACAGTCGTCAAAGTGATTTGTTTGTTCCCGCCAAACCATTGGGATTCCGAATGGCATTGATGGCAACAACCCTTTGTACCATTGCCGCAGGTTTTCTACACACGTTTCACACACAATATGGGGTACGAAATTCTTGTCCTGATCACCTAACTTCATGTTAAAATATCCCAAGTACAGGCTTTTTATAAATGGTGTTATATTTCGCTTCTGGCCTTTACTTGTATATTGGTCACATATATAACAGAAAGAGTTGGGATTGTTCACACATTTTCGCCTCCCAACATCTCTGCCACTTGCCATTTTAACACAAACTACCTCACTTATTCACTCAATCGACTTCAAGTGCGCATTGAAACATATAGACAAAGGCATGCCACATGTTCTCAGACTCTCCTCTCAGACTACGGAGGAACGCGATCTTCGCGTTTTTACCTTGTCTGACACTGCGCATGCGCGAACTACAAGTGTTCTATTTGTTGTTCCGGTAATCCTGTATGATTACCTACTTCACTTCAAAACACAGCTCATACAATATTTTCTCTCAGACCTGTTCCTTACCTGCATTCCATACAATCAGGCCAAACATCATTTACAATAACGAAGCTCAATTAGCATACATATGAGACGGATTTATGACAAATCTGTACATGATACGAAACGACTGGTATTTTTTTTTACATAAGGACACTAAATGTAACGTATATCACATACAATTACTTTTGCCGGAAAATCTTCGCAGGCCAGTGTAATCTGTCCTAGAATTCTTGGATTGTCAATTTTTATGGATCTTTGGGTCACATTTCAATTCTATAACACTGCAGGACTTGATTCCACTTTAAGCACAATAATTGTCTCCACTCATTCAGTATCATTCTTTTCAAAATTTTCATTGTTTATATTTGACCTATTTAAGCTTATTGCTCACAGAATTCATATTAATCAATATTTTGTTACAGTCAAGGACACAACCCATATTTTGTCAAACTCCCAATTTTAATGCAATCATTGTTTTCATCTCCATTAAAAGCTAAGAGTAAAGATCTTTTACAAAGAATTTCAACCTCAATCCACATTATGTTAGCCAGTAGTTAATGATGAACATATCTTCAACAGCTGTCGAGTGAACTTCCTGCCACGACTCGAATTTACTTTTTCATCAGGTTTGTTTTGACTCTCAATACCAAGATACATCAGCTTCTTTTACATAAAATGTCTGTATGGCTAAACTCAGCAATCTTCCACTGCTAAGTTCTGCTTTTGTCACAAGGTCCTTTCTCCATTAGTTCTCGGTCATCACTAAAATATTGTATCTTCCCATTTTAAAACAATTTCAAAAAATATACCAGCAGACGCAATTACTAAAAACCACTGGCCACAAATAGATGAATACCTCAACTGATATTTATGTCTGCAGGTTGAAAAATATTAATTTCATCCCACTAATTAACATGATAATGGACTAAAGCTTAGATGTGGCTGACTTACTCACTATAAATCTCCAATTCCCAAAGAAGTCTCCCTGCCACAGATTGTACAACATGAGGAGTGCAGTGACAGTTTAAAATGATGACTTCTAGTCTCTTGTTGAAATGCATGGAGTTACACTTTTTTTTGTGTGTGTGTAGGGCAAAGAAAGAGTCATGGTCATCTGAATGACAGTGTGATCCTCTTCCATGACAATGCCCAATCACATATGGTACTGGAAACATAAGATCCTGCAATATAAGTCACTGAGAAACATTAGAATATCAACCACACAGCAAGGATTTAGTTCCAAGCAATTTTCAAATCTTTCTAGTTTGAAGGAACACTTTGTCAGAGCATCTTTCAGTAAGATGAAGCTATCACAGCAGATGCTTCATGATGGCTGCAAAGCAAGCCTACGTTCTATGAGTATGGGTGGAACAAACTCATTAAACACCGTGACTGAACAGGCAAGGTGACTAAGTTGAAAAGTAGTATACCTATAATACTTTCATTTCTGACTATAAGTTTCAAAAATAAAATCTCGTCTAAATTAGAAGAGAGAGTAACCTTTTTTTTTTTATTTCTGATCGACCCGCAAAACTCAGGTTATCCCCTTTGATGATAAAATTACCACATTGCTTGTTATCTTTCATAATGGTAGTTATCTTGTAATTTTGGTTTAATAATTACCTTTAATTCTTTTGCTCCTCCAGACATTGTCGCTTGTGAAACAGACTGTAACTGCTTAATACGATCAGAAAAATCAGTTATCCACTGAATGACTGTAACACCATGAGGTACAGTGTAACGACGCCAACTACCTGGTAGAATTCCTATATTAAAAAGAAAAAAAAAGGAGGGGGTTTATAACAGAAATTAAAAATGATTCATGTTTATTACAGAAATTAAGACTTAATTGTCTCCAAAGAAGTTTGTCAACTGAATTCCCAATAATACTGCTCAGTTTAGAAAATGAACTTTAAATATAGTAATCTTAAGTTCTGTGGCCCATTGCTAAGTGACTAACAATGACATTGCCATATGCTTTTTATCTTTTAGATCAAGATAAGGACTTGTTGAAGTGACCTAATAGAATGAAAGCATATTTCATGATTATTACCAGCCATTTAATAAAGATCCACTGTAGAAATGGCAGTACTTTGTAGATATTTCTCTTCTAATAATATATCCCCTGACTTTCCAGAGAGAAAATCTTCAGGTTTAGCATAGTAGACATCAAAACTATCTACATATGTACTCAAATGCAACATAAGAATTATTCTAAAATGCTTTCATTGGATTAAAAAAAAATATACTCAGATCAATTCGATACTAATTAGTTAAGTGTGAATTTAAGATGACAACAAAAATTATACAGAATATAACAGTCCTCTGTGCCATTAGATTCAAGAGCCCACTCAAAATATTCTGTTTCTTTCCTTCAGATATTTTATGAAACATGCATGTTTTTCTTACCTTTAGCCAAATCACTGATCATGCTTCGGTGATAGTTTGTCTGTTTCTTTTCTCCTTGGCAAATGGATACAACATCTTGAAGGTCATTACGAACATCACGGAGTAGTTTAGCTCCAGCATTTACCTTAAATAAAAAGAAATACAACATAAAGTTACTATACAGCAACAGCCTGATTTATGCGATTTCTCCTTCAACTGTAAATATTACAGATTGAAAACAAAAAAAACAAAAAACAAAAAATCCTTTGTAACACCTTTTAAGTATTTTTTTTTTTTTTACATAAGTTACACTGACTGCAGATTTATATAATTATTAAATTTAAATTAGATATAAAGTGCACTGAAGCCTAGCAACATAATTTTTACAAGTTGATTCTTAAAATTCATTTCTTGCACACTTTTTAGCTAAAGCTTTATCAATTGTCCTTAAGACTTCTTTTTCAAATATTACTTTACTTTTTTTTAAATTCAATTAAACTTGAACTTAATTTAGCAGCCATGTCAGAAATGTGAGAACAAACATGATATATCTCTTTGTACATCACCAATTGCCATTTTGGCTCATCGGGCAAGCAATAAGGATATTCAGTTGTTAAAATTGATTTTCACATTGCTAAATGTACACAATAAAACTATTTATCAAAGGGTGTATGAATCGGTATGGCAAAAAGCTTCCATTCTTCAATTGCTTGTTTTTTTGTTTTTTTTTACGAATGAACTTTTTGTTGTAGGTAAAGCACACCACAACAATTGTTTCTTTCTACTTATTTCCAGCCCACAGAATAATAACACGATTTAAGATAATATATTAATTATAAAACTTATTTTTTTTTGTCAATTAGTGAAATTAGAATTTGGATGAAAAATCAATCCACAGTTGACATTTTGAAAATTTCAGTCTCTGATAAATCCTACATAAAGCAATGAAAAGATGCAAATGTCATCTCTGTCGAAACGATAGAAAATGTAATATGCTGAGAAGGCTGTTCAATGGAAATCAAGGTAACAGAATGATAACATAAAACATCCAATTACTGATTATAATAACAGCATAAAAAGAATGCAACAAGAGAATATTTTGGTAGTCTATAAATGATGGGAATTGCAATGCATTAAATCTAACTGACAGCGGGCTATGTGAAGCACGTGAGAATATATACATGAATCAAATGAAAGGATAGAAAGAAAGGATGCCCAGAATAATTCATCATAGTTATTAATCTGCACAGTGCGCCATGTTGAAAAGTAATGTTATCTGATTGTTAAAAAGAACTATTGGGGGGGGGGGGGAGCTTATCTGTGAAGAAGGTAAAGATGGCAACACACAAAAATAACTACTGTTAAGAAAATTTGGAATTAAACATCGGAACAAAAAAATCTACTAAATAAAAATTAGAAATAAATGGATGAAATAAATATGAGAAGAAACATGGCTGAAACAAATAATCAAAGAAATAAACTTCTAAAAAATGCAGAGTGAATGGGATTCTGGGAAACCACTTACAAAACATTAATACAAGAATGTAGCAATAGTCAAAATGGGAAAATACCTAATGCCTAACCTATTTATTGCATATTTGGAACATCTCAAGAGATTGAACTTTTTAAATTTATTTGCAAAATATACAGTACATGCTAAGCATGATACATCAACTGTGAATAGATTCTGAATAAAATACTAGTTGAAACTTAATAACAATTGCATCTCGTATCTTTCCAAAGAAATAAAAATCAACTTACTTCTCTCTCAAAATAGCGATATAAGGGGTCCTTGATATTCTCTACAGTTCGTTTCAGTGTTTGCAATGTCTGCGGGATCAGCTTCAGCCAAGTGATGGCTGAATTATGAAGAGTACGCATCCAGGTTGGTCTTCCGTCAGCTTCCTTTTTCTGTTGGTTATCTTCAGAAGCAGTGGTGTAGGCCAATTCGTCATCGTCTTCCAACAACTGCATTTTCAGCAACTTTGATATCATATCAACACCTATCAAAGATGAAACAATGTACTTCAAAACAAAAAAAATTACAGAATGTCAGTGAATTTTATCATTTATTAAACTAATGGCTAAAAGTTTTTAAAGATTTACTTTTAGCCACTGTCAAGTAAAATTTGTATCACTCCCTACCAAGCCAACTTTGCCCGAAAAATAATTATAATACAAAAACTAAATATGGCATTGATTTCAAAAATTGTAATAACTTCTGCAGGAATTTTAAGAAATTATTAATACTGTACTTACATATACGAGAGAGTGGCATATGCACAAAACTCTTAAAACAAAAGAAGCGATGCAACAATTATCAGGATACAATTTTTAAAATGAAATGTCACACATGAGAGTTCTGATCTATTTTCACTAGCACAGCTTTTTCCTAGGGCAAATCATGCCCTAACAGACAGTGGTGAAATGGCAAAATATCAAGCAATTTGTTGCTCTTCTTTCATTACTTATATAGCTGAACAACTGACATTTTCCTTTTTTTGCAAGTTAGTTTGCATCAAATTATTTTACAAACTTTTCCTTCCAGGTAGCAAAGACTTAATTCATATATTTCCTTAAGTCTTATTCCGGCTTTACAGATTTCACTATACGTTCAAACTAGTCTTAGAAACATTTTCAATAATTATTGGAAGTATGACCACCAACAGCAACTAAATGACTCCAACATTAAGAATTAAAAAGCTGTGATTTAAAAAAAAAGAAAAAAAAAAAAAGGAGATACCTCTTGTTGTCAGCAAAACTTTTTCTGCATTATTGGGCAAGCCTAACCAAGCTGGTGTCTGGCGATCTGACAGATTTTCCACCCAGTGAAGGAACTGGTCACGTCTATGGCAAAACAATTATAAATTGATTAGTAAAACAAAAGCCAAAATAACCCAACTAAATTTGGAAAAGCTAAATAGTTAACTTTGATATAAAACTGTTATAAAAACCTGATCTTAGACAACTGTTATCGGTTTCCCAACTTAAAATGGTTGGAGATTCTTTGAACTGTATGCAAAGTTAGTTTATCATTCAATGATGATAAAAGCAATATAAGTAAACAATAATAATAATAATAAAAAATAGTGAAGATACTGAATTATTAAGGTAACCAAATTAATGATGGATTTGAATATTGACAGTTGACTCTTTGTTCTGATGTCAACAGCTTCAGTTTAACAAACAACTATTATCAAATCCCATCATGAGTCTAATGAATTATTAAAATTTATTGAAAGCAATTACAGAAGCCAAAATTAATGAAGCATGAAATATTTAAAGAAATCTTAATTAATATCGTCGGAATCAATGTGGATCCTGAAAAACCTAAAATAAACAATAAAAAACTTGCCAAAAGGATAAGTGACGAGAAAATTCATCTGCACGCTACACACGGCCACTATGAATTTTTAGATGTTAATTAATACTAGGCCATCCCCTGTCTCTCCCTGGTAAGTATGAGATAATCCAAGAAGAATCGATTTCAAGCGGCTAGGCAAAAAGTGTTATTTTATTCCTTTTTGAATTCCTATTTGATATCGCTTGCCATAAAAAAATGATCATTGAAATTTAAATTGTAATCTAGTAGGCTAAAATTAAATAGTTATTTTCTTTTTCTCTGGCTCTTATATCACTGCGCCACTCATATACAAAGGGAGTGATAAGAAACAATAATTTGAATGTAGTCCCTGTGGCTTAATGGATAAGACGTCTGACCTCGGATCAAAAGACTGAAGGTTCGATTCCCTACAGTCTTTTGATCAGAGGTCAGACGTCTTATCCATTAAGCCACAGGGACTACAAAATTGCAAACATTTTATTGTAATAATCATTTCTGTTTTTCACAGGAAATTAACAATTGTGCCGGACAGACAGACAGAGAAATAAAAGATTTTAGTAATATAGATTTACTCATAAATTTTGTTATGGTCTATGTAGATTATTATTATTTAGAATAAATAGTAATACAAAGTATTTCAAATTATTTTAATATTTTCATCAGATCTTTTTTTTTTAAATGTAATAGAAAGAAAGAATAAAGGGAAAAAATTGAAAAAAGTAAATAAATAAAAGCCCAAAAGCATTAATGAATACGATATTTTTTGTCAATAAAAAATATTTCTGTATTCATATAAAATAAATGCATTATTAGATAAGTGTTTTAGCAGTGTTTCAATTTTTAATTTTGTATTGGTTTCCTAAAACCAAATAAATGAATAAATAAATTTAAAGTTCAAAATTAACAGTTAAAAATATATGTATTTATTATAAAATTTATTGATATGTATTGCTTCACAGATTTACCCAGATCCTAATTCCCAGGACACCAGAATGATCTCCATACACAAATTGCAGAAATTGTAAACAATCCTTATTGGGAAGATTTTATTTGTAGTTTATATTAATCTTAACAAGTAATCTATGTAACAGATTATAATTAAAAGCTGAATATCCTTTTCAAAAGAGGACTCATTATTCAACAGATCCCTTGTCACTGTACAGTAAAATCAAAGAAATTTCTATTTAAAAAAAAAAAAAAAGAATTACCTGATTCCATCGGGCATTGTCAAATTTTCAACTAATGCAAAATCTGATTCAAAGCTTTTCACGGTAAACAGCCGGCTTAAAAATGAAGTGAGAAGACGCTAAAAGACAAAGGCAAATTGTCAACAATATAAAGAGCAATAAAATTTCTAAATAATGAAAGAGTTTTAACAGTTTTTTTTTTTCATATTATTATTAACTTCTTAATTTTGATTAGAATAATTACCTGATCAAAGTCATTATCAATTTTTCCTCCATAAATGCATTGGCCCAACAGAATCCTTATTGCATCCCATGGAATCTTCTCAGGAGAAAGGTTTGTACGGCCCTAATTAAATGTAAAAATGTTTTTTGTTATTTCATAATCTATATAAATATAGGAATTAAAGTTTTTTGTTTTCAGTTTTAAATTTTCAATTAAATTCATTGTAGTCAAGAATTAGATAAATTAATTCAATTATTACCTGCTTGCTTACACAACAGAAATTGCTGTCTTTGAAATTTACACACAGATGAAATGTACAAATTTGTATTTCTTGCAAATGGTAACACATTGAATTACCACTGTTTTCTTCATTAGCATTTTTTTTTATTCTTTCAAATTAACCTAAAAACTTCTTATGGTGTGAAAGCTCTACAGATTTAACCAGATGCTGATTCCTTAAAACATTTCCCAATATTGACAATTTGCCAGAATAGTAAATAATCCTTACTATAAAAATTTCATTTACAGTTTCTGTGTAATCTAAATAGTAACCTACACAACGAAAATTAGTACTAAAAGATGGATAAAATCTTTTCAAAAGAGTACTTGTTATTCAATAGATACCAATCTGACAAATTTGATATTTCACTGAACAGAAAGATACAAAAAAAAAAAAAAAATATAAAATCAATTCGGAGGACAGGGAACAGAATGTATTATATTAGGTCATAACAACAGTTGGATTACCTGTTAGATTTTTGTGAAGACAACGGCACTTCTTTAATAATCAAGGAAGTGCATGTAATATATATTACTGAAAGTATTTTCTGTTGCTGGGATTACGAAGCTATTTGTGGCTAAAAACAAAATGTGAAATAAACTTGTCAACATTATTCTGCTCATTCATGCTAGCCCTGTATGTAAATTACACATCATAGCTTAATTGCAGTTAGCCTTCAACTAAGCTAACTATGATTTTTAAAATTTTCTGGACTAACAGGGCAGAATCTTCTTCTGGGAAATGAATCAAATATCTACTACTATTAAAATGCATTTAAGTAAACAGAGGTTTACGTCAGCTGATTATGTCACAACCTGCAGAGGACATCATTGCCAATTGATGAAGTCACATCTAGGAAGTCCGATCGAGTTAATTGGTTCTTCTCTTCTTTTTGTGTCATTAATTGCTGTTTGAATTTTAATTCAGTTTATTTTGGAGTATTATCCTTATTTATACACTGAAGAAAGCAACGATCAGTTGCAGAAGTCGATCACTATTGTTTTAATATATTAATTTCAGTGGCATGTGCGTGTTTGTTATTTAAGTTCATGAATTTATTCCCTCAAGTTAAATGGTTAAATTTTAAACAAAGGGCCATTTACTATGTACACAAATATGTATTTCTTTGTTTATGGAGGTTTTTTTTTTTAATTTTTTTTTTAAAATTGATTTAACAAAATCAAATCCAAGAAGAAACTACTATCTGATATATCTATTGGCACACTTAAAAAGAAACTGAGAAATATGGATGAATATACTAAAAGATAGAGCAAGAAATATACTAGCACATTTAGATACTGGATTGATCTGATAACATTATTTTCCATAAACAGTTTCAGTAAGTAGATTACCAATGAAATTCAAACAAATGTAAAAAACATTTACACATAAAAATTATTATTATTTTTTTTTAATAATTTTAGAAGAAAAACAAAATCCATTTTAATTACCATTGAAACTGTTTCTATCCAAGTGTCCAAAGTATCGCAGGCAACCCTCAGATCTGATTCATTAAATTCATAATGTTTTGCCCAACCTAATGGACAATATCTCAAACGTTCTTGAACAACTGCGTGGAACCATGCCAACAGGAAATATAAGCGAGCCCGTTCACTTGGAACCTTTGTTTAAAAAGAAAAAAAAAAGTAATTACATAAATTATTAATGTTAGAACCAAAACAAATTCCTTTAAGTTTTTTAACATTAGAAATCGATAGTTACCAAATTATAAGCCATTAATTTTACATTAAAAGTATAAAAAAATTTTGGAAATGGCAAAAATTAATTTTTATTATCTTACTTTCATCATACGGGCTGCAGGTACAGTGCTAAAAGTACGTAACAGATTTGCACGAACACCTGGAGGTGGTTCAAACACAAAAATTCTTCCAGCTCTTAACAAGTTCACTGGTACTTTGGGATTTATTTCAGTAGTCAGATATAGACGGAAACTAGAATGGGGCTGAAGACTATGCAATTTTTTCTCCAGCTGAACTAACCACTGCGGGGCCAAGTGAACATTTTTCAATATTACCCATCTGTAAAAATAACACAAAACAAAAAAATGCATTTATAAAATTGATTAGTAGGTTACAGAAGTTATGATGATTAAGAAAACTAAGTTAATTTATTTATTTTAAAAATAAATAGTTATTAAAACAAAAACAAAACTGAATTTAAAACTTTAATTGAATGGGCTTTTCAGCAATGCTAACACAGTCAAATCCACTCTAATGATCTATCTACCTCAGGAAAAGCAGATGGGGCTCAATCATTTTATTTGTATTAATGATATTTTCAAATAATCTTATTTGATGATTAGATATTGATGATACTCTTACTACTTAAAAGTTAATTTAATTCTACAACTGCCTGTTTCCCAGGAAATTCAGATTTTTGCAGTTGGGGTAAAGATTGGCTTTAATCTACACACAAACTTTAATAGTAATGGGTGAAACTACAAACACAATGTTTTAAAATAGTTTTGTAACAGAAGCAATTTTATTAACTTCTGATTTCTAAAACTTTTCTTTATTAGATTTAAAATTGTTTAGCTCTTTTTATTTGCAAACTAATCTCATTACACAGATATAGATAAAAAACATTTCAATTAAAAATCTGTAAAATATATACTAACCTTCCTGATTTGATAGCTGAATTGATTGCTTTATCAGCCTGACTGAAACCTTCAGCTGATCCAATAGCAATAGAAGTAATGCCTTTTCCCAGTTCAGCAGCCAAATCATCAACACGACCGCTGGCATCAAACCCAGGCACAGAGCACATCAAAATAGGTGTGCTAGCTTTGATCTACAAAATGTGAATGAAGGATTATTAAGGTGAATTAAATGAAGAATATAACATTGAAGTTAAGGTGGCAGCTAATAATGATTCCTTTTTTAAATATATACCTTAACAAGTATCAAAAAATATATACAAGCACAAAATAATAATGATAATTTCAAGATAATCCTTACCTCAGATTCTACTATATTTGCTAAGTCCAGTTCCTGTTCAGCAGGATTCATAAAATTCTCTCCCAAAACGGCAGCAACAAACAAGTGAGTCATTGCCAAAAGTCGATCGGGACGGAAAGCTTGAATAAGCAGCAGTTTATTCATGGTGCTTGTAACATTAGTAATAGGTTTCTCTTCCTCCCATAACATTGGTACATTCATTTCAGGTGTTGCACTTGGTAGCCATTCAATAAACTCCTGTGAGGGGCAAAAAAATCACATTAAATTTTAGTCTCAGTAAATCTAATAGGCAACTTTGTAAGTAGG
>JAFIDM010012231.1:77506689-77524445 GCA_023159025.1 Thereuonema tuberculata
GGGACAGTCCCATTCACACAGACAAAATGATAGACCACAACAGACCTGACATTAAACTTGTTGATAAGGCCAACCAAACAGACCTATCTCATTGACAATGCAGTGCCTATCAGCTAGAACTTGCAGAAAACTCCGGCAAACAAGATCTGTAAGTATACTGATTTACCATATTAGCTCAAGAAGCACAGGAGGAAGGACCGAGTATGCGTTGTACCCATCGCCCTGTCAGCCACTAGTCTGGGTGCATCACACACACACTGCACCGCAGCCTTACTATACTAGGACTTCACAGAAACACTTATCACAACTCCAGATAGCTGTGATACTCTAACACAACATGAATAGTTAGGAAATTTATGGACACAACCTTACATCCCTAATCCTCCTTGTGCACTTTTTTTACACATGGCAACATGTTTCGTTGGTCCTGGACCCACCATGTTGTCTTAGCTGATGAAATCCACAAGATTTGAAACATTTACATAATAATAATAATAATAAGGATAATGAAAATAAAGAGAAAAGAGAATTAAAATTTTAATAATAAGAAATGAGAGGCGGGACATACATTTAAGAAAGAAACTGGTGAATCCCAATCCTGCTATATGAATAGGAATAACTGCAGCAGCATCAAATGATGCAGAATATAATTCACTTTCTGATTAATGACACTGGTTTTAAAATTTTTAAGAATTCAATTGTCAAACAAACCCAAAAAGCAAAGTATAACAAACAAGCTCATAAAGCTTGTCAGTAATAATAAAAATTCAATTTTAAAGAGTTTGTAGAAAATTCATAAGAAACTTCTCTACTAAAAGCAATATTAGAATTTGATATACTATCCAAAATAAAATATAAAGCAATAAATTTTTAGCACAGAAAAACTGTAAGAAACAACAAAAAACAAATACTAACACCACTTGTCAGAAATAAATGAGATGAAGGAAAGCAATGTCCGATTAACTGTGTCACAGCTCTCAACAGTTTTAATATAAATTTCTCAATAAAAAGAACTACTATCCAAAATATAGTTAATAAAATAATGGAGTCAACCCTTCTACAATAATTACAAGTATTACCTAAATAATAAAGAATAATGTAACAGAATGTAAAAATATCAATAAATTTTAAAAAAAAAAAAATCCATAATAAGAATAAAATTAAAAATAGATTAAATATTAATTAAGATACTTTGATAGTATTGCCAAAAGAGTATTACATTCAGATATAACCACAATACATCAAAGAGATAATACAGATAATTGACATTCCGTTACTTACTTGTGCAATAGCCCATTTCACCATAGGTCCACAAGCTAAACTGGCTCTGTTCACTTTTTCAAAATTATAATCTGGATTATTGAGATATCGATTTTTCATTTTTTCTCGTACATCATCACTACAGAAAAAAAGAAATATTAATTACTGCTGGAACTTCTGAGATGTTTATAATAACACTGACATCAATAAGCAAGCTACCTAAGTAAATTTTCTGCTTTGTAAGTTTTAATGCTTTTTGAGAATTGTGTGTTTGTATTTTTTTAAAATTAATATATCTAACAGTTTATCACTTTGCAAACTCATAATTTAATTTTTAGTTTAACAATTATTTTCAAATAAAATCAAGCTTTTTGAACTATCAATATTCCTAACAATGCTTTTATATTTCTTAGCTAGAAGAGTAAGCTTTTACATGAGCTCTCTTTTCTCTAGCTAATTGCCAATTTCTTGAACTTTTTTTTTTTTTTAATATCAATGTAAAATTTTATCTGTAGCTAAATGCTAATTTTTGATACATTACAATTTGGAACAGTGTTTTCTTAAAAAAAAAATCTTTTAAAAGTCATCATCTAAGTTAATCAAATCTTCAAAGGTTAGTAAATATTTTTAAATAACTAGAATCATTAAAAACTAATAATACTAACATATTTTTTTCCTTTTCAAAAAGCAAAGCTTATCATATTCTTGCAAAGCTCCACATTATTATTAAAAGATCAATAAACATGATAGAATGAAGACATGATATATTTGTTTTCAATGTTGTTTCCCTTAATTTTTTTAATAAAATGCTTATTTTCCTTTAATAGCTAAAAGCATGTTTTATTCCATTTTCCATATTTTAATTCAACAAAAAATATTTTCAGAAACAAGCATCAAAAATAGCTCCTTGCCCAGGGATTTTAATTTCAATCTGTGATTAAAAAAAAACAAAACAAAGAAAGTTTGGGATGGCAATATGCACAGTTTAAAAAAAGCAAAGTTAAAAACAGAAGCACAAAACAATAATAAACAAATTTCACTTCGATAAGTATCAACAGTTACTCTATCCTAAGCATTTTAAAAAAAGAAAAAAAGACATTCAATAAAATCAAAAGCTAATTGGAGTTGTAATCGCGACCGGATTTAGAAGTACAGCAGCCCCTAGGCAGCACTATTTTACCGACCCTGCTTAAAATTCTCCCATTTAAGCTGTGAAAACACACACTCATATATATGGTATCGTATATGTATACGTAACTAGCAGTCCTAACCAGCTTCGCCCCAGTACACTTAGAAATTCATGCCTGTCATATTTAATGATATAATTTGTAATAAAGAAAAGAAAATTACGAAATGCATGCTGCCCCCTATGAGAGTGCCACCCTATGCAGATGCTAAGGTTGCCTTGGCCTAAATACAGCACTGTTTGCACTTGAATACCAATTTTTATTAACACATGAATTTGTCACATTGATATTAAATTTTTTCAGTAATTTCTTATAAACAGAATTTTGTACATGATCTTGCATTGTTAATAAAGTAACAGACTATGGTGAAGTTTCTTGTTTCCATTATTATTTAATATTCTTTTCTAGATGCATTATTTTCAACTAGTAGTCATCAAGGAAGATTTAAAATTTAATGTTGAAAAGTAGATTCCATTAAAATAATTGAACTAAATTCTAAAATACGGGTGTCCCAGCAGCCTGGAACGAACGGTAGAATATATTTTTCTTACTAGTGCACACCGTGATCATCTGATCGTAAGCCACTGAAATTTGTATTTTGACAATTCCTAAAGGCACAGGTATATGCTTTAAAAATCTGAGACCATTGTCATCTGTAAGCATATATAATGTAAATCTCATTGATTCCAGACTTTTCAGACACCCTGTAGATTGCAACTAAAAAACTAGTTTCATATTGGAAATCCTTTGTAACACTTTTGTCCAAAGCTTTCAACATTCTCTTGCTCTCTGCTGGCTGGAATCTAAAACAGGAGATTCACAACTAGGTGAACATCTCTACTCAAATTTGTTTAAGGTTTTGCGGCTTAAGTTTTACAATTACATTAGATTTTTCAGCTTCATCTTCTGTTTTCCAAGGAATATCATTTTTGCTTATATGGATACAGAAGCACACGTTTATGATGGTGTCTTTAGCAGACATGCATCCTGCACACATCTGAAAAAGAATTGGAATAAAAAAAAGGACAGCTGATGATTCATTCTAAAGTATAAAGGCTGTTTCAGGCTTAGAAGGTACATCAGAAAAGGTAAACATATTGCAATAAATAGTGTAGGACGAAAATAGAATAAACATCTGAGAAGATTTTATAAAGAACATCATTAACCAAGCTTAAAATAATCATTATCTTCTGCAGTTATAGAAAGTAAAATTGTGCATTAACTTGCAGAGTTCTAATCCAGTTCGCTAACTTGTAAACAAACATACAGTAACAAAAAAAAAAAAAATCTTCTACAGCAAACAGTGGTGGAAGGAAGGGAAGAAATAAGTTGATCTGAAATTATCATGAACTAAACATCCATTACATTTTTTTGTGTGATCAATGGACCACTTGAGGATAGGCGGGGCTTCGTAGTTACAACATATCCCACCAGGCTACTGTTTCGCATGGTGGGATAAACAAAGCCATGTGCTTTGTTTTAACCGGTATAGATATAGAGGAAATATTATATTAAAGAAGGATATGCCAAGCGTTTTTACAGAATTATTACAATAAGGATAAGCACAGTACTGAACCATCCATCTTGAAATATCAAAAATTGACAATTTTTTAAGTAATTCACACAAAGTTATATGTTTGTTTATCCCACAAGCTCTCGCTGCATGTGGGATACACGTCATACATGACGTCGATAGGGGCGTAAACCTCAAGTGGTCCATTAATCCTTGCAAATGTGAGAGACATCTCATTGGCTAGATGTTCATGATGTGAACACAAAACAGTAAAACTGCTGCTGTATCTAAAACAGCAAATGCATATATTTAACTGTTTGTAAATAAAGTTACAGTTTTTGGTACTACATCATAAACAATCCGAATACTGATATAAAACCAAGCTTCAATATTTTATTTCATGCTCACTCAAGGTAATATCAAATATAGCTAAGGAAGTGGTCCAGTATCTCACTTCTTAACTTTCCCTTGGGCAAAGACAGACATTTACTGAAATTCTCAATTTTTTTTAGATTTGTTATTTTCCAATGTTTTTAATAACTAAAAAAAAAAAATTAAAAGAAATCATCTTTAAATTCTTTATGGGAATATGATCAGCGTCTTAAATATTTTCATTCCATAGAGATGAACTGTTGATACTTATGAAGGATTCAAATAAATTTTTTTTAAAAAAGAGACAGAGATAAACAAAAAAAAACAAATGAATGCAGCTGTGAATGCCATCATCAATAGCTGGAAATTCAAGCTCCTGACTATAAAATCATAAAATTAAATGAAAAATAAAAAAATAAATAAATAAGAAGAAATAAATAAAATAATAATAAAAAAAATAGCTGTCAGTATGTCACTGTTTCAAGCAACATGATCATATATTCATTTCATCATATATAATGCAAGATTCCTTTCAATTTAATGTAATTAAAGTATTACAAACATTGTAAACATAAGAAAATCATGTTTATTCATAAAACACGAAATGATGCTTTTTGGAAACAAAGTTTCTCATGTAAGAATGGCCACTAAATACTGTTATTACTTGCAAGAACAATCCTTTTACACTGAATTTAAGAAATATTAAAATATATTAAAATATTTTTTGTCAATAATGTTTGTGATCATTCAATTAACTCTTGTGGAATAAAGAAAAATTTACGCTTAACTTAAATTAACTTAACTTAAATAAGCAATTAGCTTTTGCTGTAAAATGTAAGCTTAAATCTATAACAATCATACATGAAAATAAAAATTAGATAAACAACTTTCAGAAAGACTAATGCTGATAATTAACATCAAAGTAAATAAAATCATATATAAATGTATATGCAGGTAGCCAAAATTCAGCTTATTGATTTCAATTATAAATAGAGCTCCTTGATAAATGGAAAAACAAAAAGATTCTAAATTATACAGGTGAATTTCTTGTTTTCATATTTTAATTTATTTTTGTATGTTGCCCGATATGGCTTAGTGTTTAAGTGGTTGCTTTGATCAACAAATGATTCCTAATGAAATATGCAAGTTTTCTTGCCCTTCCTACATTTAAGAAATGCATCTGGAGGGTCGACCCATATATTCTTTGCTTATTTCCAAATCTTGAAGCCTTACATAAGGCAAATGGAAATAACCATTAGGAATTTTGTCACTGAAATATACTAAAAACAAATGAGATAAAAGCCCAGTTGTAATTTTAACAATTTTTATATAAGACTCAATATTTTTCTATTTATGAATTAGCTAAATTTTGTAGCACTGCTATTAATTATTACAGTACTTAATTATTTTTTAAATTCTACTTAAGAAACTAATAATACTATGCTAACCGTAATACTGAAAGTACACCTTAGATTTCTTAAAACTTGGTAAGGCAAACAAAAAAGAAAAATTGTAAAGAAAATTTTAACTGGAATCTTAATTACATTGTAACTGTAGTTTTATGGATGACAAATTTACGAGTTCGGAAAAGAAAAGAAAGAAGGAAAAAAAATGAAAACTCAACTGTAATTTAAGAAAAACAAATCTTATTTTCTACTGTTATTATGTGAATCATATCCACATTTGAGGGTCTATCAGGAAAGAAGTTTATAACCGCCAGAAATTAAATTTATGAGTTTGCCATAATGCGACGGTTGCAGAAATATCCCACTGAGGGCTGTATGGCACACATGG
Source organism: Thereuonema tuberculata (assembly GCA_023159025.1). Taxonomy (NCBI): domain Eukaryota; kingdom Metazoa; phylum Arthropoda; class Chilopoda; order Scutigeromorpha; family Scutigeridae; genus Thereuonema; species Thereuonema tuberculata. Next base: position 77,512,816 of record JAFIDM010012231.1, read on the forward strand.
TCTTTCTTGTGTGTGTCATTGGAAGTGCACACTGTCATTTCAAAATGGGAATCATCTGCTTGGATAACTGGTATCCTATTGAAACCTTAAAGAAATTGCACAACAACATCAGGAAGAAACATCCTGGTCTTCTGAAGGATTCTGTGATTCTCCTTCATGACAATGCCGGACAACATGTTGCACACCGAATTTGCTGCACGGTTTCAAATAGGAAATTTTGGGACATCTGCCAAATAGTTCGAATTTGGCTCGCAGTGATTTTCATCTGCTTCCTGCCTTAAAAGACAACATGTCAGGTCAATGTTTCACAAGCAGTGACGAAGTCCCACGTGATGCAAAAAAGTTACTACAACAGCAGGGCCCTGACGTTTACAGAGCTGGGATGGACAAACTGATCAAACACTGTGACAAATGCCTCAATCATCAAGATGACTTTGTAGGAAAGTAGTGTATCTGCGCCACTTTAAGGGCAATGTCTTATTTTCTTCCTACCTTCCCTACACAAGCTTTTGTAAACTTTTTTTCTGATTATCTTACATATTTTAATTCTAGTAGAAATTATAAAACTGATTTTAATATAATTCTTAATGAAGGTAAATTTTGTATTTACATTAATAAAGTTAATATATTTGAATTTTTAATGTTTCTACTGTTTAGCTATTTTAGATCTGAAATAATAAAACTTAAAAAGGGAAGAAATAAATGTAATAGTAAAAAAAAAAAGGGCTTATTGGTAACATCAACAGCATCAGTAAGAAATAACTGCTGTAACTCTCAATTAAAATTTATAATTACCTAGTATAGTCAAATCTAAAACCTCTGGAAATGATAAAAATTAAAGTACTTATTTGACATTTGTATCTTTAAGTGACTATGAAAAAGCAGTATTTAATTTTACACATTTTTCAAGTTAAAATATTAAAAAGGAAAATAGTAATAATAACGATAACCCAGCATGCTAGCAGCCAATATTGACAATGAACAACCACACAAGCCATGACAACTAAATCAACAGAAGCTCCTGGGATCAAAAATCATCAGGAGCTTGTTAAATCTTACGAGAACTGATCGATGGAGAAGTTAACAATGATGTTGATGAAGTTGTCCCGCATTACTATAGCTCGGATTGATTTCCAGTCTAAAGCAGTCTCCCCAAGTAAGAAACAGATGGACTCCAGTGCCAGCTTCACAACTGAAGGTGGGTTACTCATCGAGCGAACTTCCACCAAGTGCTGACGCTTGATGGATTTCACCGCTGCATCCAAGAAGCAAGGAAAGGAGGAAAAAACACAAAACAATAAATACTACTTCACTACAAAATTTTAAAAACAGGAGGGCACGTTATTTTGTGGATTACCTAAGCCACAAAATAATATATCTGCAGAATCTTATACAATGATTCATAGTTTGTATTAATTTGAAAACAATACAATCAAGTAATTATCTAATGTAATGAATCAACATAATAAAATTCACACACTCATTGATAAGGTGAACACTCAATCATTAAATCTGTGAATTTTTATTGTTTTTAATTGTATTAATCAACCTTTTTTATCACAGGGAAGACATTAAATTTTACTTTCTTTAATGAAATATAAGTACTTTTTCATACAGATTCTGCAGATAATATGTAAAGCAAATACAAATCTTACACTATATCATCAGTGGAGAAGTTGACGATGGTGTTGATGAAGTTATCCTTGATGATGACAGAACGGATGGCTTTCCAATCTGTAGCAGACTCACCCAACATCAGACAAATAGCCTCAAGGGCCAATTTCACAGGAGGGGGAGGATTAGCCATAGAGCGTACCTCCACAAGATGTTGCTTCCTGATAGATTTCACAGCTAAATGCAAGTGAGAATGGAACCCAGCACAAACATGAGATAATCATTTCAAACATTACATTAAGAAATCTTTCACAGATGGAAAGTCAACAGTAAAAAAATGAACTTCAAATGATTTAAAAAAAATGATAAAATAAAGTAAATTTAACTTAACAAGTGTAATTTTAAAAAAGTCAATGTTAGTATTCAAATTAATTATGAAAATACAGTTTCATCCACTGTACAGCTGTTTATAAGGGCCATTAACAGATAATAAATAATACCTACAAAGCAATGTTTTGTTATCTGCTCAGTCCATTAAATTATGCATATATTATTTAAATGTTATTATATGCCTTTGTGGGCCCGGTAGCCTAGTGGTTAAGGAGCATGGCTGTGGGTTGGAAGTGGCGGGTTTGATACCCAACCTCAATGGATGGCAGGGATTTTTTCCATGCTCTATTCTCCTCCAAAAGGAGCCTAAGACCTACCCAGCCCTCTGTAGAATGGGAACCAGGTTTCTTTCCCAGGAAGTAAAGAGGGGAGGGCATGGGACTGGCCACTCGATCTCAATGTTGTGGGAAACTTTAACTTTTTAATATGCATTCTTCTCTCAATGCATATTAAAAGCCTCATACGGTTGACAATGCAGTAGATATCATTTTTTTTAAAGTTTCTCAGAAAGAAATATCTAAAGATTAATACTTCATTTTCAGAGAATTTTGATTTTCTTTTAAAGTTCTAAAAAATTTCATAAAATTGAAAAAAATAAAAAGCAAGAAGAAAAGGATAAAAACATACACAATTAAAGGTTCACTGAGATATTTTTGGAATTTTCATATCGAGAATCCAAAACGGACTGTTTCTTATTTCTCTTCAATTGGATTCACCCAGTACTCATACCTCAGTGGAACCAAAAGAAACTTAAACAAAGAACAATTAAACAAAACAATGACCCTTAAGTTAAAAAAAACAAACCATCAAAATACAAATTAAGAATAGATTTAGGAAGTGTGAAACAGTCTGTTTTGGATTCGCTGTATGAAAATTCAAAAATAGCTCAGTGAACCTTGAATTAAGCGTGTTTTTATCCTTTTTTTCCTTGTTATATGCAGTGCATATAACAAGAATGCGCATTATCATCATGCACTTTACATTTTGCTATTATGTGTATGTTTCCTGCACAAATTAATCCTTTTATAAGCTAAGCGTTGAGCTAGCAGGGATTAATTTATTGTCCTTTTATTCTTAATTTGTGTTTTGATGTTTTTTTAACTTAAGGGTCATTGTTTTGTTTATTTGTCCTCTTTTTGTCTCTTTTGGTTCCACTGAGGTACGAGTACTGGGAGAATCCAACTCACGAGAGCTAGAAAGCTCGAAACAGTCTGTTTTGGATTTCCGGTATGAAAATTTCAAAAACAGCTCTCGTTGAACCTTTAATTATGTGTGTTTTATCCTTTTTTTCTTATTATATATTCATCATGCAAGTTAATTTTGCTATTATTGAAAAAATAAAATAAAATAAACAAATCTGTTATATTGTAAGTACTATAAAAACAAAAAGACAATATGAAATGTAATTTTTTAGTAACAAAGCAAAAAAAAATTTTAATTATGATTTTTTTTTTCAACTTCTATTAAAAATTCAAAATATGTCTTTTAAATTAGATGCAACATAAAATTGTATGTATTAATGATTGTTATATTAGAAACCAGTTATAAACCATTCTTTGTTTAGCAAGCAGAACAACGATATTACTACAGCAATGGAAAACAAACATTAATTTTAAATGTGTTAAAAAACATATTTGGAATCATAAAGTCATTAGATGGTAAAGAATTGTTAATTTATGATGTCATATACCTTTTAAATTTGAATTTTTTAATTGAAAGAAAATTAATTATTTACAAATACAAATATTTCTTGAAACTGTTTAAGAAGTCAAAAATTAATTTCCAATTTTATTAAACACCGAAGATATATTTTTAAGGAATCCAAACTTCAGCACTCTGCACAGGGATTTTGTCAAAAAACATGAAAAGAAAAATTAATGTATATGCATTAGTATCTGAATAACTATTATTTCATCTGGCCATTATTAAAGAGTCTTAGATAAGATTCTCCTTTTAAATTTGGTTTAAGACTTGAGGGCGTCTCCTGACAGAAAACAACTACTTTAGTTTTCATCTAATCAATCTTCTTCTAGTAATGCTGAGTTTATAACAAGAAAGATAATACAGGTTATAAACAGGAATGGTACAATGTGCCCTTTACAATGTTTAGCCAAAGAGTTCATGATAGTGGCTGGTTATTGCCATCAGGGATGGTTAACACTACATAATGTTTCTGGAAATGCCAAGGTTAATGCTGCCGCATCTTCTAGGGATTTCAGTACAGTATACCCGAGAGAACATTCAGGAACTGTTATACTGTACTGAAATTCCTAGACTAAACGCTGAAAATGTCTACATCCACTGAGACAAGGCCTCATCTCACACAGAAAAATCAACAGTGATCTACATGAATCAAATGGCTAAAAAAAAAAAAAAAACCGGGAATTCAGGCTAATTATGTACAGTTCCATACCTATGCATCGCCTATGGATTTCTGCTTATTCAAAATGGCTCTTGAAAAGAGACAACCTAGAATGTTGATAACTCTGGAAAGCCTGCCATGAGGAATGGGACAAAAATACCATTAATAACATTTGAATGCTGCCTCCTCCAATAAAGACAATCAAAAGCCTCAATAGAATAGCAAGCAAATGCAACACAATCACTGGCATTTGGGAGGCTTCTCATGACAACTGAGTGTTGGCTAAATCATTCTTATAAACCTGGGCCAAAATAGTTGCATACATTTAGCTGGTGGATATTTGACAGTTAAATTTACAATTCTCTACCAAACTGACCCCTAAGTATTTAATAAAGACAAAAAAAAAAACAAAAAACTATTTGCATCATTTATTCTTAATTTACCTATAGAAACAGAAAGTAACAATTTAAAGTAAATTTAAGTTTTACCTTGCTGAGCTTCAATTACTGCTGGTTCCACCTGTGCTAAATCAGCCATAACACTTAGTTGTTTATCAGCTATGGCTTCTGTTTGTTTCTAGAAAATATAGAATATTTCCTTATTAACTTAAGTTGAAAAATATATGAAGCAGCTGAAATTTAAAAAAATGACTTTAAACATAGATTAGACATGATTAATAATGGAACGACAAATTACTTTTGTAATTTTGATCTTTTTCACTATTTTTGGCTGCAGTTATTAACAGTGAAGGACAATAGTCAGGATAAACTCAATTAAGATTTAAAAAAGTGAGTCATTCTACATCCTCATGCAGAGCTGATTAATTATTCAAAAAGCTAACAGTAACAGTTTATCAGAATCTATATTCCAAGAATCGCTTTTCTTTTTAATCAAAAACAAAACTTAAAAATAAGTCGCGGAAGTTTTTATCTTAATAGTCTGAATATCTTGGCAGTGTTTTAATCTTGCTCACAATTTCCCATCTATTCTAGGTCAAAACTGGAGAAATGTTCAATTCAGAAGTTCCTTGCTCAGACATATTTCTGCCAAATGCCCTACTAGCAAACACTAATAGAGCTGCCTTTTTTAAGAGGCAATCTCTTTAAAAAAAATATATGATAATGTCCTCTATTCAGTGATGTAACTTGCTGACAATGCCCTTTACAAATACAGGGGGTGGGAGTAAAATAAGCAATATGTTTGGTTTAATTATAAACATATGTGTTGTCTCATAATTAAAATACCATTTATAACTATAAAATCTTTGTATTTACTATTTTGTCATGCCACTGCATAATAAAAGAGTTAACATGGTGAACAGGACAAAATAAAATTTTTTCCACATATTATAAAAAAAAAAAAAAACATTTACTTCTACATTTTCATTTCTATAGTAAACCATATGTACTGCAGTAACTGAAAACTACTGTTAAAACACCATGTAAAAATAGGTCATTCCCTGTTGAATCAATCAAATCTGAAATGCTAAATGCTATAAAAGTCTCTCAATGTTTTTTTTTTTTTTTTTAGATGTTATGGTTTTGGAGAGATAAAATCATTCACAGTTTCAGATTTTCAAAAACATTAAGTACCATATTTGCTGATGTATAACACACACCCTAATTTTAAGAAGAAGATTGAGTAAAAAAACTTAAAATTTAAAATAAAAGTAGCATACACATTTAATACACAAGTAGAATTTAAGTCCTAAATTTTAGGACAGGACTTAAATGTGTGTTATAGGACGATAAATATGGTATATATAAACAAGCTTACAGAAACTATGAAAACATCACTGAAAAATTAATGTCTTCACCCCCCCCCCTCCCCGGTTTAAGTAAACAGAACATCAAAGGATTTTATGGAATAACAACAGTACTAGATTTTTGATTGAATTTTATCATATTTACCATCAGTGCTGCCTGGATTTCCTGAGACTGCACTTTCTTTTTCTCTGCTTCTTGTTGGTCTTTTACCATTTGCTTCAATTTAGCATTGGCAGCTTCATTCTTAGCGTGTAGTTCCTGACTCTTCAAAGCCAAACTCTTCTGCAGTTCTTCTACTTGTTCCACTGTCTCTTGAATTTTTTGCAAGCCGACATTTAAGTGAAGTTGCTGTTCTTCTAAATCTGATCTTTTCTCATTGAACAGTTTTACCTTAGGAAGATAAATTACAATTAGCAATTAAGTAATAACATCAAATAAGCTAAACACAACCTATGGAAAATGTTTAAATGTTCTTGTAAAATTGATACAGTTTATTCTTTCTGATATATAACTCAATACCTTAATCCAATTGAATGGCAACAACCATATAATATATATAATAGGCTACATAAAATCATTTCAATTATTTTTCACAAATATCAGTTTTTATACAATAAGTTCCCCCCCCCCCATCCCCCTAATTTATGTAAAACAATTCAAATTTGATTATATACAGAAGCACCTCAGTACTGATTTCACAATCTGTCTAAACCAAGAGTAGACACAGAAAGGAATTAAGCACTGAGGATTTTTAAAAATAAATCAATGCAATATCTCAATTATGTAACTAGAACCATACTTTACAGTCAGAGGCAGTAAACTGAAATTACTAGTAACAGTAATCTTTTACTTATTACTATTTAGTGAATCTTATTGCTGCTTTAATATTAAAAGCTTTATAATAGAAGAACAATTAATTAAAAAGAAAAATAATGTCTTCCCGTCAATTCTACTACAGCTAAAGTGGTGTTCTGACATTTTTCTGATGTTCTGTATCATACTTCACAATTTTAATACTGTCATTAAAAATCATAATTAATGTCACTCATTGCAGTTAGCAATGTAAGTTTTGCAGTTAGATGGAATGCAATAATTCTCCCTTCCACTTAATTTATGTCTAAAATTTAAATTTCATTACATACAGCACATTAGTACTGATTTCATACATCCTAAAGCCAAGAAATGCTTAATGTCAGTCACACCTTTCTTCTTAACATGGAAGAAAATGCATTTCTACCTCACAATGCTATTCAATTATAGTTATTATTATGTATCATCTAAACTATGTTATCAGATCTGAGAAAAACAAAAATGATGTACAGAGTGGAAAACTACGAATTTCCAAAATGAAATTATTTGTGAATATTACAATTTTCACAATTGTAAGATTCAGAAGAATTCTAACTTAAGATTTACAGTCACACTGAAATTCATTTTTAGTTAATAAATATTGTAAAGAATTGATCTCTGATTTATCAAAACTCCTCCATTTCCGTAATAATTCTGGTGTTTTTTTCTTTTAGAACAAGGAATAGCTTTACATGAATTGTAATATCATTTATATTAATGTATCTATGGAAAACTTGATTTATGATAGTTCCTGAGGACTCAATTAAGTTTTAGGGATTGCCAATATCATTTTGATTATTACAATGTACTTAAAATATTACTTTGTACAATTAGTAGTTTGTATCTAATAAAAATTTACAAGTATTTTCAATTAAAACCTGTCAAATAATTATAAAATAGATGGAAAAACTTAGCTCAATAAATTGCAGACATAACAATAAACAATATCAAAGAAAACAAGTATGAAAAATATCTTACGTACTGCAAGCAATTTATTGAATTAAAACTCTTTAATGTCAAAAAAAAAAAAAAAATGATTAAGAGATTCTGTTAAATTAACAACAACTAAAAAAAACAATTATTTAAAAAAACAACAACTTTATAACCAGAAATTAACATTATTTATAAAGAAATTCATTAGAAAAAGTAAATTATCATGCAACTCTCAAAATCATAACGATTGATAAAAAAAAAAAAACTTACATAATGATTGATAAAATCCAGATAATGCCTTGGTGTAATGGCCATAGTTCGCCCACCACGTTTAGCAAGTCTTGTATTAGCCTTGTGAAGTGTCTGATGAACATAGACAAATGCATTTACAATGGCATCCCTGTGACCAGGAGGTGAAGGCAGACCATCGTATGCCACTGGGAAGAAATCAGGTGCTCGATACTACAAAAATTTAGTTGTTGTTTTTATTATTATTTTTTTTACAATTTACATGTAACAATAAAAACACAAATCTTATTAAGTTTAGTTTCTAACTGAAATATTAAAATTGTGCCACTTTCTTATTTATTATAAATAGCATTAGACTTATTGCAACAACTGAATTAAAAAAATATTAATATTTATTTAAAGAAACTTATAGCGTTTAAGAAATATCTAGTTAATACCTAATAATGTGTTGATTTTTGAAAAATATTTCAATGTTTAATTTAAATAAGGCTGGTTATACTTCTTTGAAATGAAAACTTACATTTCCTCTTTCAAGATCTAATTTGGATGTAAATTCCCGTCCAACATGGAATAAAGCACCATCAGACCAGTCTCCAAACCAATTCAAAACACATCTGTCAGAAGGAAAAAAGATATATTAGTCTTCAAATTCAATAAAATATTAAGTATCTATACAAAATGTTCAATGCTGTCAGCAAACATTACTCAAATTCAATACTCTACATGTTTGATAAAATGATGTTTTATGCATTTTTTCGTGTGGAGTGCGAGTCATATTCAACATCATCAAAAATACAGCAATTGAGAAATGTGATTGCTAAACAAACTATATGCTGCCATCCACGTTTGGTAAACAAAACCAAAATGGAAATTGTTCAAATGGAAGAGTAAAGAAGTGAGCCCACAGTTAGCCAAATACTAGGACTTCACGATAAAAGCATCTTCATGTTAAGCATTGTCATTAAAAAAACAAACAAACAGGCAGCCATTTTCCTGAATAAAGAAGCATTGATTCAGATTACAAATTTTTTTATCTCAACACCCTTCATGCTTTGTACACTGAACTTTTCTACCAAATCATGTTACTCGATTTTTATTTATGTCTACCATTTTTTTTTTGCTGTATCTTTAGCAGTGAAATTTGTCACTACATATAATTTCTTAACAGAATTTGAACAGAATTCAGAGGCCACAAATTATTCTGATAGTTAATGCCATTCAAAAGAGTTTAAATCCAACTACTATCCATGTTCATTCAGTTTCGGGTAATTTTTACTAGAATCTTCAAATCTCGGATACTATATAATATCTTATTAAATGTAAAATCTACGTTATTAATTGCAACTAATCATTAAAACATATTAAAAGTTCATATCATAATGTATTTTTTTTAAAAATGATCTGAAGAAAGTACAGTGGAAACTTCAACTGAAGTAAAATCTTAAGATTATTGAAAAATACACCTATTTTTGACTATAGGCTACAAGTTTGTTTTTTTATTTTTTTTCCCTAATAACTTCATAATTAGCAAACAACAGATTTTGATTTAAATAATACCTAAGTTTGATGACTGCTAATATTATGTGGAAAAAAATATAATAATTGTAATTCTAAAATTCTGAAGGCTAATACATAATCTCTTAGATTACCTGTTGAAAAGAGCTGGGGAAGTGGCAGCTCTATCTTTCAATCCTTCGGAAGATGGATTCATGGTAAAGACAACGTGGAGATTTCTCATAACCTATTTGAGTAATAAAAATACATTTTTTTTTTTAATAAAGTCAAAACAATTTTTTTGAGAAAACAAAAAAAAAATAGAAAAAAAATATAAGAATTTATTTATACCTGCTGGGCAAACCATTTATATAATTCTTCATTGGAATCCAGCATTAATCCTTCACGCTGTGAACCTTCTTTACACTGAGTCATTAGAGTAGTATATTCATCACCTTCGAACAATCCAGGAACTTCACCATTGGCAAGTAAAGTGTTCATTCTTTCAAGGAAGCTGGAATCCAACACATTGGATTCATCCAAGATAAAGCAAATCTTTTCATCCTGAAAAATGAGCAAAAGAGTATAATAAAGCTTCAAAAAAAACTTCTTTTTTTTTTTTTTTAATGAATAATTAGAATAAAATTAAGAAGCTTTAATAAAATGAAAAGTTCGCAGATACTTCCTTTTCATCTTATGATAATTTATTATTAGCCTTACTTTCCTAAAGAAATTTCAGATTCCTGAGGCGAAATTTGTACACAACAGCAAAATAATCCCCATAGAAAAAGCATTAGGATTGAAGCATTTCACTTTCATTATCAGCAAACAATGAATTTCTATTGATGTCTAACAATGGTTGAATACATGATAATTCATTTTAAATTCTGACATATTTTGAGCTGATCATTTTATCAATCATTCAATCATATGCATCAGAGGAAAAAAAAGTTACAAAAAAAAAAAAAAAAGGTTTTAAAATGCAGTTTTAATTTTAAACAATTTAACCTAGATGTTAAGCAAATATTGGCATATTTTTCGACAGAAGATGAGAAATAACCAAATAACAACAACATTACATTTATAAAAAAAAAATAATTATTATTGCAAATTTTTACCAGGAAGAAACAAAGATCTTATAACTTCCAACGATGCTTTGCTTTGCTATTTTTTCTTGCATTGGATTACGAACAATACTCACAATATGGTATGGGTATTGTAGATACCTACAATGCTTTATTTCAGAAAATGTTGGAATATAATAAAAAACAATTTCATAAATCTGACAAAAGTTAAAGTCTTTAAATTAAATGTTAAACTTAAATTTAAAGATATGAAACAAAGCAAGACAAAATGTTTCTAAAAATGTATATTGTAAATATTGCTTGAATAAATCTTCAAATTTTTTTATGAAGAATTAAATTAACTGAAGGTTTAATTTTATGGAAACAACAATTCATAATGACTTTGATTTACTTCAAATCTATCTATAGACCACAGGATGAAAAACCATTAACAGTTGTTGCCATTAATAACCCATTAATGTCACAGTACCTTAAAAATTTGAAACTTTGTTTGAAGAAGAATGAAAGGAAATTTAAAATGATTTTGATATAAACATTAGGATCTCATAAGGGAACCTTACAAAGTGGAAAATCAGGTCCACGTATGATTTTTGAAGAAATGGTTGGGGTTGTTGAAGGAAAGGTACATGTGTAGTTGGATTCAAAGTAGGTGCGAGATACAGATGTAAGAATGTCAATTTTTATGCCAGGATTCGAAAGGATGCATAAGATATGATGACGCAAAGTTACAATAGCAAATGTATTGAAAAGTACATGTATCATGTGAAACTGTAACAAATACCAATCAAACACGACAAATGTCTAATGAAACGACAGTATGGTCATAACAGAATGAGTGGTAACAGTGGACACATCTTTCAACAAGAATGTGAACGACAGCTTTGGGAT
>JAFIDM010012231.1:77540364-77590458 GCA_023159025.1 Thereuonema tuberculata
TGTGTGTGTGTGTGTGTGTGTGTGCAAGGTGTTTTTTTAAAGATAACAAACAAACATCAGTGACAGGTTCTACAAAAACAAATCAGTAAAAAATATCTAATAAACAGAGTTGGAAATGCATCGTTTTCTAAATATCAAATGTGAACATAGGGACTATTTGATAAAATGGAAGGTGAAACAATGTGTTATGTAATTGTTTTGTTTGTTTCAACATAGGGGCAGTATCCATGCTCCCTAATGGGTAGTCATTGTTACAAGTTTTCACTAAAGCTTATTGTAAATGTGCTTGGAATCTGTTATTTAAAATCCAAAGAATAAAGGAGCTTTCATTCATTTTTTTCATATGCAGGTAGTTGCATAACTGTTAGCAGTATGACCTTATATTCATTTTCTGAAATGGCAGACATGCATTTGATATATGGACTGACTCATGGAAATGGGCATGAAGCATGTCAGCTGTAACAAGAACATTTCCCAGGTAGGCACATACCTCACCACACATTTGCTGCTGTAGTTTGATGCCCCAGAGAGAGGGAGTAAATTTGAGCCTCAGTGCAAGGCCCAAAAGTGTTCAACGTCCAAAAATCTAATTCCTGACATGGTAGCTACTGATCCAGAAATAAATAGTAGGGCAAAAGCAAGAACAGAAGAGATTTTGCAATAGAATGGTTTGGAAGGTATTTCGTGAGGAGCTACTGTTCCCCTATTATCTTTAATGGATCCAAAGGTTAGTTGCTGAAGATTTTATTTTTAAGGCTGCACTTCTGTCATTCATTTCTTGCTAACTATGTGGTTACTATTAATTTTGCATCTCTAATTTTATTCCTTGCTGAAGCTTCAATTTCCAGAAATGCTATTATGAATTCTCATACTGTGCATTTATGGGCACAAGAAAACCCACATGGAACCGTCCATAAAAAAAAAAAAAAAAGAAAGCTTTCTTTAAATGTGTGGGTCAGTAATTCGGATGATCGTCTAATTGGTTCTTATGTCCTCTGTTAAGTGTATCTTGATTTCCTTCAAAGACGTTTCCAACAAAACAGATGGTGAAAGACATTAATCTTGAAATAGGAGGTTTAAGCATAACAGAGCCCCAGTCTATTTTCATCAAGAAGTCAGTGTTTTCCTCAACTACTATCTTTCCACAATGCTGGATTGGTCTGGATGGTCCCCAGATTCTAGATCAGCGTTTCTCAACCACTGGTCTGCGATAAAAAAAAATTGGTCCGCAGACATCTTACAGAAATTTAATATCCTGTTTTATACTTATTTGTTTGAAGACGACTAATCTGTCCTCCTTTTTGATATTTGAAGAGTAATCCTTTTTTTTTTTTGGTTGTACAGATAGGTTTATAATGTTATTTTTTTTTTTGGTTGTAAAAAAAAATAAAATAATGTTTTCAAAGGTCCGCGTTGAAAAAAATAGATACTTTATTGGTCCGCGGTACGTTTTCAATTGAGCAACACTGCTCTAGATTTGTATCTTTGGGACCACACGAAAAACATTGTTTATCAATCAGATTGTCTACGATTACACAGCTGGAAAAAGTTAGATAACGGTTTTCAGCGAATTCAGAACATACCAGGAGTTTGTCAGTGGATTAGATATTCATTCTCTCAATGCTTGAATGTCTGTATCGAGGCAATTATGGATATTTCAAACATTTACTTTGATATCTATTGTTGGTGTAGACTTCACTAAACACTTCTGTTTTAGTTTTGTTTAGTTGTTCAGTGTACTTGTTTGTACACTGCCTATGTTCAATTCATATGTGCAAAAAAAAAAAAAAAAAGAATGTATTCTGTGTAATTTTTGGAACATTATACACAAAAAGCATGTAAATAGTATCATTACTGGACTTATCGGTTGCATATAATATTATGTGCACATTATATCTAATGTAATTAATTCATATATGATGCAGTTCCAATCCCACATTTATTGAACATATTTTACTGATGTTTTTTTTCTTTGTAGAACCTGTCACTGATGTTTATTACTATCTTAAACAACACCCTGTATAAATACATATAAGTATTAGGTTTCATTTAGATTTTACAACAATATATATTTCTACGAGCATCATATTGTTTTGAAAATATCTGGGATTACAAAATAATACCAGTAACAAACTTACTTGAAAATCAAAGGTTTCATCACAATTGAAGACGAGAACAAATCTGCCTAACTGATGACCTAGAGCTTTCACAGATTCTGTTTTTCCAGTGCCAGCAGGTCCTATATTAAAATGAAAATATTAAAACAATTATTTTTAATAGTAAAAAGGTTTCTTTTATAACAATTGAGAACATAATATTTTCAAAAACAATTTTCCAAAAAATACTGTATTTCTTTTGTAAATTTATTCCTTAATTTAAACACCACTTGAGCTCTATACATTATAAATTCATGCTGAATTCTAAAAACACTATCTTTTTCCCAAAGAAAAAGAACAACAGAAAATTTTACAATAAAATAAACAGTACGCTATGCCAGATTTTTATTTTAAACTTATGAAAAGGAGAAATCTCTAAAATTAAAAATATTAAAGTATATACAAAATAATAGCCACAAAGCAGTAAATCCAAAGATTCTAAGAACAAACATCATTTACATTTTTTTTGTAATATTTCTTTTTAAACTATGCAATATTATTTAATTTACTATCATGTTTCTTCATTTTCAAATCTTTCCCATTTATCTTTTGTGAAAATGGAAAAATTTAATGAGTTTTTCAGAGAATGTTATTAGTTTGGAATACTATCTGCTAAACAATGCTAGTTCACACTTGCTAGATCATAGATTTTATTGGGTTTAGTTTATCATGATTATAATAACTAATGCAGTTTTGATTCTCTATTATTATATCTTTCTCCTTATTTCTTCTCAATATAATGATTTGTTCCTGATCAAAATGTGATACAAATGAAAATTCATTGAAATAGTAACATCACATTAAGTTTGTCTTTTTTTTAATCACATGTATATGTATTACAGGTTTGATCTTTTATAGAATGGCCCCACTTTTCAATGCACTGGTAGGACACTTTTCAATTACGTCCATGGATGTGGAATATGGAACTTGCATCATTTATTTGGCTTTTTCTTTTATTTAGCATTTCAAGAATATTAAGGAATATAAAATTCGTTGAAATTCTAGTTGAAAAAATATCCTTGAGATATTTTTGTCTTTACAAATGATAGGAAATGAAAATTAGTCTGTTAAAAGATAACGAAGTCCATGGTATGATTGATTATTCAAAATTTGTTTTTCATGGAGAACATAGAATATAATAAGATTTAGTGAAAGAAATCAAAGTTATTTACCAAATGGAGAGCCACCAAGTCTGGCTTCAAGGGCTTGAGTCATGGTGAGATAGCAACGATCAGTAAGTGGTGTTTGAACTAATTTATCTTGAACTCCTAAATATTCAAATCCATAGTTGAATTTTGCATTAGCCATGTGAATGGACAACTGTTGAAGAACATCTGTTTGTTTAGGATCAAAGTAGAAGCGCATCTGACACAACCAATCAAATGACTTTGGACTGTTTACTTGATTTTTAATCAGCATTCGAGTTACATCTCTCTTATGGACAAACTCGGTAATCTAAAAAAATATATATATATACATAAATAATATTGCGTGTTGTAACCAATTTTTTCTAATTATTGTTTTAAAAAGATGCAATTGAGAATATAATTCCCATCAATAAAAAATTAATTATTTTAATAAGCAAAGGATTATCAAATATAAAAACCAGAAATACCTAATAAACAAAAAGCTATTTAATAATATTATAGCAAAATAAAAATTAAAATTTTTGTACTACGATACAATGTTCAATCAATATTAAATTACAGTGTTTAATCTCAATGTGATGAAATTACCAGATGCTCCAGCTTCTTTCTTCGTACTGCAGGTTGTTCTTGCAAGACTGAATCAGCAAGGACATTTAACGTAGCTTGAACCTGATCCAGTACTTCTTCCAAAGGTTTCATGTTGTTATTTCCAGAATTGGCAATTTGTTGAAGTGAATTTTCTACATCCTCAGACCAAGAAATCTGGGCTGCCAAAACAACTATTTGAGCCTAATTTAATAGAAATTAGACAATTTTTAAACAACAGTAAAATAAAAGCAATAATATTACTTCATACATTAGAAAAATATATTATTTTATTGAAATATATTACAAGCATAAGAAAGATATTGTTTTCCTTTATATTTTTCTACCTACTGATTCCTAAATAAATTTGATGAAGTTATTTTTAAAACAATATTTTTTTTCTACCTCTAGAACATTCATCAGATTTTTTGATGGTTTGAGAAGACCTCAAAAATTACAAAATTGTAATTTGAAAATAAATTTAAATATGTATTAATATATATTACAAACTTTCAAGTAGTTTACCTGGTATTTGTCAACCCACTGCATGTAATTTAATGAATTGATTTGCCCATGTTTGAACTGCTGGACATCAGATACTGCAGTAGCAAGGAGACAAGCAAGGGTAATACGCATTTCTTTTTCAACCATCGACAGCCATTCGTTAATTTTGGGATGATCAATTGTAGAAATAGGATTAAAGAATTTCACCTAAAAAAATGAGGAAATTAGAAATTGCATAACAGTGGATATTGTTAGAATAAGTATAATTTTAATTTATTTTTAAAAAATTTAAAAAGATATAAAGATAAAATTATTAGTCACAGGGAAACGGTGAAAACAACACTTCAATTCATTCATACATCCCTTCTCAAACTGAGTATGAATGGATGACATAAAATGCAGAAATTAAACTGTACTTCATTTAGATCATTTCACAGTGGTGGTGGTATACACATTTGTATACAAGTTTGTAAGAATGATTCTCAAGCCAGTCAATAATATTACAACATCAAAACCCTATTAAAGGTGGATCAGCATATCCACTAAATATCACAACTTGGAACATGCACCATTCCTTTAGCTTACAGAAATACAGATGTTCCGTTTTTATTCCCAAGATTTCATTCTTGTATGAATATAGTTGAAATCATATTTTCAAATGAAAGAAATGGGAAATATAAGCTTCTTGCACCTTATGTAATGTGACAATTTTAAAAGGTTTTCGGTGAAAGTAATCAAACAAATGCAATATTCATATTGCAAAAGAATATATCAATAGTAATAAAATTGCCAACAACTTCAGTACAGTTGCTCCAAAATTCATTATCTTAACCCCCGACTTCTGCCACTGTATTTTAAATTTTTGTGGACAATTATTAGTTGGTTAATGATGCAAGCTTTCTTTCCGTTAGGTCAGTGACAGTGCAACAATGACTAACAATAATTAGAATTCATTTTCATGGTTATCTACATAAAGAAAGCTTGCATCAATGTCATTGGTTCATAGAAATCTGAATGGTGTGTAAATGTAACAAATTCTACACATATAAGTACTGGTAGGTATAATCCAAGGAGACCCATGGTGGCCAGTAGGAATGCTGATGAAAGGATTCCAATGTTTCTTGATACAAGTCTAGGTTGAAATTAGGTGATCATTCATCATTCATAACTCCCAGAATCATGAAACCCAGTCTTCATTTTACAGAAGCCTTAGATGGACTCAAGGACTCATTTAGAGAAGAATTCATTTGGGGAAAATCCTCTACCAGGGATCAACCCTTCCACCTGCAATCTAGTGTCACTTGGCAGTCAGATTCACAACAAATCAACATAACTGCCACCAATTCCTTGAAGTAATAGTATGAGATAAAATCAGTTACCAATGGCTCTGATATCTGATCCTCCTTTTGTTTTGATACATATAAACTAATTTTTGGAGTAATTCATAAAATCATGTTACAAATTTTGATATAAGAATCGTTTTTTAAAATTTCATTTCTTCTTCGAAATGTTTTATTTTTTACTTCTGAATTAAATGAGAATTAATAAATTTTTTTCCAATTTGTCTTTTCATTTATTAGGATGGGGAACAATTACCATATTGAGCTAAAATTATTTCCTGAGAGAAATCAACACAATGATAATGTCGTTTCTAAATAGAAGAAATTTGTGCTGAAACTTTCACTTTTGGCCATGCCTCCAAAAGTGGTTGTGACGTCAGAGTTCCCCAACTTTGACAGTGAGTTCAGGCGTTCAACCTGCATCTTATACAACACTTCAGCATTACTTTGTTCAATTGGCGTTTGTGAAACTTTCAGAAGTTAAAAGATATTATAAATATTATATTGTGCCACTGTACAAAAAATACAAACGTGTTTTTGCCAGACTAAATTTTTATTTCTATGCCGAAGAAAGCAGAAAGAAGATAGACTCTGCTCGCCGAAAAATCTGTTGTTTTGTCTATCAAAATCACTTTAATGTATCGCAAAATAACTTATATTTCTTATAAATGTGCATGCTATTAAATAATAATAAAATAATTATTTTTTAAGATTGACAGTTTGGTGACTGCATTAGGTAGAATTCGGAATTATTTAAATCGTTCTCTGATATGGCTGAAACTATTATCAGTATGGTTTTAAAATCAAATAAATACTCAAACATTTATGAATATTTTTTCCTCATTGCTATAAAATACGCTAAAAAAAGCTTAAAAATACTCAATGATAAGCGCAGCAAAAAATAATATTGAAAATTGCTGTTGCAGAGTATCCACCATTTACATTTTCGATAATTAGAGAAAAGATTCTTTATATCGATAAGCTTTAAAGTTATATTTTCTTATTAAATTATTTTAAAAATAACTCTAAAATCTTTTACTTTTTGCAGTGTTTTGATAATGGTGAAATAAATTTTTTTTAGCAATTTGATTTAATTTGTAAGCTTTTAATCTATTTAATGTATTTTTTTCTTTTAATTGATAAACTGATAAAATTAAGTAATTTTTATTTTGAAGTAAGAAATTCAAAAAAGGTTTTTTTATTTCTCTCAATTTTGTTTACTAAATTAGAAGTGATTTCCTTTTGAAGTATAAAAATGTATTTGCATTTGCTTCTGATTTGCGCGATTCAGACGAGACCTTCGAAGGTTGTGTTGCAAACATGGAGCATGGAGTCGGACGATCAAGAAAAATGATGTCAGACCAATCACAGAGCGTTTTTCATTTTGATGATGTCAGGGCAACATTACTGTCTTTTCGAAGGCCGATTTCTTGAAAAATACTTAAAATTGAGCCGAGATTTTTAGGTTGGCAAACTTTTGAATGTAGATTAATGGAAATATAAGGTCAAATGTGATTTTTATTTAAGAGAATCGTTTCCCGTTACCAGAAATGAAAATACATATTTCAAAGTGACAATAATGATTAAATCTCAACAGCTATGCTGAAATACTATACATTAATATATATTTTACCTCTTCTCCCTCTCGAGAGGCAATGCCTGTAACTACGGTATTGTCCTCATTCAGAACAATAGAAGCAACACCAGCAAACATCTTTTTGAAATGCTTTTGAAGACGAGCAACATTCTTGCTGTTTCCAATAATTTCTAACAAATCTTCATCACCAACAAAGTAAAATCTAAGAAAGAACAATAAAATAAATTTACTTCATTATAAATTGGGAAAAAAGAAACAAAACTGAAGTTAATTATGAAAGCTATTAGTTAAGTTTTGAATTCATTACTTAATTTGAATACTTCGATATATCAGTACACTATGACTTAACTAAAAATGAAACTAAGCTTATATGATTTTTAAAAAAGTTATAAGAAACATTACATATTGACTGATTTCTTACGCAAATAGGAAAATCTACTTTGGGATGAACATGATCTTCTGTTTCCTAGTTCAGTGTAAGGATATGGGATCCTCAACTAATTAAGGCTTAATACATGACAAAAAGTAGTAAATAAGTGAAGAAGAATTGGTGGAATTTTTGAAGAGGAAACAGAGAACAAACTGAAAATTTATTTCTACTATTCATATGACTAAACTTTAATATCCAGAATTTCAGGGTTGCCCGATGTATATAATGTAATTCATAAATCCTAGTTTAAATCAATTTTCTCTTAAATTGTATTCCATCCTTAAAAAAAAAAGCTTCACTGTGCTTACATAATTCGTTTTCTGATATGAAACAGCATTTTTTTTTATTATATTTATTCTAATGCATTTGATTAATAACAAATTTGAATTAATTCATCAAGCAATATGTCTCGTTTTAAAAGCTTCATTTCTATAGTACTTGCACTACTGTTAGTGGTAACTGTTAAAGAATGTATCATCTTTTTTGTTTTTTGTCAAGTTTAATTGAAAATTAATCCAAAAATTTAAAAAGCTAAAGTGAAAGCTGAAATTTCTATTCATTTTTATTCTTCATAGAAACAAACTATACTGATTCAAGCCAAATGAAAAAAACTAGAACTTTATTTTATACACTCAGCAGCCACTTTTACTAGAAACATCTTATTGGGTGGTTGTCTGCTGCTGTATAACAAGTAAGGTAATGTCAAGAAATTTATGCATTTCAAGATCTCACTATTCATGCACTGTTATTATTTGTTTATTTATGGGTCCTTTTGTAACTAATACAATTCTTGATGAGTTCACTGAATGTGGAAGAAAATATGAATTAGCTGTTTTTGTAAGCACATTTGCTGCTAAATGCATACGCTATTCTAAGAAACCACTGGCAAAATGTCAGTATATGCAATCACACAAGGCAGATGTTTTCGAACCAATACATTTAGTAGCAACAATCATACTATGATCAAGCCACCCTATTCATATCATCCACTATGATCAATAAAACTGAATTTTTCATCCACAGCTTAAAAATGTTAAGAACAACCTGTTTTTATAAACAAGATGACGTATCTAAAAAAGCAGCCACTGAAAAGATGTATCTTTACTTGTTTCTTCAAAATTCTTAGTTTTCATACTTTATTGAATTAAATTATTCAAAATCTAATAAAATATAAAGAAATAATTTTTAAGAATTAACTAAAAAGATCAACAAAACAACATATATGTTTGTTTAAACAAAACAACGTATATATGTTGTTGTTTTTTTGTTTGTTTAAGCAAAACAACGTATGTATGTTGTTGTTTTTTAATTGTTTAAAATTAAAAAAACATGAACGATATTAATTTCATCCAAACCTGGGGAATGATGATCTTTCTCTTTCCAAATATTCTCCAAGAGCCTTCTGGATTTTTCCTAGGAAATCTGCTAGTCTTTCCAAGGAGCGTTGGACACCAGGTATATTCAGAACATCCATAACCATTGGAGATTTTGACACTTTCTTCATGAGGGTTAAAAACTCTGTGCTAATGCTAAAGTAAGAAAGTAAAATTATCAGCTCTAAGACAATTAGAAATAATGAATATGAAAATCTTAAAATTGCTTCAATACAAAAACCTCATTACCTATGAAAGCGAGATGTTTCAACAGGCAGCAGTGCTTTAATATCAGCACTACCAGAAAAAATTCCTTCTAGGTAAACCCATCTTCTTTGAACATCAATCCACACATCAAATAATGCATTAATGCGATTCAGCTTTTCTTCCCAAGTGAGAGCTTCCTCCTCAAATACCTAATGATGTAAGTCACAAATAAATATTTCATAGAAATGAAATGATTTTCAGCATTTTTCAGTAAATTATTTCAAGCTAAAAACAGTATCAATAAAACAATAGAGGTTTACATTATTTAATTTTCATTAAGAGAAACCTCTATTGTTTTACATTATTTAATTTTCATTAAGAGGCCTATATTATTTAATACCTAAATCCTAAAATTTTCTTTAGCTTGATATTAAGTTTATCACAGAAGAAGTAATTAAGTCAAACTGTCTATCTTAAAATTGTTGTTTTAAGAGGAAAAAATATTTACTTACTTTATAGTAGGGAGATAATTTCATTGCTGCAACAGAATTAATGTGCTCCTTGACTTTGTTGAAAAGATCATCCCAGCCTCGGATGAGGCGGCATTTATTCTGATAGTTAATAAGATCCAATTCATAATTCTGCCAAGCTTCACGAACCTATTAAAATCATTATACACTTAATCTTACAGAAGAAACTGCAAAACTGGATTTACTGTCAAAACAACAATGATTATTATTAAAATGCTATCAATACTAAGCAAAACAGAAAGACATTTAAAAGAGTAACCCATGAAGTTCCTATGAACAATTTTCCCTACATTTATCTTCTAAATAAAGATTGGATTTAAGAAAAGGCAGACTATCAACAGCTAAAGCCATTACAGAAAGAGCACCTTCCAACAAATCTGTATTACACCAATCTAGAATCTTGACTGAAAGGTCCATCAAAGATCCTTATAAAACATAAAATATGATGATTTAGTAATTAAATTGTAAGTGTGTTATCAAGATTTTAAAAAGGCATTCCCCCGAAATTATTACTAATTCTTCTACTTATTATTAATTAGAAGGAAGTTGACATTCTTTACATTAATCATTAAGTAGTGTTAAAATATTTAGCGCACACATTTAACAAACAACTGAAATTTGTAAGAATTTCAAAAATGTGTGAAATTTTGACTAGTAAATTAATAGAATTTAAATGATAAATTATCTTTTTGTATCCGCATGATTTAACAATACTTTATCATTCAAAGACGAAATTAACCAATATTTATCTGGTATAAGTTACTTGCTACCTTTCATCGTGACTTCATTCAAAAGTTCACATTTTAAAATAATAGAATAAAAGAGCAAATATTAAGGGCTCAGTAAGTTTCCCATGTAACCAAATTTATAAGGAAGTGAAGGTAGATGTAATAATACATAATTAAAAATTGAGTATTTCAAGTGTTCAGTGTTTTCTCTAAACTGTCATGTTCCTATTTATTGACTAAAGTAGCATCCCTTAGTTAGACAAACTAATGTTTTTGTATAAGAAAATTTGTCTAATTCAGTTGCTGGTTATACCAAAATCTGGTTTGGGAATTCATACACTGTAGTCTATATAAATGCAGAAAACTTAAAATTTTACCTAAAGCTTTTTGTGTCTAAACTTAAAAAAAAATCACTTCTTCACATTTCACTTTTTTTCTATATTACATAGAGAAGAACTTAAGATATTCTCATAAAAGATTGAAATAAAAAAAGATAAAAAATAAATAAAAATGTATTTACAAAAATTTACCTGTTTTAAGAATTCTTCAAGTGCCATTTCACCTTGTGCAACAAGAATGATGTCTTTCACAATAGCCTCATTTCTCTGTAGATCAACATCCCAAACTTGACCGAGCAACAAGTCAGAGAGCACCCAACTTACTCGTAATTGTCTCATCAGTTGTTTCCAGTGACGTTCTTTCAATGCATCCGATTTTAGCTCCACAATCAGCATATTAACCTAGATGTATAAAAAAAATAAAAAATAAATAAATCTCGATAAATCAAAATTTTTCACCTGCCTAAAAACAAAATCTATCGTATTATAGTAATTCCATGTTTCTTCCCTTCTCTAACCATCTTTAAAATAATGCAGTTGTTGAAAAATTGTCTGCATAAATAATATACGAGACAAAAATAGAACAACAGAATGCTTAACTCAAAAGCTCCATATAATAGCAGAAACAAGGCATAGCCTTACAACCTAGGTTAAGAGACAACTTTTCCAGATTATGAAGTTATTCACAGATAAATAATCTTTTCCTAATCATGCAAATATTTCTGATGATATCATATTTTAACGGCTGAAGAGAATCTGGTCCCATTACTCACAACCACTATGTTAACATTGAGCAATCTGAAATATCATTGCTGAAGTATTTACTATCATATTTCTAACTTTTAAGCTTCTAAAGGAATTACAATGAAAACAAAATCAAACATCTTAAAATTGATGGAGTGGTTGCACTTGCATGAGTATATATGTTTCAAGTATTTCATATGTACTTCCATCACAAAACTGCACTTGTGATAGGCATGGTGTGTTGTCTCCTTGTTAGTTAATCAAAGCAAATAAATAAAAGGTTTAATTAATCAACTGATTTTCAATTGCTGATTTGCTCTGATGAATTAAATCAATAAGTTTATGTTAAGCAAATGATAAGAGAATTGAAATTTCTGCTCTCAATCTCCCCTTCCCTCTTTTCATTTTATTTTTATTTCTTAATTTCAAAAATAGTCAAATGATATAATCCTAAAGATTTACAAGCTCCTAATTAAAGCTTTAATAGCAAATTGCAGCTTCATCAACAGTATAATAGTTATTTCCCGCTGGCAAGTTCTTTTTCTTTCCTCTTAAACAGTTTCCAGTCTATGGCTAGTAAAGTTATTAGTATTAATATTGCATGAGGTGAGTGTTTAACAGTTGACTATATGTTAACAATCTCTCTCACAGAGGAAACACGAGAAGAAATGGCGCAGGGAGAAACCTAGATAATATCTCTCCAGGTAGCTTCTAAATTCTCAAAAGCCTATAAATAATTTCTCTAGGAAATAATTACAAATAATTTTTAAATGATTAAAAATGTTTAACATGCCTTTTACAATACTAAATGAGAGCCGATTACTTTGGCACTAAAAAATTAAAATAACATGTTATTTTAATTTTTATAAATTTGGGAATTTTTTAGTGCCAAAGTAGTCAGCTCTCATATAATTTTTAAATGAGTTTAGAAACTGTGAAATGGTAGCCATGAATAGTAATCAAAACAGGACACCAAATATTTTCTTCATCATTCCATATTTTTGTTTTTCTTTTTTTAATCTTTACTATCTAGCAGCTGTCTAGTGGAACGCAGATCATTAGGTTTCATCACAATCATTCTACTTCATTTCTTTATAGTTGAAATAGAGTTATAAAAATATTAATAATGAAAAAGATACTTTAATATGACTTACAACATGACAGAAAAGTAATTTATTCAATCTGTAGACTTTCAAATCAGAAGCTATGAAATTCTCTGAAATAATACATCTCTTGCATTAATTAGCTACACACAAATATCAAAACTGCAAAAAAAATCATAAAAATAAATTACCTTTGCATATCCTTGGAGTAGCTTTTTCACATATTCATACGATGCATATTGGCGAAGACGTGCTGGTAAATCTTTCAACTGATTCAACAAAGCATCGATTTGTTGGCGCAACTAAAAAAAAAAAACCAAAAACAGTATATAGTATTTAAAAAAGAAATATTTATATATAAAAAAAAAATATTTTTATTTTTATTTTATCAAAACATCTAAAAATGATCCTGTAATTACTTTTCGAGGTTGTACAGACAACCATGGCTTCTCTTTCATTTCATCTATTTGCTCCCAAATTTTGGCCAGTTCCGACCATACGCCTTTCAGATCTTGCATCTCTTCAAGAGCAACCAACATGCGCTCTTCACTTGCACTTAACACACCTGAAATGATAAATTTAGATGCATATGAAAATTTGAACATCATAGCCATTAATTCTAACTTGTTGCAACATATAATTATTTAATGTTCAATTAAAATAAAAATAGAATTAAGTAATCGTCTATACAATTTTTTTTTTTTTTTTACAAAGATAAGGAAATATTATATAATTGATATTACAAAGGAAATGATTTTATATGATAGTATTATGCAAACAGTAAAATGAAACTATTAATATTTTCATTATGATTTAAAGAAAAATGAAAAGTTTTTGCAATGAAGCAATTATCACCATGTTTCCAAAAAATAAATACCTGGTTCCTGAAGTTCTAAAGCTTCTTTAGCTTTCTGTACGTTTTCACGATCTTCTTTTAAGCGGGTGAACTTGGTTTCAAATACATTGAGCTGAGCTAAGGCCTCATCAGGACGCAAATGGCCTTCAACAGGCTTGCCCTTCTCCCATTCACCCAGGATGTCACCGGTACGAGCCTCCACTAGTTTATCCTCGGCAACGATTTTCATTTGTAGGTTCGACACCTGTAATATAGTGTAAATTATTGTATAGAACTTTTTAAGTTGTCTCAATTATAATTAATTAAACAATTATTACTTAAGTGATATCTCTAATGCAGGGCAAAAAAGCTATAATCCATCTCTGGAATTTATTTCTGAAGAGAACGAGGTAAGATGTCATATCTTTTGATTGGTAATCAATAAACTGGATGTCTACAGAAAAGGAATCAGAAATTTACACTATATTTACAAATATTGATAATCTAAGTGCGGTTTTATAGGTTTGCACTGTTCTTTATAGTTTTTTTTCTTTAACATTTTTTTGCCATTGCTTTAACATTAATATTATTTTATTTTATCTTTCTTTAATTGATCTCCTCCAAATTTTAATGGTTAAATCATTTTTGCAACTTATTTTGCTTTATTATGAAGGTTGATCAGAAAAAAAGCTTACAACTACTAGAAATTAAATTTATGAGTTTGCCATAATGCCAGCAATTGCTGAAATACCCGAGAGGCTGCTGTACTGCTCAGTACCATGTGATTTTTCTTGTGGGTATCGTTGGAAGAGTGAGTGCAATGTCATTTCAAAATAGCGATCCGCTTGGATAACTGGTCCGCCTATTGAAACCTTAAAGAAATTGTGCAACAACATCAGGAAGAAACATCCTGATCTTCTGAAGAACGGTGTGATCCTCCTTCATGAAAAAACCCTACCACACATTGAACAAAACACAGAAATTGTTGCACAGTTTACACTGGGAAATTTTGGCACATCTGCCGAAAAGTCTGAATTTGATACCCAGTGATTTTCATCTGTTATCATCTACCTTCAAAAAGCACAAGTCAGATCGATTCTTCATATGAAGTCAAGAAGTTAAACATGATGCAAAATAAGGGTTACAACAGCAGGACCTTGATTTTATGTGCCTGGTGTGGGCAAACTGATCGTACGTTGTGACTAATGCCTCAATAGTGAAGGTGACTTTGCAGAAAAATAGCGTACCTGTGCCACTTTAAGGACATCATCTCATTTTCTTCGAATAAGGTTTGCTTTTTGTATACAAATTTTGTAAACACTTTGTCTGATCAAGCCAGCTACATATTTACAAGACTAAAGTTGTAATAATTTAACAATTTAAATGTTGTATGACTTCTTATTGTAAGATTAAAGAATGCAAATGATATAAAATTCTTTATATGTCTTTATATGTCATGTTTGTTCATCTTTTGGCCGATTCTTTTTTTTAGGCTTCTGGAAATTTCTTTGGGAACACTAATTTTCTAAACAGCCTCTTAGTACATGTCAGTTTTTGTACTAGAAAGCTTTTCTTTAACTAAAACTATTATAAAAAAGCAATGAATGAATTTATGTTAAAAAGGCAGAACTCAGCCTTTAACACTGGTAGCACTCTTAATAACTGTCTGAAAGGGCACTCAATTCTTAATTTTGAGATATATCCAACAATCATCTTTTCCAATTCCATTTATATTGTTAGAAACAATTGTTAGAGCTGCTAAGGCTGAAATTTCAATGTAATGAAATACAGAACGGCTGCTTTTTTTATCTATAAATATTTTTTATTGCAGAATGAACAGACATCATTCCTAGAGCATATGTGATGGAACTACATAAGGAATCATATTAAGAATATTGGCACCTTTTCAAATGAACACCCCAAATATGAAGGTGTGTATTTCTGCTTCTTCAAAAGCATGTACTGAAGACAGAGGCAAGGTAGCCTATGTACCAATAGTGCCATGACTATTTTCGTACCTTTACACTTGTTGTAATAAACAATTGATTCTGTTAACTTTATTAAATCTCCCTCTCTCTTTATAAATGCATTACACTGTGCTAATATAGTTTTTATTTTGGAAGACTATGTTGCAGCAATGAAGTTTTCCTATGTAACCATAGCATATAGCAATTGATAGAGGCATACATACATACATTCACACATACATATATTGCATTCATACATACACATGCTAAACTAACAATTAAGAGATTGAGATGTCTCAACTATATTTGTTTTTTGATTCATTTTTTTTTTCTGTCTTTTTATTCCCTCAAGAATTAAAAAATATTTGCTTTCTCAGAAAAGTAATCTTCTGTGCAAGTAATTCATACCTTTCATATTCTCAGAAGTATTGAGAAATCTTTTCAAGACTTAAAGACTAGAATTTTTTTTTTCCCCAGAAATAAGAAATTGAAAAAAAAAAAAAATATTTCTCAAGAATTGTTGATCACAAGTAATATTTTAATGGTTTTAAAAAGTAAGAAATAAGATCTAATGTTTCCATGCTTGAACAAAAATGAAGAGATTAAATACAAATTCAAACAAGCAATAAGGAATGATAACAAAGATTAGATGCATAACTGAGTTACCCAGTATTATCAACATCAATTGAGTTATTCAGTATTAGTAATTCCTATAATTATTAAACTTAATGTTTTTGTCAAATAGACATAACATTGAAATTTTTTGAAAAAAAAAATAATTTTCTAACCTGTGCCTGGATAGAAGTGTCTTTTCTTTTTATTATCTCATTGAATGCACCCCATTCACCTTCAACATTGTCTACATGTAACCAAGTGTTGGGGAACTGGAAGCGCTGGCGTTCAAGAATGCGTTGGCCCTCTTTGAACAACTAATTTCCAACAAATTAAAAACAGTCACTCGTGGATGTCTGATTTTTCAGATCAACATTTTAAAGCAGTCAAAATTCATTTGAATATAAAATTACATTAATTCTTTTTAAATTAATTTTAATACTAAATATCTTCAGATAACAGTGATTTATGAAATCACAAAGTAATTCTACAAATTTATGGTTTCCTATTTTTTTTTAAAAAAAGAGCACAAAACGTGAGCACTTACATCCACATGCTTTTCCCAAGTTTTCATTTTTCTCTTTAGGGACTGAACATTTGTGATAAATGTAACTGCATCTGAAGTACTTGCTGCATCAATGGTTTGCTGTTCCAAATCTGATCGAGACTAGAGAGAAAAGTTGATAGTTTGGGAAATAAAACTCTCTCTTTCAATTATAATTTTACAAATATAGATATTAAAGTTTAGAAAAAACTAAAACAACTAATTAAAAGAATATTTAAACAAAGACAAAATGAATTAACAAACTTTAAAATTTAGAAAACTAGATATAAATAAATGAATGGTTACCTTGGATACACTGCTGTAAAATTGTAGCATTTCATTTCCTAGCAATGTGCCAAATTTTCCTAGTACTTCCTTATGCCAGGAATCATATTTCAAAGATACTTTTGACTGAACTTTTGCATAATCAATGATAATAGGACCAAATTCTTTACGTACTTCAGTTGTATCAAATGTAGTGCGTGATTTTCTGAAATACATAAAAATAAAGTAAATAAAACAATTAAGTAATAAGCCTTGATTTCAAAACAGTTTTGGAATAATAAGCTTTCAGAAAAAAAAAAAAAGCTTTCAGGTCATCTTACAAAATCTATGAGACTTACTAATTAATGTTAGAAAATAAGTTTGATTAAATTTCTTCTTAAACTCATAATTAAAGAATAAATACTTAATAACAAGGAACTGTATTAAACTATGAAAAAGAAAGTTAAATATATGTAGTATAAACACACATCGAAATTAAACAATGTTTTTTTCGTAAGAAAAATAATAAATTAACTAGACAAGTTATTATACACTGAAAATTCTACTTGATAGTAGGTCCACAATAACCACACAAAACCTTGTCATTGTTTATATTTTTATTTTTAAAGTGAGGAGAAAAGAAAAAAAATTAAAAAATATTGCAATGAACACACTATTAAACCAAAAATTTAAATCTATTAAAAGTTTATATGATCAGGGAAAAAAAATCAAAATTTTCAAATCCAATGTAAACATTAAATAAAGCTTACTTAATATCAGTAAGTGTTCTCATCCATCTGGTGATATCATCGCCCAATCTTCCATAAAGCATATCAGGTTGAAGATCCCATAAAGCTTGGTAACGCAACCATTCTGCAACATAGGACTCAACAGATTCCATTTTCTTTTCTATAGCTCTATATGCTGCTTCCAGCACAGTCGGTCCCTCAGGCAACTTGGTTAGCAGATCACGATATGTCTGAGATGTTGGCTTGTCCAGACCTACCTAATATGAAAATAATCAAAAAATGCTAAATTTTCATCTAAGACAACTATAGTGAAAATAAAAAACAGAAGAAAAAAATACCTATAATTTTTGAATAGTAGTTAACATTACATTACTGTACTTGTCTGTGATTACACTCACAATTTTACAGTATTCTCCAAACAAAGTAGAATTTCGAACTAATTTTTTTAATCAATCAAAAATGGTAAGCATAAGGATTAACTATAACCAAATACATATATTTACCAAATAGAGCTAAAGTCAGGATAAAACATTTAAAACATAGAGCGTTAGTAAAAATTAAAACATCTTATGTCATATTGTATAACGTAACACTATTTTTACTTAATGTTATTTAAATTATTTACTTAAAAAATTGATTTAAGATTGTATTCTAAATTATACTTACTTGATAGCGAGAACTTTGAATGCGTATTTGGGATGTAACAATAGCTTCCCAGGCAAATAGCTGCTGCAT
The DNA here is from genome assembly GCA_023159025.1 of Thereuonema tuberculata. Classification (NCBI taxonomy): domain Eukaryota; kingdom Metazoa; phylum Arthropoda; class Chilopoda; order Scutigeromorpha; family Scutigeridae; genus Thereuonema; species Thereuonema tuberculata. Next base: position 77,558,854 of record JAFIDM010012231.1, read on the forward strand.
GATATTGAATCGTGCTTCTTCAATGCTAGGATGCAAATACATAATTTGATTAGTAATACGGACTTCATGAATGAGTCCAATAATGTGCGGATCACCACCAAGTTTGTGCGCTGGAGCTACTGGTGCATCAGTGTCCATGCTAAAATCAATTCCATCTTTGGTTCCCTCCAGGCATTGGTACCATGCTTTGATTCCAGCTTGAAGTCGAACAGCTAATTTTTGTTCCACCTAAGCAGAATAAAATCTATTACTATACCAATAAATAAATAAAAAAATAGGGATAAACATGAACATGGACATTTCTATTAAAAATAAATACAGTAACAAAATTCAGAAAATTTTAAATTTAATTTTTTATCACAAAAACCTACATAGACATATTAGATTTATATCATTAGTCAAACTAGGAGATTTCCCTAAATATTTATAAAATCTATACAATGCCTATTAGCAAAACAACAGACACAACCAAAATGGAATATATTCAAACCAAATCAGACAACAATCCATGGTAATCTTATTTACATTAATCACTTTTGTTTTACCTTTTGTTTATCAATTATCATTTACAAATTCTAACTTCAATTACTTACTCAACCCTTCCATAAAAAAATCATGTTTTTAATCTTTAAATAGAAGATTATGGATTGCCTTGAACTTGTCCAAATCATAGCATTTGGTTTTAAAATAAAAAATACGTTTTTAAAATGGTCTGACTAAGTTATCATTTTGACATTAACTGTACCATCAAAAGTAGTGGCATCATATTTGTATACTCCATGTACAAATGTCCATTGTACAAAACACCTGCAGTCATTCATACTTCAAGTAAATCATCAATTAACTGTCAAAATTTTGATCAATAGTTTATTTATCAGGGAAAAAACTGTTAGGAAAGTCGTATTTTCTTGGAGTTAAATATTTATTTTCTTTAAATTTTGCTCTGTTACTCGTGGTATAAGGTAAAAATAGAAAAAACTACTTTATAGCTAATTTTTGGCAAGAGACATCTCGGACTTTGTATTCTTAATTTTACAGTCAGCATTTTTATGTAAGTTAGCTAAAAAAACTTTTTTGCTGTTTTCAAAGACATCAATTGCAGTCCAGTAAAAACATTTCTGTATTGTTGATTCTTTAACTACAAAGTCATTTTTCCATCCCCGACTCCTTCCCTTATTCCAATTTTTTGTAAAATTTGGTATTGATTTAACTTGACTTTAAAATGAGGAAGAAAAAAAGAAAAGAAGGTGTAAATGTTCAAGTGTAAATGTATAATTGATGAAATTCAAAGAGCCTACTCTTTCAAAGATTTAAAATAGTATTAAGATCAAATTTTTAAGTTTCATATACAGAAAACATTCATTTACAAAATTTTAATTTAATGGACCCCCCCTCCCCCTTAACAAAATACTGGCTACGTGCCTGATGTGCCTGACTTAGAGAGAGAGATTTGGTAGAGAGATTTTAGAGAGAGATTTGGTAGAGACAAAGTTACAATGAGTAAATTATGTTTAATGTAATCCTGCCAAAAATCCTCAAATTTCTAAAATTTTCAGAAAAAAATTCATATGATAAGAGTAATTCTGACATTCTTCAACAAAGCAGCCAAGTTCAGGCATAAAAATAATTCCCCAACAGCACATCTAAGAATAATAAACTACTTAAGAGGAAAAAAATATGTTTTAATCAGAAAAACTGAAGCATTATGAAAAAACTTAATCAGTGTGTCAAATTATGGATAACTGAATTGTTCAATGTTCTGTATATATAAAATCCAAGGTTGTAGCGCTAAAACTTTGTATGTGAAGCAAACATTTTCTTGTTAAATTTATTTGCTTATTTGAACTTGCAAATATACTAGAAGATAATAATTACTTCAGAATGCAATAAGTTAACTGAATACATGAATTCAAATGAACTGAGGACTATTTACGCTCATTAAACCCCATCTCCATTAACAAGTTTTTCATTATAAAAATGATAAACAAATGAAAATGCCTTAATAATGCCTAATGTGATTAAAAAAGTATACATACCTCTTCATCAAGTTTAGCAACCCACAAGTGTAAATTGGAATACTGATGTAAACTTAAATCATCCACAGCCTTTTGAATTTTATTCAAGATGTCAGCAAATGTTGTGGCGCTGTAGGCACTACTTTCTAATGACCTAACATCAATGTCAATTTGTTCTTCAACGGCTAATAGATCATCAACCTAAAAATGGAAAATATAGTGTTTGAAAAATAATGAAGAATAATACAAATAAAGAATGGTACTAATAAAGAATAGTAATGAACAATAGTACAAATTCAAAAAATAAGCTCAATTTACAATTTTGTAAGGTTAAGTATTATCACTCTATGGCAAATTAAGCTAATTTTTTTTTCTTATCTACTTTTAAGTTACAGGTACAGATATGCAATAAACTTGTTAAAAAGAAGAGAAACCCTTTCATTAAGACATTTAAAAAAAACTGAAAATAATATTCTGTTTAAACAATACCCTGAATTTTAAGTTTTTAATTACTATTTTTACTAAAAAGAAAAAGAAAAAAAAAAAAGAAAAAGAAAGAAAAGAAAGAAAAGTAAAATTTTATCACCTTTTCCTGGAAATTGAAAACAGTTTCAGCTAATTTCTGTACATAGGGATCCAGTTTATAAGATTCCCATACAAGACCAATACCCTATAAATTAGAAAATAAAAACAATTTCATTCACTATATACGTTAAATAAAAGAAATTTAAGATAAACTTATGATCAAATGACTAATAATAGACCATTAACAGCTTATTTTACCTCTGCTATCAAACTCTGAACAATTCGTTTCAGGCCAGCAACAAGCATAACAATAGATGGTCTTTCTTCAACCTGTTAAAAAAAAATGAAAATGAGGGAAAATTTAATTTGAGGACATCAATCTGCCAAACAAATTCAATAATCAACATAGCAAAACTACATATATTATTTAAATAGCTTATTATAATAAAAAGCAAAATAAGCATACAAAGTATTTAATCACATGTGGTTCAAAATTGTATCAGCAATAAAATAACATGGTGAAGAAAGTAAATTAATGAAATTTAGAATTGACAACCAAGTAAGTAAGTCGTCACTGTAGAATGAGACCATCCAAAGTCATGTGTAATCACACTGTCAGGCTTCCAGCTTCATGTTGCTTTGTAACTTGCAACTTCATTTCAAAATCTATGATTTTTTGTCTCTTTATCTATGATTCTTCACTAAGTTTTTTTAATTGGGCGTGTAGGGACTACATTGCACAAAATATCATGAAATATTTAACGATAAATACACAAATAACATATTTCTCAAACACAAAATCAACAGATGAACTGTTGAAGACACTTGCCGATTGCCAACTGCCAAGGGAAGTTTCTGCTGAATATGCTGTTGCTACTGCACATGATACATTGTTGGTAAATAGAATCCATTTTACTTTACACTCGCTTGCATACTGTTTGAAAGTATGGTCAAAAATGGTATTTATTCCCTTATGGGATCACAGACATATCTTCGAGCAGACATAAGTGAGGGATGACTGTATAAGTAAAATATGTTTGCAGAAGTCTAGTCATTGCCACAGTAAGAACAGTACTGTGTTCACATTACAGTATAAGTAAAAAAAAATTTTTTTTTTTTGAAAATGGAAAGGTTTCTCTTTCTTTTTGCAACTGCAGTAACATGGGCTAAGCATAACTTAAGTAATAGGAACTAATGATTATTTATAAGCCAGATACTTTTTTTCAAATGATATCTATACTAAAGGTTTTGAGTATGATAATAAAAAAAAAAAAAAGCTGAAAAAAAATTACAAAAGAGACAGAGATAGGCCTACAATTTTACTAAACAACTGACTAACAGGACAAAAAAAAACAAAACGAACTGACATAATGAGAAAAAAGATATGTCTGAAATTAGAAGCAACAAGCTTTTCTTTTATTTTTTAAATAGTGAAATACAAATAGGAATAAAAAAATAAATAACCTCAAAGGTATTAATACAAATCATCAGCAGAACAATAAACTCCAAGGTATTTAAAGTTCTAAAAAAATACCACAATTATTCTTTACAGTCCAATAATTTTTAAGTTCTCAGCAGCAGTCATTATTTGAAAAGAACATACAACATGGAAGCTGATTAAGACTATTTGTCAAACCAGATACAGGTTATGAGAAGAAGGTTATTCTATTTTCAATAGAAATGATAGATAATCTTTATTGCCTAAACAGTGAAGTTAACTTTTACAATTTTTACTTAGGCTGATTTAAGCAATTCATTTAGAAGGAAATTAAAAAAAAAAAAAAAAAAAAGAAAAGAGAAAAAATTAAACAACCGAACATTGGCTAAGTTGGATTAACTTGTTAATTTCAGGATTCAAAAAAGAGATGATCATCATCGAAGATTCACAGACCTTAAAAATCTTACATTGTCCTAACAAATTGGCCACAAGGAATAGATCTCATATTTTATGTTGTCGTCAGACAACGGTGCAACATCTCCAGCCCACTGAAGCCTTCTACTCCTAACCAATTGTAAAATTATGAATCATGATTCTTAATAAATGATAAATTTTAAGATTCGTTCTTTGTTTCCATTTCCCAGTAAGAAGTTTAATGTATAAACACAAATGATAAGTATTTTAATGTGAATCTGCTTAGTGAATCTTCTATAAGAAACATATTAGGAAAAAGTATTTGTTATTTCTTTCCTGTCGAATGGATGGTAGAAGGGACTAGACAATTATTTACTGTTTAATTAATTAAACAGAGTTGGGAAGTAATGAATGATATTCTACTAGTTCCTTTCTTGAAAAAAAAAAAAAAAAAATTGCCTTCTAAAACGGTAGCTTTATAATATTTAATTTCTCTTACATTTAAAAGGAATTATAGATTCTTTCCATTGACCAATAATAACAAAGCATAAAAATACAAAATAATCCATTATAATAAAATTAATCTTAAATTAGCATATCATATACAATCTAAGCAAGAAGCCTTTAACCTACATTTAAAAAATAGTCTTTATTTTAATTAAATGATTCGAAAATATAGTAGAACTTAACTGTTTTGCTGTTTCAAATTAATGAAGTTAACATAACAGATTAAAAAAAAAAAGGTCTAAATTAGTTATCATCTTCCAAATTCAAAAAAATTAATAGTTTCTAATATATAAAAAGTTAGAAGATGAAGTTCTACTATATTTTGTATGCTAAACAGGTCTTCATTGTGAATATATCAAACTGCAAAGCAATTAAGCGCAACACAGTGCTTGTGTCATAATTTGTTTTTTTGCCACTGGAATAGCAGTGCAATAGCAACATTTTAATATTTCAAATTTCAACAATCTTTAATTGAAATTTTTATGAATTTCTGAAGAGCATTTACACTTCTACAAAAAAACACATTTTTAGGCAGTATTTACAAAGTAAAGCATGTATTTGAAATCCACTCCCAAAGAAGAATAAAGTGTGCGGCAAAGCAACAAGCCAAAAGGAGTGGTACAAACTGTCATTACTACCTTGAAAAATCGGTAGGGAGAAGAATCCTGGCTCCTTGTCAGCTAATTTGAAAACATCATAATTTCACTTATCTAAACAAACACAACTGATGTTCAGCAAATCTAATTTTATTAATATAAACTCAAACATTAAATTTAAAACAAATAACTAAAACTTCCAATATTTTTCACTGCATCTATTGATGATTATTAAAAAAAAAAATATGAAAACATTACAAACCTTTTCACAAGTTCTCTCATAAGTACGAACGCTTTCTATTAATGAAATAGCAAAGGGATACAGTTGATTGGCCTGATGTGCCTTGTTCACTATCGTTAGTGGCACACGGAAGCCAAGCCACTTCAAATTTCGAACCTAAATAAAGAAAATAATTATCTAGACTACGCAGACAGTATAATAAATCAGTAAATATCATAAAAAAAATTAAAAAGGAATAGATTCATATTACTATGTTTCTATTTTAAACCTTATAAAAGAATAATAATAACAAATTAGCAATAATTTATATATTCTTATGTTTCCTTGATAGATGCAAAATAGTCTTACTTCTTTGGACAATGTTATTATTTCTGGTAAGAAGTTCACTTTCAGTTTCAAAACATTTCCTTTTCCCATTCTTGATCTCTGGCTTTCAATAGCAAATATCCTTCCAGACACGCCAAGGTTTCTTTGCTGCACCTAAAAACGATAAAGATGATTGAAAAGTAAAACAAGAAATGTTTTACATATTTATAATGTTTTTAAAAATTGTTACACATTAACTGAATTCATTACCAAGTTTTGCTTTTAATATTGAAAAATCAATATAGATTCTATTGACACATGTATTACTGCAAAAGCAAATAAGAACCTGTGGAGAAGTTTCAGTTATATTCTTTTTTAATTAATTAATAAATAAATAAATAAATAAATAAATAGATAGATAGATAGATAGATAGATAGATAGATAGATAGATAGATAGATAGATAGATAGATAGATAGATAGATAGATAGATAGATAGAGGGAGTTGGCTTTAATGGGTATTTTAATGTTAAAGTTTTTTTGGTTTAAAAAAAAAAAAAAATAAGTAGCTGTAAAAGACCCAAAAGTATGTTCAAATGCATTCCAGTATTTATTTCAGTTAACAAGCTTCAAACTGCCTACTGGAAGTAGCTAACTGTTAAAAAAACAAAATTGTATACCTCGTTATGGTTATATACAGGGCTTTTTATCAGCCGAAAAGCACTGGAACAGCATTCCAATCCTTTTTTTTGACAGTAAAATAATATGATACGATTTTATAAAAAGGTACCTTAAGTCTACAAGAGTATTCTATTATTTCTAAAGCAATTGTTTATATAATTAAATAGCTCTTTGCACTTAGTTCTCTCTAAAAAGTGACAGTGAGTATGCTAAAATGACCAGAGTTCCTGTACCTTTTGTTCTAGAAAAAAAAAGAGTTTGGTTAAAAGCGTAGTTTTGTAACTAATTAATCATTTTCAGAAATTAATTATGATTTCAATAGCTTATTTTTAAAACTAGAAGTTATGGAGACAATTCTTTATGAAAGTTCCATAAACTTTCACTTTTATCTTAAAGGAAACTTTATGAACAGCTTTCAAAGTGAGGGCATTATAGAATTGGCAGCTATACTCTCTTTTCTTAGATTAATTTATTTGGAATCCTTTAATTGCCTTCCTTTGATCATTTTGAGTGAAGAAGCCATTTAAAATATGCCAGAAATGCATCTTACCAATTCACATTGAATGTTTTATTAATTTGGCTCTTTCGGTTTTCTTGGATCAGATCTCTTGAATTTGTTTATGTACTGGTGCATTCGATAGTGAATTTACAGCAATCACTAAACTACAGATGTCAGTAAATTCATAAAATATGCTTACTTAATTTTAGACAACATTTTAACTTTTTGATATCTATATCATAGATATAAAAAAGTAGCTTTAAATTGTTATTTTCTGCAGTAGTAAAATTCACTTAAGCAAATAGAAAGGACAAATTGTGAATTTTATAGCATTTATACCAACTTTAATACTTCTGTTAACATGGAAAAGGCAAAAAGTAAATATTTCTGAGAGAAAGTTGAAAATACTTAATGGAAATTTGCTGAAGACGATATACTGTCCTAACTAGAATAATATAATGAAGGAAAAACCCATGCAGAAATGGGCTTATTGTATTTGGCTTATCTTGAAATTCATCTTATTGTAGAAAAATTTACTTCAAATAATCAACCCAATATAAGATTTACAAAAAATTTTTTTAACATTTTAATAAAATTATAAAAAAAAAAAAAGCAAGAACAGTAATATTTACCTTTCGAGCCCAATCATCAAAGATGTCCTGGGTATTCAATTTGAGCCTGAAGCTATCACCATCATTCTTGAGCTTCTGACCCTCAACATGGTTCTCCCAACCTTTGCCAAGTACATCTTCCACTCTTCGCATATATGCTGATAACTGTCTCTCAATCTAGTAAAGAAATGCAAAGGAAATGTTGAAATGTTCTTCATTTTTAAGTCTCTCTCTTTTGTTTTTAAGCTCTCTCATGCATTAAAATATGTCCCCCCAAAAAAATGTTTTTAAAAGGGGAATACAGAAAAAAACAAACACATGATAAGGTATTTAAGCAAAACAAACCATCATAAAATGGCTTGCTTTAGTTATTCCATAAGTGAATACTTGTGGACACGGTAGCCGAGTGGGTAAGGGCGCTTGGATGCGGGTTGGAGGTGGAGGTAGGGATTTTTCCACGCTCCATTCTCATCCAAATAAGTTCTAGGTCTACCCAGACCTCTGTTGAATGGGTACCGGTTTATTTCCCGAGAGTTAAAGGCAGGCAAGTTAGGCTGACCACCCAACCTCCAACTTAATCCCGTTGGTCATGAAGCGCCGGGAGCCTTACCTCCCGCAACCCCAAGGCCCACATCGGTCTATAGTGGGACACTTTAACTTTAATAAGTGGATATTTATCCTCTTTTTTTAATAATTAATCACAAATGCATGGTATGCTATTTCAGGTATATTTAGCTTAATCAATCATGGAGAAAGAGAAAGCGTAAAGGAGAACTAGCAAAAGGAATAGCAAACAGATCTTGATTTACCAGAACATGAAAGAAATGTAAGTAATAGAACAGAAATTGATTTTTTAATTGTAAAAGCTGATAAAGTGTTTTTGTTTCTTTGATGGGGTAAATATCTAAAGCAGCTGACAATAAAAAGATTAGAAATAGTAAAACTGAAAACAATACAACCATCATCGAAGGAGCAGATTTCTGAAGAAAGTAACTAACTAAATAAATAAATAAAATAAAATAAAACAAAAATTAAATGTGAAAACTACAGAGCGGAGTAATTTTCAATATCTTAAACAAGTTTTCGTCTAAAAGTCTAGTTGAGAAATGAAATATATAGAAAACAAAAATGTCAATTAAGATCAACTATCTTTTGCAAAGAAAGCAACTCTTCTTTTTAAATAAAAAACTGAATCATTTACAGAAAGTTATTGGTCAATTTCTAATAATTTAATGCCAAGATTAAAGATAGAAAGCATATTCGTATGCTTTATTCGTAATGTTGATAAATGCAAAATTAAAGTTTAAAATGTCATTTTAGGTTGGTCTTAGTTATTTACCATGCTCTTGTTCTGTATTTTGCTATAAAGAGCCCACAGGGGATTTAAACATATTTTATGCTAAAAATGCAATTCTTGTAAAAAAAAAAAAAAAAATGCAAGATCTTCAGGAAACTTAGGGTAAATTAGATAAAAGTTGCTGAAAAGGACAATATTCTTGTCAAGACAGATTTTAATATGAATAGAATAAATTAATAGACTAAAACCACTGACAATTCTGAAACATTAAACTTATGCAAATGTAAGCACAGTTTTAGCTCAATTTCTAGAGACAGTAAAAGTTTGTTTAAAAACCACAGTGATCACTATTTTCTGCTTCAGTTTCAATTGTTAGATTCAACAATGAATTTCCAAGAGGAATCTCTAAAAAGAATGGGTATTAGCTGAAACTACAACAAGTTACAGGTTCAGCAATAATGGTGGACCTTTTGCTTACAGGCAATTGCATTATGTGCCAAAAGTTGGATTGTGTTAAATATTTCACCTAGAACAGGATATTGACTCTGAGTCAATGGACGAGTCCTTTCAAATGACACACTTCACATAATCCAACTCAAGCACTGTATTTTACTTTATATTTGTGCCATTTTTTCCCCCTAAAAATGGAGTAAGCAAAAGTATTTAAAACCTACTCATCTCTTCAATTCTGCAGGTGCATATTTTTTTTCCCTTTAAGTTTGCTAACTAACCTATGTAAAGCCTTACAATGTCAGCAAATCAACAATCACATCTGTTCACCATACGTATTGTTTCACATTCAATAATGATCAACATTAATCAGCTTTTCACATTAATTAAGAGGTCTAAAATTTAAACAAAAAAAATATATATTAACAGTTCTTTTAATATATTTAACCATAACTGGAATGCTTACCTGCTTTGCCCATATGATTGATCCTGACACAGGTGGTAAATCTCTAACATGGCTCATCCTACAAGCTTTGCTTTGCGGATACTGAACCTAAAATAAAGAAATAAAGTAATCTTTTTCTAACAACAAAAGCCTGTTATTATAACAACACGTAACGTAATTACTAATATTAATTGTTCAGTGAAACCTTAATATATTTTTCATTTTCTGAGAGATCAAAAATTCTGCCAGTTTATTAATCTAAAGAAACAAAAAATTAATAAACTGGCTAATGAAATTCTAAATTATCTTGTCTTAAGAAAAAAAGACTTCTGATAAATTTCTTTTGTAAAAATATTTTATTAAAAACAAAAAAACACAGTATTCATTAACATATTATAAATAACAATGGATGAGACAAAGTGTTCACAAAGTGACATCTAGAACAGCTATTTCACACTAATATGGTGATCATCAGCTAGGAGCAGTCACAGTAAACTGCGAGCTGGTCTCACCCAAAGTTATTTATTAATATTTAGATGCACTTGTTTAGTCTTTTTATGTGCTAAAAAAAAAAAAATCATTGAGGCTGTGAAACACCGGCACATAAATTTTCTCACCAATTTCTTTTCTGGTGAATTTTTAATTGTTTATTTGCAGGCACCACATTGATTCCGATGATATTTCCTATTGGTCTGTGCATCGAGACCTTGCTGTTTACTGGCGACTGCTCTTAGCTGATGACTGCCCTATTAGAGTGAAACAGCTGTTCTATGATATCACTTGGTCTCACCCATTGTTATTTATTAAAATTTACATGCGCTTTTTTTAGTCTTTTTATGCACTAAAGTAATCCATTGAGGCTGTGAAATGCTGGCACATGAACTTTCTCACCAATTTCTTTTTTCGTGAGTTTTTTTTATTGTTTATTTACGCTTTGCAGGCTCACATTGATTCCAAAGACATTAAACATATTATAACACATTGCTTTTTTAAGGACGTTTTGCTTTCAATATAAGTAGCAATTTAGAGAAATGATGATAGTTGACATTCTGGTCTCGATAGCATCACACCCATCAAGTATTTGGTTTATGTTCAAATTTTACTTTCGTAAGAATCCTATTAGTTGATGACATTACAGGATGATATTATCTTACAAAAATTTTTTCACTGTAAGAGAATCAAAACTTTACAGGAATGCAAGAATAATATTTATTCAGTAAAATCATAAATAAAAGAAAACGACTAAAATAATTAATAAATTTAAGAGAATTGATCCTATTTAGATAAGATAATCAATAATATTTCTTTTAATTCATAAATTTATATGATATATTTAGGCTTCACTGTTTTGAATAATGAAACATTAGATTCTATCTTCATGACACAGGTCATTTAACAAATGTTAACAAATAGCTATTTAACTTCACATTCAACCCTTACATTAAATTTCTCCATCAAACTGGCACAGCAATTCATAGTTTTTTAAATTATTACTTACCTTAAATTTTTCATGAAGGGCTTCTATATCATCCTTCACACGCTGAATCAATTGAGTCTGATACTCACGAATAGCACCTCTAATGTGAGGACGAACAAACAGGGCATTGAACCGTGAGAATATACGGAACATCTCATTAGCATTCTTAGCTGTACCTAACTGATCCCGGAGTCTAGCCGTAATTCTAGTTTCAACTCGGTCAATTCTTTCTTCATATCTTAATTACCAATGAAAAATTACCAAATTAAATTGATGCTTTACACAATGAAAATTTAAATTAAAAACAAAGTATAGGGAAACCTTTGTAATTACTTAAAATCACTCAATGACAAGCAAAATGTATTCTTGATAAATGAAATCACTTTTTTTGTTTAAAATGTATCTGATAAATTAAATAAAAAATTTCTTGAGTATTTACAGTATCCATTATATAAGTAAATAGTCATGTTATAACTGTTTTGCCATGTATTGGATAATAAAATTTCTGATTTTCAAAAGATTGTTTTGTAAAAGCTTTTGTAGGCCTAACATTTTTTATTTTTTCAATTACAAATTAAATCCAAATTTCCTTTATATATCTGACAGAAAATTACAAATTAATAAAAAAAAAGAGACTCAGTTCAATAATTTCTTATTCATTTACCTTTTAATTGCAGCTTCCCAGGCTTCTGTGCCTTCTTTGGATATATCTAAACCATCAACTTCTTTCACATTTTCATAGGCTAAGTTTACTTCCTGAAATTAAAAAATATATATATATAATACAATGGAAACAGTATTTTTTCTATTGATTTTTAAAGAAGGCATGAATGAAACATGCAATCTAGTTTTTCACTGTTCCTGTACTTTGCTTTTCAGAGCTTTTGAACTAATGCGTTTCAGAAACAAAGCCAACAAATTGACAAAAATCATCATTTAAGTGATAAATAACATTTAATCTTCTTATAGCACTAGAAAATAAATAATTTGCCACTGGAATTTTTTTGTTGAATGTAAAATTATGCTCATTTTACTGAGCTTCAGTTGGCAGGTTTTCTTGTGTAAAAACAGCAGAAAAGAATAAAAGAAAAGGTTTATCAGCTAAATCAAAATTTTATTTTAAAAAAGGAACAAGGAGTTTTATTGCTGAAGAACTTAGAATACCTGTTATAACTTTAAACAGTATTGCAAAAAAATAAAGAAGAAGCAATCTGGAGTTGAATATTTGAATATCATTTAAAATTTAAAAAATTAAATTAAAAAAAAAATTCTGAAGAAAAAATTTTAAACGGCAAAAATATCATCTTTTTTTTTTTTTTAATAAATAAATAGCAGTTAAAATATTTGTTAAAGATATTTTGTATAATTGTTTTTCCCTTAATTTACATTTTCCCTCATTGTATACCATTTTAATTTTCTCCCTCAAAAAAGTAAAGCCAAGGCAACACTATATTTTTATATATCTTTTTAAAATTAACTCATTCTAACAATGAAATTTGAACATTTTTTCTTCTTCTTACCTCTACCGCATTAGTATCTGTTGTGTCTAATCCAATATTGTCAGACTTGTTATCTGAAGTTTCTTCTTGGCTGATTACAGAACCTGGCTGTCGTTGAACTTGGGTAGGTCGTAAAACTCGTACAATAACTGTGCAAAGTTGTTCGTGCTGTCTACGAAACCTTTGGGAGGAAAAAAAAATTGATTTTAAATGAAAGTCTTTAATTCATGATTAATTTTAATTCTTATAATTTTAAAATCTTAAAACTAGGTTTAAAGATTTAAAAAAAATCTTAATCTACTTACTTGCGCATCTGTTCCATGCGAGCTTGTAATCGTTTATGAGCAGGACTTACACGCCAAACTGTTTTCAAATGTTCATCTCTCTTCTTTTTGACGATGTCACGTAGTAAGCCTTGAAGTTTGTCATATTCATCATCCCAAGTGCCAAATACTTCAAAGCATGCATTCATCACTTTTTCAAATTCTTCAAATGGAATGTGCATTAACCGCCGAGTGCCTAAGACCTGAAAATTAGACAATTAATATATTTTACTTAATTGACAAAAGAGTTCTAAAAGAGCTACGTCCAAATTCCAAAAAATCAAATCCTATAAAGATTACTTAAATAATGTAGTCTTGACACACGTTCATATAAACTCTCATGAAAATTTGAATTTCTTTTTTCAGTAGATTAAAAAACATTTAATCAAGTAAACAAATTTTAAATTTCACTGGTTACATGATTTTATAAAATGAAACACCTAAACAATAAAAAATCATTTAAATGCTCAGTGATTGAAATCAAAATTATCAAAATTAGCATAAATGATTTGAACATTCTAGCATTAACAATTCATACTGTTTCTTTGAAAAATGGAAAGAACCTTGAAAGCAATATAATGCATTTTTCTTTTTGTGCTGATACTGCTCTCTTATTATTTAAGATTAAAAAAAGATGCTTAAAATAATGAAAAATTAAATTAATTAAATATTGAAAGTAATTATAATAAAAATTAAACATAACTCTCTAATTTGTTTTTATTTTATTTCAATATAAAATTTAAAAATGACAAACCTTCAATAGTTGAGCCATCAGATCTCGAGAAATTGCTTCAACCAGTCTTAAGGCACGCTGAATAGGATATTTTGTATTTCTAATTTTTCTTAAGTGGTTAAATATGGCTTGAAGTGCAACACGAATTCTATCTAATTCAGAAGCCGAAAGTAAGTCATTTATTGGAAAATCTTTCATCAAAGGATTGTAATCATTCACAGTAGCCAAAGCTTGTTTAAGTCCTACAAAATAACAATAATAAGATATTTTACTTTTATAGATATTTATTTTAGAATCAAATTGATAACTAGCAAATTATATTGTAAATCAAACTCATATATTAATTTATGCTTAAAAAAGATTTCATTTTCTTCCAAACAGTAACTGAAATATAAGAGAATTCTTACAAATAATTAAATTTTAATTGGAATTATGAAGATACCATACAGAGATGGCAAACTTTCCACTACAGCAAGAGGGTAAATATTTTCTTTTTTAAAGACAAACAGACATACAAGCACTTTCTTGTTTCATGACACAAATCAGATATAATGCCACATTTATAACATTGTGGCATTATATAAATTAAATTAATGAGATTTGCTGTTTCTGTTTAACTAAACATTATCAAAAATGAAGGATGGTAGACAGTCTTGTTCAGATTTAAAGTTTAGGTGAAGCAAATTTGCTATTAATATGAACTTGCTTCTCACAAAGGCTTGGCTAGATTAGTTGCAATGATTTTAACTTTGAAAGTGTTGAACAGTAGATTGACGCATTGCCTCCTAGCAAAAACTATCTACAAAATTCTACAGAAAGAGTATAATCTTATTCCTGGGGAGCAAAATGCCTACCTTACTGTTAATTTCCCTCCCTGTCCCTACATGTTTTGTGTTAGCCTGCATATTTGTGCTGTTCCCACCTTATTCCTATAGATGAAATGAACATACCTAAAAGTGTTACATTTTCCCTTCACTCCCATATTTTATAATTTACTACTTCATGTAAGCATAAAATGTATGCCCGATATAAAATTTGAAATAAGCTTAAAAAGGGATAAAGAACAATGTAAAGGTATAACAATCACTAGATTGAATAAAAAGACCAAATTACAAACCAGACTAATCTTAAATAAGCATTAAAATAATATGATGCCTAGTACTAAAGATCCTGCTGCACATGGTAACAGCTTACAGACATGGGATATCATCTTCTTTCAGTAATCAACCAACAGTAGCATTAACTTTGTTGTTGTTGGTTTGTTTGTTTGTTTTTTCGTGCAATTAGTGACATTAAGCTTATCATTACTTTGCTAACTAAAAATATTATAATGTATCTTTTCTTGTTGTTTTCAATTATATTTTTATTATACATCTCCACTACAGTCTTACAGTATTAAGAAAGTAATGCTTCATACACTGAAAACTCTTTTATCCGAATTTTATGGGACCGAATAAAACTCTTTTATCCGAATTTCGGATAATCTGGAATATGTTGTATTAAACATGTGCAGTACATATTATTAATATTAATTACATTAATTACTGTACATTAATGGTATTAATAGTTACAATTACATAGTTACTGTTACATAATCGCCTTGTGTACATTATTAAATATTGATTATAGCGACAGAAAAATGTTTTTGTATATTTTCAAAATATTCTAAAAATCATATCAGATAAACGAGAGATTTTCAGATAAATGCAATTTGGATAAATGTTTTTTTATCGTAATTTCAAGCAGTTAAACTCTTTCATTTTTAATATATATACATTTGATGAATTTTCATAAATATATATGAATTGCATCTATCATTAACTGAAGTGATCTCAACATACAATGAACAATTAGCTTCAAGTGGGCTTCAACATCAAATCAGTGGAAAACTCATGATCTGGGAGTTGAAAAGGAGATTGATCATGTTCAAGTGATCCTTTTATAAACCTCCATACATGAATATGGAATGGGAAAAGGGGAATATATTATCTATCAAGTTAAATATTGGGCTTTCAAGAAAATGCTAAAAAAATTGATCAGGCAAAAACCTTCATGAACTTAAATTAAAATGTAGAATATTTGAATATCATTGATTCCGTGTATGTCATCATCATCAGTGTTCTGTCGTAGACAGGTCCAATGGCAAGCAGCAAATAAGGTCAGGAATGTCTCTTCCTCCAAGTTGTTCTATTTCTTGCCTCCTCCTTCAGGCCTTGATATCCACTTGTAACCAATAGGTCATCCAGGATCATTTTTCTCTTTCTTCCTCTTGGTCTCTTTCCCTCAATCTTCCCCTCCAATACTTCCTTCATGAGATTTTCACCTCTCAGCACATGACCAATCCAGTTCTTTTTTCTTCTTCTAATGTTCTTTAATAAACTTCTCTCTTCCCCAATTTTTTCGAGAACTTTGTCATTAGTCACCTTGTCTGTCCATTTAATTTTATCCATCCTCCTCCATAGCCACATTTCAAATGCTTCTAGCATCTCAGCATCTCTCTTTCTCAGAGTCCAAGTTTCTGAACCATACAAGGATATACTCCAAATGTAACATTTTATAAGTCTTTTTCTTAAATCAATATCCATCTGATTTGTGAACAAGTTTTTTCTGTTATAGAATGCAAATTTACCCTTACGAATTCGATCTCTAATATCTAAGTTACATCTGCCGTCTTCCTTTATTAT
The DNA here is from genome assembly GCA_023159025.1 of Thereuonema tuberculata. Lineage (NCBI taxonomy): Eukaryota > Metazoa > Arthropoda > Chilopoda > Scutigeromorpha > Scutigeridae > Thereuonema > Thereuonema tuberculata. Next base: position 77,575,594 of record JAFIDM010012231.1, read on the forward strand.
GCTTCCCAAATATTTGTATTGCTTGACCTGTTCCACCTTTTCTCCATTTAATTTAATACATACATTTTCAGCATTTCTGGCAACTCGCAGCACTTTTGTTTTCTTGGCGTTGATTTTCATTCCAAATTTAAGACTTCATTAAATCTTTTCAGCAATGTATGTATGTATATTTATAAAACTTGATCCCAGTAACTGTTTGAATCTTCAAAGATGTAAAATTCAGTGATTCTCAGTTCCTTAAAAAAAAAGATGTGCCTGTTGCAAGTTGAGGAGAATTTTGAAGAAGAAAGTTTGAGATGAAAGCACAACTTTCCTAATTAAAAACACAAGCATTTGATATGCGGTATTCTTTTGTTTCATGCTTTGAAGAGCTTTCTGAACCAACAACAACTGTGATTAAAATTATAAAACTTATGCTTAAAGGTTAACAAAGTTACTTTATTTTTAAGTCTAAATTCTACCTGAAGTTTCAAGAGAAGTTAACTTACCGGTGTCAGTGTCAAAGCTAACAGTTGCATGGAATCGTTTGCCATGCTTCAATATATCTAAAGTCAGAGCCACTTCTAAACTTTCTCTTTTTTCTTGAATCCTTAACAGTGCTCTTTCCAGATTCAACCAAAAACTTATTTCTTGCAATGCTGTTCCTGAAGAAGGATCTCTGTCAAGTTTTGTTACCTGTTTGATTAAAAAAAAAAAGAATTTACTAAAATTAAATATTACTTCTTATATAAACATAAGATCAAATTTTGCTTTAATGCATGCCTAAGATGAAACTAAACATCAATTAATAATAAAATATTAGTAAAACTTCAAAATAAATGCAAACTTAAGAGAAAAGAAATGCAAAATTTTTAAATAAAATTTATGTACAACATCAGAAAATGTTTTAAGCAGAAATCATGACTATAAAATTAAGAAGAATTATTATTCAACTACTACAAAAGATGAACTATGATTCTCACTCATTCGACTAATAGACTGATACTTCAATTAATTATACTGTGCGCGCTTTTTTTTTTCAATATGATAGGTGATGTACTTTTTTCTTCTTTCATCCATTTGATATCTAAAGGCCTTCCCAAGGTCTTTCACCTTTCTCTGTCTTTGGCTAATCTCTACCGTCTTACCATAGTATTTTCTAAGGTCGTCCTTCTATCTTCCTTCCAGGTTTACCTAGCTAAAATATTGCAGAACCCAATGACATCAATGTTGACATGATAAGACATGCTGCCATCAAATAAAATTGATGTCCCATGGGAAAGTATAGAAGATGCAGTTTCTGACCATTCTCCATGTCTGGAGCAACCTACCCAGAAATTGGCAGAGGGCATAAAATGCAATTTCCAAAATGGAAAGGTTGGAATAGAAATTTATTGACCCTCTCTCTCCCCCTTACAACGAATACCTCTGGATGTACTTTTAATATTATTTATTCATTTAAACTTTGTTCTCGTCATCTTTTCATTCTTGCCCCCCCCCCCCAAAAAAAATGCTTCATGTCTTGATTATTATTTTATAATAAAATTATTTAGAATCTTATGGTATATATTCGAAATTCCAAGAGTGGAAAAAAATACATATAAAAAAAGGTCTAAAATAAAAAAAAATTGTGTATTTTACAGATATCTTATTTTTTTTTATTATTTAATATCAATATGTTAGCAATAAAAGATACAAGATAGCAAGCTTCTAAAATAGAGTATCTATGCTGGTAAAAATATTTTACTGATGATGATAATAATTTAACAAATCATACCTTAAGATTTAGCCTCTATTAAATTCAAAAAACGCTTCAGAAAAGTTAGTTATAAAGGTAACTAACAATTATAAATTGTTATAAAAGGCTTATAAAATTGTTAAGAAACAAATAAGAAGGATTGCTATTTTGATTAAATAAAAGACTATTTAATGCTGCAGAAAATTTTCCTGAAAACTTACAATACTGGAAGAAAACAAGTTAGTTCAGAAGAAATACTTCATTAATGACTGTTTATTTTTACTACTATTCAATCATGAAAATATTAAATCAGAAACTAAATACTTCCAATATGGCTAGAGATTTTAGCCATTAATTTTTATTTTCTGAAACTAATCTATATTTATAAAAAAAAAAATAATAAATAAAGGAAAGGAATTATATCTAATATTTGTAAATTCTGAAAATCACTGTAGTTCATATATTTATAAAAATCATTTTAATTTTATTTTTCAATATAGTTTTACTTCTTAAGATACAAAAGATTTTAATCAGGAAAATTTTTATTCTTATGTTTAATCAAATTACTTATGGAATTAAACAAAACAGTTGTAAACATTTTTTTTTCTTTTAGCAAGTTTTATGCACCAGTTATTCCACACTAACACATGTATAGTACTGACTGACTTATAGTAAATTACAATTCATACATTTTGTTTCATTATTATAAAATTCATACCAAATATTACAGGAATATACTGACATTAAGTAAAACAATCTAATTGCAATAGAATATATTATATAAAGACTATGTCAAAATGGGCATGATTATCAAAATATTTAAAACTAAAATCTAATGAAATTTTAGTAATTACCTTCTGTATTTCACGAATCCATCTATTTACTCCATTATGCAACTGGTTTAAAAAAGTAGAATCTTCCACTCGATCTCCAAAATCAGATACTTTTGGTTTTACGCCTTCATCTGCACACTTTTTGATAATCTGAGCTACAACGTGATGTACAGGTAAAGAAATTTCAGGAATATCAATGTTTTGCTGCAGGTGCAATAATCCCATTTCTAATTCGGCAATTTTCTTTTCAACCGAAGGTGCCATTTTATCACCATCCCTAAAAGAGAAACAAGCATTTTTGAGTGGGAAAGAAACAAACTTAAAATACAAATCTGAATAAATAATCTATATATGTTGTAATTAGAGGCAAGTTTCATACCTATCAGCTTTTCCAGATTCCTTTATATAAGACTTGAAATATGGTGCTACAGCGTTGCTAATGTAGGCGTGAAGCGTTTCGTACGGTGATCCATCACTCATATTTATCACTCTTATCTGGGATGCGACTGATTTATCAGCTTCAATAACTAATGCTCTCTTAATCAGGACAACACTATAAAAATAGCATTAAAACATTATGAAAAACAATCATTATTGTAAAAAGAAACTTAATTTTTAACTAACTTTGCTAAAATACGTTTACATTATTTTTGGTTCAAACTGTAAATTGTTAATGTGACAAAAGTACAGTATTCACAATTTTAGCCCAAACAAACATGGATGCATGTGCTTGGTGCTGCTTTTCCTAACAATGGTAAATGCACAATGGTTACGCTGTAGAAGGCTAATATTATCTCAATTGGTATTTATGGTGTCTTGATGCTTACAACACATCAGAAAATATTTTTATGTAAACATCATTTCCGTTCATAAATTCAGTGAATTTATGATCATCTGTCATTTGTTAGGTGATTGATAGCAAACTTTATTGACAACTCTAAATAGGCTTAGATGGGTGTGCTTAGTAGAAGTTTTAATTTAAAAGACTGACAAAGATTAAACAGTATCTAAACAGTTTCCTAAACAAATCATCTCTCACAAAATAGAATTTTCATACAACCACGTAATTTTATCATATTAGATATTTAATATGATGCATGCTTAAAGATCTCATTATGAAGCAATATCCATCTCTTAGATCTCTTGATTGTTCAGTTTGTATATCAATCTATGGTAAAAAAAAACTGCAATTGTGCCTTTAAGAGTAACAGGACGTTGCTGAACATTTTACCTAAAATTAAGCAAGCAATTTAATCTGTACTGAAGCACTGATCTCACCACATACCATTTTTTATTCATCCTGATTTATTTTTAGTCCTATTTCTGTACATACTGTATTTTGAAAATACAGAAAAACAACAAAAATACAGGAAAAATTATAAATAGAATTGCAATTTTCAGTTAAAAGTTAAATTAAAGAAACCTACAAGAAACACGCAGAATCAAGAATCCTTCGAAATGCAGGAGATAACCATCCTGTTATTAATCCAGGATCTAAGAGACTAAAGTCTAGTCAACTCGGTATCTACTCATCTTTAATGCCCAGGGAAAAAAACAGTCCTCATTTTACACAGGATTGGGTGAATTCTAGGACCAGACTGGAGGTGAATGATCCAAGGAAAACTTTTCAGTTGTCATTGCAGATTGAACCCATCTCCTTCAGTTCGCAGTTAAATGCCTTACCATTTAAGAGATCATATTGGGCTGCTTACAATTTTCATGATGCTCTGCAAAATTTTTATTTTTCTAAGTAGACAGTCAAAAATAGTAAAACTCCTAAAAAGTTTCTAGAGAACCCAAACATCACGATAATTAAGGCCATTCAATTAAAATTTACAATTAAATTTAATTTTTCCATCTATAAAAGCATTTGCCGAACATAATATCTTCATAGTCAAAATTTAATCTTTAAAAAAATGGAGACTAATGGAATGCATAAGAAAAAACTTGTCAGCCAAGATTGTTTAGCTTCAGTGTTGAGTGAAATGAAGATCAAAAGTGGAAGGTATAATTTCTGAAGATTAATTAAAATAATAAATAGAATCTAGAGGTCTGTACAAATAAAAATTCTGATGAACAAACCACTCAATTCTCAGAAATGAAGTTGCACTGCTTGCAGTTTTGAGCAAGAAATGTCAATAGATGATTGATTACCGATTTTATTTCTAATCCACATTACATTTAGATACAGGAAAATAACAATTGTATAAGATATGTCTCTGCTTAGTAGCAGAGAAGGAAATTTATGGTAAGACAATGAATTTTTCATAAGTTCTTAAAACAGCCATAAATCTACAGTAACTGCTTTAAAGAAAGGTTTTGGCCTGGAAAAAAAAATGAATCAGTAATGATTTAAAAAGTATGAATGACAAAAAACTTAACATAGCCCACGTAAATTAATAAGTACATCTTGCCAAGTCAAGCAAATCACTAAAGCCTCATTGCAAACAAACATCAAGGTCACTTTAAGAGGGCATCTGAATTACACATTGTGTGGTCTATATAATGGCAGTGAAATACTTGTTCTGAACATACTAGCTATTTTATATGTTACTTTCACTTCAGTTGTCTCTAATAATACCTTGACAACGTAATTGAAAAGAATTATAAACAACAAATTGCAAAATTTGTTAAAGAACATATCACTGGACTATGATAAGAGGACTAATCACATCAATTAATGGTCCACCATTTTTTCTACAGCAGTGGATACATAAGATACTCATACATGCTGAGAAGGCTTTGATCAGATCTTCCAGACAACTTGTAGACAGGAACATTTCATGTTATACAAGCCCAAACTGTTCAAATGCCTTTTCTGTTCACCACTACTGAAACATCTGTCCTTTATGTAGCATCCTGTATCATAACACCACTGCAATTTAGAGAGGCAATTTTCATTCTTATCAATCTTTAAAATGCAACCAATGATCCTATATCAGAAGCTCCCTAGAGGTTGCTGTTGTTTCCAAGAAACATGGACAGCTCCAAATAGCATTGCATTTAGTGATTGTTGTGGAGTAGCACAGTATTATGCTGGAAATACCCACCATCTATAAGACTTGGTTTCTTGAAGTCCACAGATATTAACAGCACAGCAATACATTCAGGAGATCCTGCAATCCACCATATTGCCTTTTACATCACATTTAAAGTGTTCAAAAGGCAGGATAACGTCACCCATACTCAGAGTGTGTCTGTACTGTTAAAACAACACCTTAGTCAGTCAAATCTACAGATATATCTGCTACCAAGCACATCTAGAAGCTGCAGCAAGAGGGTATATAGGATTTTATTTTGTAGTTGGCAGACCCCCAAAAACAAAAAACAAAAGTCTTCAAAATTTAGGGGGTTAGGACATGCAAAGGTCTTTGCAACTGGCCACCCAACCAAAAAGAAAAAGAAAGAAAATAGGGCCTGCTTTATACATTTCGAGATTTTAGGAGGGGAGAGAGGGCATCAAGGCCCTCTAGGCTCTCCATCTATATCAGCCTATGTCCACAGACATTACAAAATATCAGGAATCTTAATCATCAATTACAGAATGCTTGGTAAAATCTGTCGTAGAACAATATGCAGATAAATGTTTGAATCAATCCCCACTGTTTGTCAGCATGCTTTGCTGCTTTATTAGGTGCTAATCTGTCACATTTATGAGACTATTTTTCTGAAATTAGTTCTTGTACTGCGATATCGTAATCAAGTGTTTAGCTCTTCATCAACTACCCACATGCAAACTTTCAATTTAATGGGATGCAAGTTTTGAGGTGCATTAATTTTTTTGCAGAATCAAGACAGCAGATGGAGAAGATTCTGAATGGAATTTTAACATCTTGCAAACAACTGAAGAAAGTAGAACAAGAAAAAATATGTTTTACAAAATTAATAACAAAGTCAATGCTCAATGAGATCAAGAAATTATGAGATTCAAAAGAAATTTTGAACAATACAAGCAGCAAGTAACACATTTGCTTGGAGAAAGTAATGCAAAAAGTGCCGTCACTTTGTAAGTGGAAAAATTTCTAAGACTTAAAATAATAACTTAGATAAAGATTATATTGATAAAGAGGATAAAATAAGCTAAATTAATTAATTCAAGAGGAATGGCAAATATTTTGAAGAATGTTTAGGCATTATACATCTACTAATACTTTTTTGCATTATACAAAACTCCATTACTTATCAGACATATATATATATATATATATATATAAATATATATATACACACACACACCGACTGCTCCATTGAAACTGGACACCTGCCATAGTGGAACAACCCATGCAAATTCGGGCAATAATTTGAATATATTGTATATATATTGAATATATTTGGTGTTTAACCACGCAGCTGAGCGATTTTCAACGTGTAGTAGTCCTAGGCTGCCACATTAGTGGCCAGAGTGTGCGAGCCATAGGAGCGACACTGAACCTGCCAAAGTCGACTGTGTGTGCTATTATCACAAAGTGGAAATGTGAAGGAATGGAAAGACGACATCATGGAGATGGCCGAGCCTACATGCTGATTGATAAGAGACCGGAGCGGTTGGTATGGCAGAACAGGGCTGTTCCAGAACAGAGGAACAATGGTGGCAGGACTTCCAGCAGGCAACAGGAACAACTGTCAGTACCGTGACAATTCGTCAAGAGATCCATGCCTTAGCGTACACTGCCCACAAGCCTAACATCAACCTTGTAAGCGCCCAGCGTCGTGTGGCCTGGTGTAAAGAGGGATGGTCTTGGTCGCTGGATTGCTGGAAGAGCATTATGTGGAGCGACGAATCACGTTTCACACTCTACTGATCGGATGGGAGCACCTGGGTGTGGCGTTTGCCATAGGAGTGGCTGCTACCTAAGTATGTCATCCCAACAGTAAAGTTTGGCAGTGTAGGTGTGATGGTATGGTCGTGTTTCTCTTGGTTTGGACATGGTCCATTGGTTGTGATTGAGGGGAATATGGCATCCACACAGTATTGGGATGTCCTAAACAATTCCATGCTTCCTACGTTGTGGTCACAGTTCAGTGAAGGGCCAGTTGTGTTCGAGCATGACAATGTGCCTTGCCGTAAGACCGGTGTTGTCAGCGCCTGATTTCTGGAGAATAATGTTCTGGAACTTCAGCGGCCCGTCCAGAGTCTGGACCTCAACCCAATTGAACATCTGTGGGATGAATTGAGTGCCGGATTCATGCGCGTCCGACACGACTGCAAACACGCATCCAACTTGTGCAGGCTTTGAAGGAGGAGTGGGCAAAAATACCGGTTGCTTGCTATCAGAAACTGGTGGAGAGCATGCCACAGCATATGGATGCTGTGTTTAGGGCAAAAGCCCACAGTACGAGCTATTAGACACGCTATAAATAAAGCATCTGTTTGATAACCCAGGTGTCCACTTTCAATTGAGCAGGCAATGTATCGCACACTTATGTATTACTGTGTTCAAACTATATTCAAAGAGTAAACTAGAACATGTGCACACATGCATTACCAAATTAAAAATATAAAAGATTCCACCAACTGGCCATGAAGATAGATTTTCAGCAGTTCTTACAGTGGAGATCAACCTAAAGTCTACTTTAAACCCAAGACCAATTCATTTGAGAGTAAGTTGGTAGTGAACTTTAGAGCCCATCTAGAAGAGAAGTAACTAGGAAAAAAAAAATTCCCGATTTGAACCTAGTTCCTCCATTCCAAGACAAAACATCTAAGCCATTTCTGCTACTGGATTCATGTATTACTAAGTTAAATTTTTTAAACTAATGTTAGAGAAATTAGTAAAATAATTAACTATTGATATATCCCTAATGAAAAACTCGGACTATTTTTTTTTATATAGCTTCTTTCTTTTTGCTTCGTTTTATTCATCAAAACTACCTTTAAGCCCTAAGAAATTAATGCAAAGACAATTATCAATAAGAATATCATAATACGTGTTTGATTTACATTCATGGAAGACATTCTTGTTGTTATTGCAAATGTAATATTTAGAAACATTCATAAACATACCTGCTCATTTTTGTATTACTAAAATGGACGTCAGTTGCTATAAAATAATTAACCACCTCCTTCTCTTCTTCACTTTCACCACCTTGATCGCCTTCATCTGCAAGAACGAAATTTTTACTTTGGTTAATTTGCAAAGAAACAGAAAGGGCAGACTGAAATTAAATGTTACTTCATCTAATTTTTAAAAAAAAAATAAAAAAAATCGCCATCTTAATTTTATCTTAAGGAAAATAGCAGCCTTATAATAAAAAGAATCTTATTCAAACTATCAACAGACAATTTCAGCCCAGTTGGGTTAAAACTCAACTTAACATTTAATCATAATATTAAATTTAAATGATTTCTTATAGCAAAACTGCACTAGCTTTTTGTATAACCTCATTCCAAATGTGGCCGAGTCAGAATATTTTTTTTTCTGTTTTTGAAATCTAACTATAACTTAAGTAATTAGAAAGTTCAATACACGATTCCACAAAAAAAAAAAAAAAGCTACAGACTCAACGTCTCTGACTTCACAACCTTAAAACTATGGAAAATCTTTTTTTTTACTTTGATAAATTCAACAACCTTAAAAACGAATCAGGCCTACAAAACGTGTCATTTAAATAACATTCTGATTCCAGTGAGTACAACTTTCACTGGTCCAAAAAGTTTCCTAACTTGATAACTACAATTTGCAGCCCTAATTCCAACAACACTTCTTTTTACCCAAAATATATTTATGTAATGTTTTAAGGCTGCATCATATTACATTCATTAAACATAAATCATGTTCAAACTTCACAAGATTATGTAGGCTGCATAATTAGAAATCAATACCATTAAGTACTTATTATTTGGCACCATTTCACTTGTCAATAATGTTAACAAAGAAAAAAAAAAAAAAGTTTTATCATACGCAAGACATCTTTAATATTACAAAATCATTATGTAGTAACAGAATATTCTCAAATAAGAATACAAATGAGTATTTTTCACAAATACTGAAGAAAACAAGTATCGTCGTAATAGCTAAATAATTTCCTAAAAACTGCAACACTGCTACCAAAACTTCAATTTTCCATTTTCAAAACTGGATGACTAAAATTTTAATAACATTAATTTTAGGATAAATTCAACAACCTTAAAAACGAATCAGGCCTACAAAACGTGTCATTTAAATAACATTCCTAGCCTACTAAGACCAGATTCACCAAGATCCTAAGATGAACATTTTTGATAAAATACTGCTCAATTCTGGCAGGATTGTAATGAATTTAACAAACATCAGAAATTATTTGAACATTCTAAATTTAAGCAAATTTCTAATATTTTTGTCATTTTAAGCAAACTTATATTATGGTCCTAAAAAGGGTCAAATGGAAAAACTATCCATGCGTGATTAAAACTTGATGAAGGTAGCAACAAAATTAATAAGATATCTTTTAAATTTACTAAACATATCAGTTATATCATATATAAAATAAAATTACTAATAAAAATATTGTTTTTATGCCTGTGTAAAGTGATTCGTAGTTATGAAAAAAGAAACAAGTCACAAGCAATATTTACAATTAATTTTCTTTCTCTGTAATATAGTAGAGAAACCAGAAAGGATATGAGGGATCATTGAAATGATGAAATTCAATTTTTATGGTACTGATCGTCAAGAAGATAAGTAAATCTGATCAATTCTATTTGCAAAGCTAAGCTTTATCTAATTTTAAAATTTAATTAATTTAAGCTTCATTTAATTATTGCTATAAAGATGATAAACATCTTTGAATTTTTATGGCAGAAAGTTAAAAATTTTTTTTTTTTTTTTTTAAATTTATAAAAACTTATGAGCATGTCTTTTCTTCATGAAAATAATTAAAATACACCGCCATTAAAAAAAAAAAAAAGTCAATAAAATTTTCAGCTGTGTGAATGTGGAAATCATTTTTATCATGAATATTCCTGAAAATAATAATAATTAGATAACATTAATAGGGCCCTCCCTAACTACTATCTAGTTACAGAAAACACCAATGCTAGTTGAAAGGTTTGAGATAAGATGTATTTCGTCCAATTTTCATTTCATTAAGTATGGTAGAACAGAAACTTCAATCACTATTAATGTATTTTGATAATGATTAAAGTTTCTGTTACACTATAGTTGTTATTCTTTAAAGTGCTTCATTTTGAAGAATAAAATTAATAATATACTTGTATATATATATTATTAATGTTATTTTTGAAAATGAAACCCTTTAAATATATATAGATCTGCAGGATATTATCAATCAAATGTTGCTGTAAGTATAAAATTCTTGAATGAAGTGATTAATTATTTTAACATTTGCTTTTAATAAAGTGTTTCCTAGAATTTTAAGAGCTTCTCTTAATTATTGTGGAATTTATTCTTATGGACAAATTTCTGCTTTACTCATTTTCTAACTTTATTTATGTTAATGGGCTTTACTTCTGCAATTTTCTCAGCACAGTTGATTCCAGATGTTAAGGTTGAAATCTGCCATTTTTATTAGAAATGCAGCTGTATTCTGTTCATTACAGTAGTTTTTATGACCTATATCTCTTAAAATAGTTCTCAAAATATAATATGCAGAAATATTTTTCTAAAACTTAATTGGCACATATTAGAATAATTGAAGCATCAAAAACCAGCTTCTAGATGAAATTCACTTTCTGCTGTCGACTACAATCATACAATCAGTTAATCTAGATGTATGTCAACAACTCTTTAAAAATCCCCACCCTCTGGCAACAGTTCAGGGAAGGACTGTTTCTGTATCAACAGGATAACTATTTTGTCCACAGAGCGAAGACTGTGCTGCCATGGTTTGAACAGATGGGTGTTTAATTACTGGACTGGCCTTCACAGAGCCCTGATCTGAATCCCATAGAACACCTCTGGGAAGAATTGGAACACAGATTACACACCAGGCCCAACCGTCCTCCTTCAATGGCCAGACCCACTGCACCTTTCATGGACAAATGAAAGAAAATTCCTGCTCTCATACTTCAAAATCAGGTGGAAAGTCTTCCACGACGAGTGCAGGCTGCGACTGATGCTAAATGTGGTCCGGCATCCTATTAATATGTGCCACATAACACTCTGATTGTACAACAGATGGTGTCCGAATACTTTTGGCCATATAGTGTATGAGCTTTCCAGCAAATTGTAGCAAACCTTCTAGTATAGTTTCTACTATTGAAATTTTATATACTAGAAACACATTCGTCAATGTGGTTAATTTTCAAAATATATTAATTGTAAGTGAAATATTACTTTGACATTTTTGAACTTAAAGACACATTTCAAAACAGCTTTTTTTTTTTCTTTTCTTGATTTATTTCAAATGCCAATTTAAATTTTTGTTACTGACCAACTTTATTAGATAGATCTCTACTATTTCAAGTGATTTTTGACTCGTTATGATCCAATTCAATATATACCAGCTTTGAGTTACGTTCATTATTGTTAACCTAATAAGTCACGACCTAAAAGGCAGCAACAGCAACGAGACAAGTAATAATTTTACTATTTACACCACAAAGAGCACAGATTATGTGGTATAATCTCCTATCCCAACCATGATGATTACCTTTTAAATAGCTGTTTTTTTCAAAAAGTAAGTTTTTGAATTATCAGTTGTTTCTGAGGATCACATACATAACAAAGAACTAAACTGATTTTTTTATATTATTATTTATAACAAGGGAGAGGGGGATATCAGATAAAACTTACTTAAAAAGATCTTTAACATATTTAGTTTTGTTTTCTGCAAATGGAGAATTCTCAGAATTATAATTTGAATTAAATTGGCATTCAATTTATCCCCCTCAACACACACAGACAGAATAATTATGAAAAAATAAAAAGTTTGGTCACAAAAGACTGCACGCATATGAGTCATAAACATCAATAGCTAATGATGATGTATTATAAGGAGGGGTCTTGCTAAAATTATACTTAATTTGGCATGATTTCAGTTTAAAACTACAAATGAGTTATTGATTTATTATGTTTCCCAATAATACAATATCTAAATTAAATGCTCTCTTTATGCAGATATATTCGCATTATTAGATAAATTTGACTGCTGTAAAATTAAAATCTTCTTGTTTATATTAGCAAGTATTTGTATTTGTTTATAATAAAACAATCCATTCAAAAATGAAAAGAGTAAAGTTTTCTCAAGAGATAAGACCTACAGCAATATAGAAAAAATTTTTTGTAACTAAAGCTAATAGCCCTTAGATTGGATTTAAAAATTTTATACATACTAAATTTTTACTACATGTACTTAGCATAGTTAAGCTATAGTACAGATTAAAGCTAGGAGTATAATAATTAATATCTTGTCCAACTTTAATTTTAACTGATTTGTGACAAAGAAAGTTCTGGAACAGTTTTCCTCAAACATTACCCAGTTCAGCATCCAATGCAATGTGGACAAACCTGATTTAATATATTAAGAGTATATACTATTATTTTATGTACACTCTTGCTGAAACTAATAAATAAACTATTTGTTTGCTTAACATTAAAAAGCACAATTTTATTTTTGGAAATTACTTTCTTATGCCCATTGCTTATAAAAAATAGTATTGTAGTACAAGATACAACAAAAGCAAATGAAAAGATTTAAACTATCATTTATTTCAAGGTAGTCACTGAAAAATATATTTATGATTATGAAAAATGAAATGAAATAAAATAAAACAAAAAATAAAATAAAATAAAATAAAAAATAAAATAAAATAAAATAAAATAAAATAAAATAAAATAAAATAAAATAAAATAAAATAAAATAAAATAAAATAAAATAAAATAAAATATATTTTTTTTCCCTATGCTACCCATGTAGAGTGAGACAGGAAATGGTAACTGTTCAAAAGAATCAACTACGGTTGTCCTATTTCTCACTATAAACTATCTCAATTTAGGAAACACTATTCTAGTAATCTCAAAGCTTGGGAACAAAATCTCCCCCCACCCTCCCCAAAGTATCAGTTTCTTGCTTTAAAGCTGCCATTTCAACTGAGCCTTTTAATAAAAATTTAAATTATAGTTTTCATTCTTTACAAATGATGTCCAATGTGAAACTAGCCACAATCAAAATTTAATATTTTAAAGCTAATAAGAATTTCTTACTATTTAATATTTTTGGCTTAATTTATTTTTTTATTAGAAAACTGTTACTCAAGCATACCTCGGAGATATTGTGGGTTTGGTTCCAGATAACTGCAATAAAGCAAATATGATTTTTTAAGTTTCCGAGTATGTCTATTGTACATAATTAAAAAGTACTTTATTGCTAAAAAAAAATGCTAACCATCATCTAAGCTTTGAATGAAAGATCACTGATCCCCATGAGAGTCAAAAAAGAGCAGGAAGCAAGTTACATTTTTATTGACTGAATCTTCTATCAAGCTATTCTGAATTTAATTTCCAGCTGTGATGAAAATTATACACAGCAAGAGGAGGGTAAAGTTAAAAATCTGTAGAGAGGATGTCATGGTCCACCAGAAACAGACAGAAGATGGCAGCATTACTGAATGCAATATCTTTCCAGCTAGTAAAGATGAATTCCAGCAGGATACCACTAGATTGTCAATATTATTCATAAGTGGTTCCAATGGATACAAAAGTTCGTGCATTACATCATTATTTGTAATGCATGTGTCATTCACCAGTTCTCAATTCCTTAAGGGACATCTGAAATTAAATTGATTGAGAAATTTTGGCCTTTGAAATCTTCTGCCCTGCATGATCACAGATTCATGGACAATACTATTCATAATGTGGTTCAGCATGCAATTCTACATTATTCAACATTCAAAAACATTTCCATCTGATGTTATGAATCAGCAAACTCCGGCAGCGAGACATTGGCCTTCAAACTATTTGGAAGATGATCATAATATTTTCACTAGTTAATATATTTCATTATAGCTTATGAAATATGTTTTCATATAAGGTGAGGCATTGTCTAGGAAAGTAGGAAAAGAATAAAATTCATTTTAAGGATTATATATTAATAGATTATTTTTATAACAATAAGTATAAGATGATGCCAATAAACAGTATAAAACAACACAAAACCAAGGGTTTGGTACAATGTGTAATGTCATTAACCATCCTTTCTGTACTAATTTGTTTATTTGTGTTATTTGATTCAGATTATGGAGTGCATTCAATATTATGAAAATGAAATTATTATCATTCATGGTAGCTTCTTCTATAGCCCTTTAACTGCTCCCATTGTCTATAAGCGATCGCCTTAGTAGACTGCTCCCATCGTCTATTGACGATTTGAATTATG
>JAFIDM010012231.1:77590468-77608648 GCA_023159025.1 Thereuonema tuberculata
TATTTTTATTGCCCTTCGGTAGCTGCCAGGAACCCTCAGTAACCCTTGAAAAATGTCGAGAGAAAGTCGTGCAGGTTCGTCGCGCGGACCCCGCCCCGGGAAGAGACCATTTTCATCACGAGATATAGTGTCTGTTCTTGATGAACTCAGCGATGAAGAAGTTTTTTCTTCAGAGTTTGAAGATAGTTATGAAGACATTGAAGATCCTGTTGAGTCATCCAGTGAAGATGAGACAAGAGGAGAGAGCCCCGATCCAGTCTTCGAGTGGAAGAGCGGACGAAATTTTGTGCCACCGACATGGAACTTTGACTTTACAAGCGCCGGAATAAGTGGTGATTTTGTTGTTCGCGATGAAAACAATCTGTTGGAATATTTTGAGGCTTTTTTGGACAGAGGTACCGTGGAACACATTGTAAGTGAAACTAATCGTTACGCCAATAATTGTATTGAGTCACAGACATTGTCACAATTTTCCAGAATGCGCCGTTGGCATGATTGTAGTGAGAATGATTTGTATATGTTTTTGGGCTTGACAATGTTGATGCCGCATGTAAAGAAGCATTCAATTGATGAGTACTGGTCAAAGGATCCATTGATAGAAACGGCAGTTTTCGGGAAGTACATGTCTAGAGACAGATTTTTGGCTATTCTTCGGTTTTTGCATTTTTGCAACAATGATGCCGCAAATGTAGAAGATCCCTTGCACAAAATTGATTCGATTTTTTGCATGCTAAAGGAAAAATTTTGTGGCTCCTTCAATCCCTTTCAGAAGCTCGTAATAGATGAATCGCTCATGCTTTTCAAAGGTAGGCTATCATTCAAACAATATATTCCTTCAAAGCGGCACAGATTTGGAATTAAGTTCTTTGTTTTATGTGATTGCGAGACGGGAATCATATTAGATATGATTACATATACAGGGAAGACAACTAAAATTCCTAAAAGTGACTTAGGCATATCTGGTGCTGTCGTAATGAAAATGATGGAGAAATATTTACGTAATGGGCACATTTTGTACACTGACAATTGGCACACTAGTCCACGATTATGTAAATATTTACTTGATAATGGTACGGGATCATGTGGGACAGTCAGAATAAATAGAAAAGGTATGCCAACGTTCCCAGGAAAGTGCAAGCCAGGAGACTACCATGTCAAAAGTTCGAAACAATTGTTAGCTCTCAAATGGCACGATAAGCGCGATGTGACAATGCTAACAACGGTTCACCGAGGGAAACTGGTTGCAAGCGACAAGAGAGATTGGAGGAATAATGTATTTATACAAAAACCTGACGCAGTTCTAGACTATACAAAAAATATGAGATTGGTAGACAAGTCAGACATGCAAATCAGTTCAGTGGAATGTATGAGGAAATCAGTCAAGTGGTATAAGAAAATGTTTTTTCATTTGATAGATGTGACGCTTCTAAATGCATACCGATTCCATTCCGTGAAAACTGGAAGCAGCATGTCACTGAAGGAATTCAGTCTAACTGTAGTGCGCCAAATATTCACGAAATACGGCACTCTGTCTCAACCCCACCCTGGTCGTTCGACCCCCACTAACCTAGCACCAGATCGGCTCTTGGGAAAAGACGTCATTTTACGACACTACCTGGAGTTCGTCCCACCCACGGAGAAGAGAGCCAAGCCGCAGAAACAGTGTCACGTCTGTATGAATACGCAGCGTAGGGAGAAGCGCAGGAAACTAGTGAGCACATGGTGTCAGGAGTGTGGAGTGGGACTGTGTATTGGGCAGTGTTTTCGTGATTTTCACAGTAAGAAAACATTTTAAAAACACAGTTATGGTGAACAATAAGTGGATTTTTTTGTTGTACTGGACATAATTCCAAATGAATAGCTGTTTGAAAATATATTTTGAAAAAAATGTTTTTTCGTCTTTTTGTAAAACACGTCCTGAAGTTCATCATTTAAAGTTAAATCAGCAGAAGTGTAGTCATTAAAATATTTTTTTTTAATTTTTGCATAATTTTATTAATTATAACCTTTTACTTAAGGAAAAAATTAAAAAAAAATAATAATTCTTTTTTTTTTGCGCCTGTGGGGAGCTCTATTTCAGCTTAATTGCGCAGTTAAAGGGTTAAGGAAGTTTCACTTGGCACTTTGTCCAGGTACAATTTCCTATTTTTCTTGTGATATTTTCTTCTTTGATAAAAACAGAAATGAAAATTATCTCAAAATTTAATAATCATTAATCTGATATAAAGTTTATTTTTGACTTTGAAAATATTTACATATGAGGAATTTTATGATGACATTCACTTTGAAGATTTTAAAAACTCGAAGTCACACATTTAAAATAATAAGTTATCCGTTTTGATTAAAACTTTTTTATATACAGTAGAACCTCGACTAACCGAAGTGGTCGGGACCGGACCTCCGTCGGTAAATCGAAAATTCCGGATAAAAGAGAGCACTTAAAAATGGCCATCAGGAGATTGGAAAAATTTTAACACTGGATTTTAAACATGTACAAAATAACTAAATGTGATGTTTTTAATTATATTACTATAATTATAAACAATAAATTTGTTCAATAGATGTCACAAAAGTCAGAAAATACAATGTAAATGTTTATATGACATACGATATATACTTTTACATTGGCTGTGCTCTGCCATAAGCATGACTGATGTCGTTTAGCCACTCTGTCCCGAAGTTGTTTCAGTAGCATAAGTTCTGTAGAATCAGAGTCAGTCTGTTGCTCCAACCACATCAGTCCTTTAGCAAAACATTCAAAACATTTAGAGTTGCTTATTTTAGAAGTTTCAACTGCTTCAATTCTGCTTACAAATTGGAACTTCTGTTCCACTTAACAAAACGCGTTTTCGTTTAGAGGGTTCCATGGCATAAATGAATGTTCTACATTTTGGTAAAGCCAACGCTTCTGAGTCGGACAGAAAGTAGCCAATAGAAAGGCAGAAGGCAGATGGTCTTGGAGACGAATGGAATTTCCGGCAAAGGGGGACAATAGAATGAAATTTCCGACAGGAGGGGGGAGAAATTGTTTACTTATAAAAAAAAAAAAAAAAAAAATTAAAGGAAACCGACGTCGGTTAAAAGCTTCAGATAATCGAGGTTCTACTGTATTTATATTAAAAAAAAATATTTTTTTTTACTCAAAACAGATAACTTATTATTTGAAATGTGTGACTTTGATTTTTCTAAAACTGCCTAAATAGAAGTTTATTTTTGTAACAAGTAATGTTACTTTTGCTGCATATTTTAGTGATCTATATTTACATTTACAATAAGTTTTTATATTCTCAAAAATACATCAAATTAAGTTTTGAAATTTTATTGATTTTAAGATGTAATAGAAAAAAGAAAAACTCAAATTGATTTATTAGAACATGAAAATATAAGGATTTTCGTTTTTTTTTTTATCTTTTGCTATAAAATAGGAACATCATGATTGTTAGCAACCGAAACCCCCGTAAGTGTATACTGTATTGTTTTTCTAGGAACAATGTCTAAGTAGCAATAAAATGTTCCTTCTCTCCCCCTGCCAGCAGGAATTTTATAAAAGAAACTTTATTTTGATTAGTAAATTTAATATCCCAGTATAGATTCAGAAATTTAACGAACTGCTTTTCTGAACAGAATAAAATTTTGCATTTTTTTAAAGGAACTGACAGAATTTAAGAATTCTCTTCTCCAATTCTTAAACATTAGTTTTTAAATCTTTAGCCTGTGCCAGATGCTCACACGAGCACAATCTTATTGCTTCATTCAAATTCCCTGAAACCAACAAATAAGGAAGGATTTGGAAGTGAGGAATTAACTATGTAAATAAACATTTCTCTAAAAGTATTTTTAAAAACAAATTAGTAAAAAGATGATTGTAATCAGCTGGGAAAAAAGCTCTAGCCTGCTTCAATAGACAGGATTAAAGTCTGCAAGCAAAATAATCAAAAGAAACCTTATCAGAAGATACTAAAAGATATGGGCAAAGCCAAGTCTGGATGGAAACAACAGCTATCAAAATATATACAAGGAAATTTAAAATTGGGCTCCTTAAAGTCAGTTTACACAGTTTAACTACAAAGCTGAAAGGAAAACAGCAAACATAAAAGACTGATGGGAAAAGTCTTTTGACAATTTAATCCTTCATTCATGTCCTTGAAACTTAATGAGACAATGCTTGAACTTCTCCAGACTATTCTTTCTTTAAAGGTTGGGGATTGGGGAAGATACTATGGAGTTCACAGAGTTTAATCGAAATAAGCATTATCAATGAAAAATTAAAAATTGTTTCCTTGATTAACAAGTCGTAAGCAACAAATGTATGATGAATTATCAACTTTAATGAAAGCAAAAGTACTTTAGGAACCAAACAAGAAACTTGTACAATAAAAAATTCAAAAGTCCAAGGAAAAGAAAAAGAAAATTTCTGAAATTATTTTCAAAATGTTTATTGAAGTCAAATAAATTAGAAAAATAATTAAAAATTAGAAAAATATGTAAATTTATATAGGAACTGCATATTAGATATCACCATTCTTTAATTCTCAAATGTATTTTTACCTTTGTAACTTGTTTGTGAAGTTGGCAATGCATTCACATTTTGAGTTGATATAAAGAATGAGAATGTTAAGAAGTCATGTAGTTAATATTTCCAAAGGTCCAACACATCATTATCAAAATGGCTGATTGGTAAAGGAGCTAAACAATTATTCTGCACATATGAAAGAATCAGCTGTAAAAGCATTAATGCAGAAAAAGGCATGTGGAGAAGGTTCTGCTGGTTTGCCCAATTAGCCAATGGAATATTGGATCCATGGGATCCAGTAAATGTTCTTAGGGTTGTTTTGATGTTTGAAGATTTGGAAGCAGGTGCATATTTGTAAAGGGCCTGATATATTGGTCTGAGAGTCTGATATATTGTTCTAAGGGCATAGCATTGTGTTGGAACCTTTCCATATCATCCTGAATGTTTTTTTTTTTTCCTCCCTACCCCTCCATATTTCATAATTTAGCATTATATATTAAGCTATGTATTGACTATTCACTTAGCAATCAATTATCAACCAGAAATTGCTATTGAAGAAGCACCAACTATTCACAACGTTTTTGGTATTATTAGACATACATTTTAGTTCTTTGGCCAGAATTTGGATGTATGTTCTACAGAGCAATCACAAAAAGATAGAATTTATTGGTAAATAATATCAAACTGCATCAATTAAACACTGCCACATTGTTAGTGCTTAGCAATTAACACAAGTAAAAACTGTATAGCTCTTTATCAATGTTGCAATTAACGTAGGCAGTCATTGTTAGGGTTAGAAAGCTAAACAATTAGGAAAATGTGCACTTTTGAAACTCTAAACTAAATAAGAATAGGAGAGACGATGAACAGAAGTCTAATAATTAAAGGAATTAAAAATGTTAAGCTGTCATTCAGAAATATTGGAAAATCTGTGTATCGAAACTTAAAAGACTATATCAATCTGGATAAAATATTCATGATAACAATTCCAGTGTGATGTATTGATAATTAAGAAAGAGAAAAGCATATTAACTCTAGATAGTAGAACTGAACTCTTAAATATGAAGTTTGGTATTGAGTAGAGCAAGCAGATTTTGAAAATAAAAATACGAGACACTTTAATGTAGTGGACAAAATCAACAAACAGTATTATTTGTATTACTTACTTGGATGTACTTATAAATATGTAACAATTTCCGAGATCAATTCTAATGGCCCTTCATATACAGGTTACAACATTAAAAGTAATAATACAATTTCATTTTTTTTTTTGTGTAACTTCATAAATTTATTTATAAATATGATTATCTGTAATTATTTAATGGCATAAAGAAAGTTAGGTTAAATTGTTATGGACACTCAAGCCTTTCTATGAACCTTATAGCAGATGCATGAATAATATGTTCTTGCACTTAGTAACAATGTATAAAGTCTAAACACGAGCATAATCTTCATTGTTGGAAATGCATTCATAACTTTTTAGAATAGAAACACTAGATGAATGATTTAATATTGCACTGCATAATAGCTCAATGCAGATGATTAAAGAGAAAATAAGTTTATCTATTTCAGTTTCTCGGGTTCACAACAGCTGAAAATGAAAATAAGAAATGCGGATAAATAGTTATCTTGAAATTGCATTAAAATATGGGACAGTTATGCATCCCGTATTAAATTTATCAAGACAACAGGACACAACCTCAAAAAAAAAATTAAAAGAAATGGACAATCCCATTAAATATGGGATGTCTAGTCACCACAATATACAGTAGTTAATTACTTCAGTTATGATGCCCATATGATTCATAATAACAGTCATATCAATGCAGAGTTTTTAAAAATTAAAATTTGTTTGAGGAACTAGCAACAAGAATTCTAAGGTTCAAATTGGTACACAGGTATTTTGTATGATTTAATAAGAGTTTTAACAAACAATTAAAAATTTTAGAGGAAAAAAAATCTTATATTTGTATGTTGCTTGGATGATTACTATACTCTCCCATTACTATTGTAAATAAAAAGAGCAAGTAAATCATGCCATCTATCTAGAAAGTAGAAACTTACTTCATAATAAACTTGTCATAATTCATTCCTGTATAAAAACATACTAAGGAAAGACTCACAAATGTTATACTTCTAATGCCATATAAACTCTGTCAAGTATGTCCGACATTTTTTGTAAGTATTTTAAATCTAGAAAGCAGTTTTTATATTATTATGTTTAAAATGTGAAAACATGAATATGTGAAGCTCTGATATGAAAATTAGCTTCAGCTAGAATTGTGAGTGATCAAAATTCAAAATGGAAAAGAATATTCAATAATTCTACATTATCCTTCAGTATGAAAAACATTTTATTCAAATACTAAATCCACAAGTAATATGAGGTAATACTTAAATGATGAACAGTAATATAATATTCAGTGAATAATAATAATCTGGGAAAAGGTCTTCTCTTTCGTATATTATGAATTTCATATATCATATTCCACTTTATTAGGTACACCCCTGCAGTGCGTACAAATGCTGTATCTCACACAACAACCCTTCAAGCCGGTGGGGGCAGTGTCATGGTGTGGGGGATGTTTTCCTGGTACACGTTGGGTCCATTCATACTTGTGAAAGCAAGTCAGAATGCTAGAGCATATCTAAACATTGTAGCTGACCAAGTGCAACCATACATGTTAACAGTTTATCCTCATGCAGATGGCTACTTCCAGCAGGATAATTCACCAGTGCACAAAGCCCGCATCACTATGGGATGGTTTGAGGAACATGACAATGACTTTTCCTTGCTGCAGTGACCCGCTCAGTCCGATTGAAAATTTATGGGATGAGCTGGAACGGGCTGTTCACTCCAGGCCTACACCTCCATCAAATCTTCAGGAACAGCGTGACACACTCAAGTCTGCATGGTACACAATACCTCAACAACGTTTTCAGCATCTTGTAGAATCCATGCTTCGACAAATTCAGGCTGTTTTGCGGGCTAAAGGAAGCCCTATACGCTGCTAGGTAGGTGTATCTAATAAAGTGGCCGGACAGTGATATCATAGCAGGGTTTCATCTTACCATCAATATAACAGGATGGCAGATAATACACAGACAGACTATTCATTGTGATGTTGATGTAATTAAATCAAAATACCTATTATCTACCATATCAAAGCTTACAACAGTAATAAGATATTTTTGGAAAGAGTACTGAGGCAACTTAAATACTCCTTAACTAGACAAAAGTTTTATGGTAGATGAAATTCAATTTCTATATCTTAGAATGGGGGGGGGGCTGATAATTGTGCTTTCATCTTTAAATTAATAAATTTAAAGTTTATTAATTTGCTATATATGAGTGCAAATTATCAAATAAGATTATGAAGAAAGAAAATAAATGTTTATTTTCAATAAGATTCTTAAATGAATATTTTTAAGTTATAAAATTTTAAAATATCTGGTATGAAGCCATAAATTAGAATATGATGTAAATCTGTTAATCATTTTCTGTTCATTGAAATAGGAAACTAATAGAAAATCTGAGAGCCTTCATCAACATCTACATCCTTTAGAGCAGCAGTTCCCAATCTTTTTTGATTTGCTTACACCTTTGACTGCCCATTTTCATAAATGTAACCAAAATATTAGCAAGATGTTTGTAATTAATGTAGTTGCTGTTATGTCAGTTTTATATGTTGTAACTGAAAATAAAAGGTTCAATAAAGGAATTTAAATAATGAGTTGATCAAACAATATGAATATATTTACAGTTTCATCAAATACTGTTTAGGGAGGGATAACGAGGGCTTTCCTCATGGTCAAGTAATGAAAAAAACTCGCACCACCTCTCACTGTAATGTTGGGATTATTTTGACAACTTTTACCTTGTCTTTTGTCTTACACTGTTGACATATGTGCCTTTTCCTGCCATTATTCATTTTTTTCCGTGTACCTCAAGAACATCCTTCCCCGTACCCCAGGTTGGGAACCACTGCTTTAGAGCAATAAATTCCAATTAGGATGAGCGAGCAAGAATAAAAATGTTTTTTTTTTGTTCATTATTAATCCAAAAATATGAATGTAATTCTGAAATTTTATCTGAATTGTGATATGATAGTAATAAGTCATTCATTTCAAATTTTCCTCAATAACTATTTTTAAACATTAGCAATAGTATTTCATCTCGCCAGTTCACAGCAGATGAAGGGGTAAATCTTCTATAGAAGTTGTAGGATATTTCAACACTTATGGGGGGGGGTCCTTTCATTTCTCGCAAAAATATAATAGGAAATTTCCGACCACTTGTAACAACTTTACTATTCAGAGTAGGCCTAAATGACAAGATATAGGCTACCATCAACTTACATAAATTATTGCAAAATTTTAGTTTTTTTCTCAAAACATCTTAAAATAGTAGCTTCTTAGTTATAGAAAGCTGCCCCCTCCCTCCCTTTTCCCTACCTAACAATGTACACAATGAGGCCACAAATTCCAACAACCACGTGTGCTGCTGAACAGTAAATGTTAACAGATTTTTTTTTTTTGGTTGGATGGTTAGGAGTTTGAAATAATAAAATATGGGAAAGAGGTTCGCCATTCAAAGGTTGAGAACCACCGTTGTTCTAATATTAGGTCACAAAAACTCAAATTTCATAAACATTCTTTGTCGCTGTGATATTTTAGGGCAGTGATTTTTTTTTTTTTTCTGAAAAATTTTATTGCTTCTTTTCCTGTTATTGTTATCATTTGATGCTACCTTTACATGGATTTGTAATTCAGCTGGAAATCCCTACTTTGCTGTTATGCAGATGTGGCAGATCTGTTTATCGGATGACATCCCGAACGTTTCCGCAGCATTTTCTTTATTTTAACAAGTAAATTGTAATCAGAGTAAGCAGAAATATAATGGGATTAACCATGAAATTCAATTTCTAAGTAATAACTGTAAGAGATGAAGTATTTTATTATTATTAACTCGACTCACACACTTAACTAATTCCCTACAACGAACAACGTGTAATAGAATTAGAACTATATATACATTTCTACGCTTATATTCATCAAAAAAAGTAGCTGATAGTTTATTTGAAGCAAACAATATAACTCGATAACTTTCAAAAACTTGACAAATTCATAATTTCGTGGAATGTCAACGTGTGGGAAGCAGTGAGTCATCTTGCTATCTGTATTCACCCTACTATTTTCCCCTTGAATTTTTAAAGAAGTAATCATGACAAAAGTATGTGGGTTAAATAAACTACAAGAAAAATAAAAAAAAAAAAAAAAAAAAAAACGATACATAATTAAAAGATAGTTAAACCAGAAGCTTCACTTGCCAAAAATCGATCCAGCATTTTAACCCTAGATTAGTAAGAAAAAAATTCTTAGAAATAAATTACTTTTAAAACATTCAATCGCTATTTCTATTTATTTTCAAATACCTTTGCTTGATGCTCGTTCTATGAGAAGAGATCGTATTTGGGGATCGGAAATAAATTTGCGAATAAATTCTTGATTTTGTCGATCAGAGAGGGCGGTCTCCAGGGCCGGGTGAAGTTGGTCTTCATCTTCGAGTAAAAGGGGAATTATAAGCTTTATGTATTTCGAAATTTGAGAAATTTCCGCCAAAGAAACCGTCTGCGAAACTGGGGTTTGGTCACCCCCTGCGTCTACTGCTTCCGACATTTCAATTAACGATCAAATTGTTGATCTCATCTAAACCGGACTATCACCAGCATCGGTGACATCTTGATGATCTCATCACCCTAATGAAGATTTAGCCTTTTACAGTTAGCATAGATTTAAGTATCGTAAATATTAAAAAAATATATATTCAATCCAAAATATTTTTAAAAAATATCTTTTCTTTTTTATTAGATATTTTTTTAATGAACTAATTGTACATTTAATAGAACTGTTCCTTTTAAGCTGAATACGAAACTGGGTAATTTCGATCTTTTCAATAAGAGGCCATACTTCCGAAATATGTTTACAGGGTGATGGCGAACTATTCTGTGATTATTTTAGTTAAACGTGATGCAAAATAATTATCTCTTATTGAACTTAAGGTTCTAAACAGGCTTGGTCCTGTAAAATAATTTAAAATCCTGCCATGCCAGATCCACATAAAATGTAAGTAGAAAGATTAGTTTAAGTTTAATAATTGAGTATTTTAGATGAACGTTCTTTGTCCAAAACAAGCTAGTGCTTGCTGTTCACGATAATGACCCAAGAATTGCTTTTACGCTTAAATGGTTTTTGTACCCTCTGCAAAGCTATTGTGAATTCTTTCGCCTGATCCTTAACTATTTGAGTATTGATTTTTATTCTCTGGTGTACAAAATCGTTGTTAACGGAATAAATATTTCTTTCCTTTAGCAATTATAATAGGAATCATTTTTAAAAGTCACGTCTGTTTCCAAATTGTTCTAGCAGCATTTGCACAAATCACTTTGATTGCTTTAAGTCAATAAATATTCTTATTTGAGCTTTGCTTCTTGGGCATTAATAATTTTCTGCTTTGCATTCATAAATTGATTTGAATCTTCTAAAATTTCTCTATGTAATGCATAAATAATTTAATATTTATATTATATCTTTGAAAAATTATTCATTTGTTTATTTATTTATTTGTTTTGGTAATCCAGTCTGTATGTCTTTTTCTTTCCTTTTTTTTAAATATATAAAAATATATACTTTTTTAAAATATATAATTGTTATTTAATTTCAGATTATTTTAATTTTAATTTATACTGACAGTACGCTTAAAAGGAGGGGAAAAAAAAAGGATAACTATAAAATAGTGTCCATGGAATATTTCTCTTTCTACAATACTTATATATTTTTAAAGCATTTGTGTTTATATAGGTTTTTAACCTTATAGTTTATTTTAACTGGGGTATTTTTTTTTAATCTGAATCCTAGCAAGCGTACGAAATTAATATAAGTTAAATTGAATCTTAAATAATTTTTTTGTAAAGCTATTAAATTCGAAGTTTTGGCTGAGATTTAGTAGTGAAAAATCTGTGTAATAACTTTCTATAGTTCGAACTTGAACTATAAAATTCAATTCATCGAGTATGTTTTTATCTCTTTAAGTTAATCACAGTTGGAATTTGAAATGAACTGATACTTCGCTGGGGTGGCGTCAGCTGATTATAAACTTTGCCATTTGTTCTTTCCGTGATGAACGTTCCTCTTGCTGACATTTCAGGAATTGAGAAACTTTAGTATTTCAGCTGCAGAGTTGGCTTAACAGCTTTATCTGGCTAATAGCAGGGGAATTCACTTGCAAGATTTTTTTTTCCTTTCGTATGGTTCGTAATTCACGATTCTTCTACTTGCACTATGGTAGTGTTGGCACTCCTTGCGTTTTATCGATCTTTTATCTAACCTCGTAAATTCTTCGTTATTGTTTTTTTCTTCTATAATTTTGTTGCAGTTGTGTGAGAGGTTGTCGAATAAAACGCTAATAATTGTTAAGATAACTATTAAAATCACAGTTCACTCATACAACTAATGCTTATTGACATTACTTGAATGCCCGTTGTTAAAGTAAGAAGATTACAATTACATTACTTTTTTTCACCAAATATATTAGTAAAAATAAAAATTTATTAAGAGTAAATTTTCAAATTAAGAACAAAAAAAAAAGAAACTTTCGTGCAGTCTTTTGAACAAGTTAATTATTCTTATTTTCTTTTGAACAAGTTTATTATTAAAATAAATAAATAAATAAGTGAAAAAAAATATACTGTTATTAAAAGATTCATCAAAAAAAAAAATACTAGATTTATTTTTTATCTGATTCATTCATTTTTACTGATTCACGATGTTTCACATTGTCCCTTCGAAGCATAATGCTGAATAATGTGAGTCATAATATCGACTGTAATAACTGTATTTCTTCTCATTAATACTAATTTTGATTCTCTAGTGCCTCATTGAATGATAATTGGAAAAAGGTTTTTCTGCAGAATAATATGTCATCGTATTGTTCAGAAAAATTTTGACAATGGACATGATGACTAAATAGTCAGTATTTTTTCATTATTTTATGAAAGTTATTATTGTAATGTATAGGTAAGGATTATTATTAACGAAATTAATTAAATTTAAATTACTGTGAATAATAATAATAATGCAAAATATGTGAAACCAAGAACATAAATAATATATTTTTTTTTCAATTATCATTCAGTGACGCGGTTTATTATTATTATTTTTTTATAGAATTCATTTATTTATTTTAAATTGATCGTAATTCTGGACGTTCGGTTGTTATCAGTTTGTCTCTAAAACAGAAGTGAAACTTCCTAGGTCACACAGTTCCCACAGTTTTGAAGTTCACACAGTTGAAGTTCCTTTAAGTTCACACCGTTGAAGTAATGTAATACATGTAAATAAATAATCATCATCGTCAACGAGTAGTTTTACTACAAATTTTGAAGATTAGAAGTTCGTTTCTCAGAAAATTGTAATACATTAAAACTGCCTATTATTTTAAACGGCTATTTGATTGTGTTCCAGTGTGTTCATCAACACTGTAAACAGTACAACTTAAAATAAATTTCGATGGCGTTAAGATAAGGAATTACGTCCCCAGGATTTCCTTTAGTAAAGAGAACTTTCTCATTATAAACGGAAACAGAAAGCTTAGCTTAACTCAAAATAAATAATGGTGTGAATGCTTGTTTGAGTCGTGATAATGCTTTAGACAGTGTATTTAGATTTTTTTTTTCTTTTTCTTTAATCGCTGTTTCACTTAAATTTATTGTTTATGTTTGAATTATTATTATTATTGTTTTTTGTTATTTTTTTTTATGTAGAAAAATAGGTTGCAGTAATTAAAAGTAGTGAATTTTTATGGATGCTTGCACTTCATTACCTCATTTTCGTTTTAGTGACAGTGAATAAACATAGAGTACTGTGTTATTAGGAAAATTAAAGCTGTCATTAATCCTTAAATTATAATTCTGCAAGGAATTTCCTTTTTAAAAAATAGGTTCATCACCGTTGAATGCCTTTCTCTGTATATTGGACATTGTAGTTTACTATTACAATATTCAGTAATTGATTTTTTTTAATTAATATACTTTTTTTCAAGTAATTAATAATTTCAATTACGTTTCGCTTGTGTATTTTTAAATTTTAACGTGATCTTAATGACCATAATTATTTACATTCTGTTCTTCCAACTAGAAATTTAAATAATCGGTGTTGGGGGGAGTCAGTTTAGTTTCAGTGACTTTCAGTTTTAAATAATTACACGAATCTTCAACCGTAAATAAGAAATCAGTTATCCTTTAGAGGTAAATATAAATACATGTCTCCTAATGTAAAAACGATTTACCCTTTAGAAGCAAGAATAGAAATTTTCTAAAACGAATGAACGATAAAATCGTCACTTAAGGAAATCGTTTTATCTTTTTACTTTCCCCTCCTTTTTCCATTTTTCATGGGAAGAATATGATTTCATTGGGTATATACGATCCTAATTCATAAGAAAGACCTGTTGTTTTGGCCTAATGATTGGAAGCTTCAGTTTTAACTTTATATTGTAGACTAAATAAGACCAATAATTCTTTTAATTCTAATTGCACTATGTGCTTAGGAAGGACAAACTTTCTAATAATAATAAAAATAATTAACGTCAAATTTCGTTAAAGTTTGCTTAAAGTATCTAGTGTCTTCTTTTGGATAGAACCTACTTAGTTAGAATATTTACTTCTTATGCATTTATACTTACAAGATTGTTAAAATATTTTCTGAAAGCTTTTGGATAATTTTAACATTTCTTTGTAATTAATGAATGTTGAAACCTAAGACCACTTTTGAATATTATGCTAAATCTGTTAGCACAGCATTTTCACTGAAATTGATGGAAAGACATTCGAAAACTCAGCGATACACATTCTTAAAAAGTGATTAAAGTGAAACTCATTTCACTAAACTTAACAATGTAAATTTTATATTACTTAATTAAAGAGTAAGTTTTTGTTAAAATACAAAAGAACAATATAGACAGGAATTATATGATGTAATGTAAAGTTAATGCTCATTCTTATATATTTCTTTCTCTAAATTATAAAAAAGAAGAATGTTTTTGAATAAATTGGACGCGACAGTACTAATACTGTGTCAACACTGGTTTTATTTATTTAGTTAGTTTCATTTATTAAAAAAAAAAAAAAAATTATGACATCTGGAATTAGTTAAACAATAAAATAACCTTCCATTTGTTTTGGGAAGTATAAATATTAAATTTGTCATATTATTGAATCATGTAAGTGATTTGTCGGGATTTCTATCCCAGTTCAGTTCTGCAAGTGAGAAAAACTAGTTATGTAGTGTTTGAATATAAGCTTACCTTAATTACTTTAATCACCATAAATTCAACATCTTAGAAATTCTACAATATTCATTTGAACACCTAGTTCTTGTCTTCCTTTATAACCCATTATCAGTAATTTGATAAGATCATTTCATGTCAAATCAACAGAGGGTCTGAACCTTGATGTTTTAGCTTGCTATGATTGTTTTTTATAGGTTGTACTTATAAAAGATTTACAAATTCAGAGTTTTGGATTTTTTTTTTTTTTTTTTTTTTTTTTTTTTTTTTCCCAGTAATGTGTTTTTGTTTGAATTTTAAAGGGGGAAAAATGCAAATTTTGAAATGAAATTTTGGAAGGAAAAAATGTTTTTGAAAATCTCAAGAGCTTTTTGGATTATTTCTAGAAAAATATATGTAAGACTTGGTTGTTTTAGCATATTCCCAAAGTTTCAAATGGGGCATGAATGGTGATCATGTTTATCTATAATTTTAAAATTAGCCTTGCAGTTGAAAGACGTGGAATATTCTGTGCAATTTTATTTAGAAAGAATTAAGGTTCTGCTAGTGTCAGATATATTTAATATCCACTAATCTAATTTCAATACAGAACATTTAAACAAAGCTAAAATTTCTAATAATTAGCTGAGAAAAATAAACTGCACAAAAACATACTGTTCATGGTCAAAATTTAATTCAGTTGTCATGGCTGAAGAGGGTGGGTAAGAGTTGACTGCAGCTTTTTCAGAACACTTGTGAACTGGTCACTTGAAAGAGTCAAGTTTGGTTCTTACTTCTGATTGTGTAAATAGTATAGCAGAGGGGATTTTCTAAGTAGCATTTATGGTTTTGGCATCCTGAAACTGTGATGACAGACTTTTTTTTTCTTCTTAATATCGATGAATTTCTATCAATTTGATTTATTGATTGGAACACCTGCAAAGTGTCAACATCTACAAATTGACTTGTGCTACTACTTCATCTTGTTTTGCATCATGATCATCCTCCATATAAACATCTGCTGTTGATCTGTAATTTCTTCCTAAACTTGTCATGGGTTTTCATGCTTTCTTTAATATAAAAATTATCAAACAAACACGTCCATTTTGTTCTTTTCCTTAAACTCTTTTAGGTTGCAGTCGTTATTTGTTTCAGAGAAAGGATTGCAGCATTTAACTTTGTATTTAATCTAATCTTTGATTATTTTTTTATATATCTATAATTTTAGAGAACAAATCTGATATAATCGACTAGCCCTATCTTAAATTACATAGAAAGATTGCAATAAAAGATTAATTTTATATTATAACTGTTATAAACCTATAATGTATAAACAATTTGCTCACCACTATAAATTACTAAAAAACGTTTGAGAAAACTCTAATTCACTTAAAAATATGTGCACTGGACTTAGTACAGCACATATTTATTTCGTTTGTTAAATAAGGTTTAAGATCACAGGAAAACCAACTAATGCACTGTTGTTTATGTTGCTGGCCTGAAAGTTCACATTTCACTGATCTGGGGCCATCTGACAGAAGGATTTTATGATCTCGACATGTTATGACATGCTACCATGGGGTAATATGCATGATGCTATATGCTGCTTTGTCTTTTGCAACTAAACAGAGTTGTATATTAGAGAATCAGTAATCAGTAAGCCCTCAGTTTGATTGCACCTTACATTGTTGAAAGTGAAGAATGTTGTAAGTAAAAATGAACCTCATATTAAATATAGGGAGAGGGGACATAAAAAATGCTTCAGTATTGAATTAAGCAGTTTGGTTTATCAATAATTTTAAGAGCTTTATTTAATACTGAACACACTGACTCATTCATCGTTTAATTTCATAAATACTCAAATAGAAAGTACAGTATTTCAACTGAAGAATCAGCTTTAAAATTATAGAAAAATATGACCCCCATTTGTATCCCATCTTTGAAACTTTGGGAAATACTAAGAAAACAACCATGCTTTAGATATATCTTTATGGAAAGGTGGCCTTTCATGAGGTTTTTAAAATTGAAAATCCAAAAGTATTTTTTCTTCCAAAATGCCTAATGTTACTTATCAAATAAAAGCTCTTCTCAAGGGCTTTAAAACAACAATTAGTTGAGCACTCTGGGACAAAGTGTTGGCGAGTAAGAACAGTTTTTGGAAATACAAGTTCATTCAATTTTGCATTTTTCCCCATTTTGAAAATTCAATTTAAAAAAATTACTGGTCCAAAAGAAAACTATAAATTATGACAATCTGAGACACAAAGGTTCAAAAAAAAAATTTTTTTTTCCATGTTGACTTGACGTAGAATGCTAGATAATGAAATTTATTGGATCCCATCTAATCTCAGCTTCATTCCTCCTCCCCTTTGCTGTGAGTAACTGAAATTCAATGTCTTTGAATCCAGTTGGGGAGAATTGCAGGTCATCATAATCCATGCTATTCCTAGTCTGAGAATCCTCACATGAGAAGGATAAATGGAACTAATTCAACTTAGAAACACTTTAATCTTCGTATTCAGGAAAGAAACCTTAGTATAAAGCACTGTAATGTTATAATCTGTGAAAAAAGTAATGGAAAAAAAAAATGTTTCTCAGTTTTACCTCAAAAACATTTTATTTAAATATAATTACAAAATAACTTTTTTTGCGTAAATTTCCTGCATTTGTTTTTTAACATTTTGTGTGTGTACACATTTTCTGTAAATGTTTTCCTTTTTGTTTTTCATTTTCTTTTTGATTCTTTGTTTCTCTGCAGGAAGCTTAAAGTCATTTTGTCCCTGTGGGAGAAACATAAGACTTTTTTTTTTGTGGAGATTGGTTGTCTGATTAGCTCATGGGTCCGTTTCTTTTTATATTTATTTTCTTTTTTGTCCGTGTAGTTCTGAATAGGAAAATTTAATTATAACTATGTTGTATCAAACAAAACTTTTCATCACATTACAATTTTTTATTTACTTATTATTATTTTATTTTTTTTCACTTGTGTTTATAGTTCAGAGCTTGAAAGATGATTACTTCTTTCCAACAGATGTAATAGCATAGTAATTGTACAGTATAAAATCATATCCTTGCTTTATTTTCCTATCTGCCCCTATCAGATTCAAGTGTTGTTGCTGCAAAGAACATTAAAAAAGTCTTCCTTTTAATTTCGTTTATGACAGAAGGCAAATAGCAATAAGAATTCAGCTATTTTTATTTTTATTATTATTATTTTTTTTTTCACTTGACATTGATACCTTTATTTGTCAGATTTCAACAAGATTAACAAGAAATATATTATTTTCCCAGATTGTTTTTGTTAAATGTTATTTATGTAAAAATAACAAAAAAAAAAAAAAAA